>PVKU01000336.1:81478-541320 GCA_004027475.1 Anoura caudifer | reverse complement strand
CTTTGATCTGTTCTCCGGTTTGAGCCATTTCCATTTCTGGGTTTTTTTGTTTTGTTTTGTTTTGTTTTGTTTTGTTTTATCTAGTCGCGGCTGTTACGTAGTGAGGGGTGGAGCCTCAGGTGTTCCCCAGGGCGGGACAGCCCGGTCGCTGGGAAGTGACGCTGTATGTGGGGGCGGGGTCTGAGAGGAGATAATGGCGGTTGCTTTACTCTCTCTCTCAGATTCCAGTTCCTTTCACCGCTTCCCCTTTGCCTGGATTATCAGCACGTGAATGTGGGACCACCCGGTCAGCCAGCTGCCTTGTGCGGCCTCACTGGTTCTGCACAGTTGCTGCCCCGTGTCCGGGGTCTGCTAGCCACCGCCTGTGCACCTGGGGGCTGCCAGCCGCTGCTGTCTGCGTGCCCGTCCAAACCTCCGCTTTTTCCTGCCGCGACTCCGCCCCTCTTACCGGTCTGGATGAATCGTTGTTGGACTTCCAAACAGTTTGATTTTCTGAGATCTGGTTGTTTTCTTGTTTCTAAATCTTTGTTGTCCTTAATTTGGTTGTGAGAAGAGACACAGTGCGTCTGCCTATGCCTCCATCTTGGCCGGAAGCTCTACAAACTTATTTTCTTGGAAGGACCCTTCCTATTTTGAACAGAAATGTGATCTTGAAATGTGGTGGGGTTTTTTTTGTGTGTTTTAATAAACTCCCTATTTAGTGCACTCGAGAGCTGTAGATGAGCCACCTGTGAATGCAAAGGACTGAAGTGTCCCCTGCTGGTATTCATTCACTTTAGACCTGTAGTGGTTCTTCAGCTAAAATCATCTTCAAATTGGCATCAAGAGCTTTCAGAAGCATGATTTAATTTATCTTCCACATCAACTGTTGGGAGCCAGAATAAAGACTGTTATTATTATTTTCATCTTAAAGATGGCAACGCCATGGGTCAAAGAGGTGAAGTAATTTTCCCAAGGAATCACAGTTGGTAAATACCAAAGCAAGGACTTGAATCTATCTTCCAAATTCAAGTATATTCATTCACTACAAGTGTATTGAGTTCCAGGCTCTGTAAAAGATGATAGAGATACAACAACATACCCTCTAAATTTAATGTTTTAGAAGCAATGACCATTAAAGCTGGAGGGAACTTTGGAACAAAAACTAACAGTGTTCTCAACTTAGACATGCTTAAGAATCACCTCAAGAGCCTATTAAAATGCCTATTCCTGGACCTTGCCCATCCTTCTCTATAGTTTGATTCAATGAGGCCAGGGCTCTGCAATCTGAATTTTTCATAAGAATATCCATCTTCCCTCCATGAGTCTGGTACTGATGGACTATGGACCACACTTTTAGGAACATTGGTCTGTAGATTGATTCTTTCCATAATGTAGAGGAAGAAACTGAGAAGAAGTGAATGGAAGTAAGTCCCACAGAAACTCTCCTTGAACGTGACACAGAAACGGATAACGAGCAACCTGAGGTAAAGATGCAGCGGAAAAAGCACTCAACTGCAAGTTGGAGACCCTGGGCTCAATATTGACCACTCTGCACTGCGTGACTTAACTTCAAAGGTCAACAGTTTTCTCAATGGTAAATGCAGAAGAAAAATACATCCCTCATAGGCTTATTCTGAGGGGAAGAAGACAGATAGTATAAAAGATTTGGTGGTGGACTGGCACATAGAAGACCCTTCAGAAAGATATTGATGGGATACTTTTAAATGCTCTTTCTGCTCCATTATTCTACTTTTTAAAATGAGTGCTACAATTGCCAGGCATTCTGCTAGGCAGTCCTGTCAATATGAAACTTGTGATCTAGTAGAACAGATAGCCATTAATTATAGAAGTAAGGAATTAAAACTGTAATAAATGCTACCAAGGGAAATATATGGGGTGTTTTGAATAATGTGGGGATTCAAACTTAGTCTGCAGACAAATAAAAAGTCCTTGAGGAAATGACTCAAAGGATGAGTAGGAGCTAGTTAGAAATTACACATGAATCAGGACGGAGCTTGGGAGGAACAGGAAATGAAAAGGCCAAAGGCCAACAGGGCTGGTGTGGCGTGAACTGGGGAGACTCCATTACACGAAGCCACGTATGTTCATTATTTCTGGAAAAGCTTCTTTTTCTTGCCTTTCTAGTCATTTGAAAATCTTGATCTTTTTGTTGGCCCTTTTTATTTCTACTTTAATTTTCTTTATGGTTTTGCATGAAAAGCCTAATAATAATAGTAACATTTCTTCAGAGCTATTATATATTTTTTTGGTTTTTGACATTCAGAAATAGTGATTGTCTAATAATACAGGTCAAACAACAAGCAAAAACACCCCTGATAAACACCAAAAAGGAACATAAACTGAGCCCTCACAAACTTAGCCATGCTTGGAAAATATCTGTTCTATTGGCACATAATTATTTGTACTTGTTGCATAATTTAGTTAAATTTTAGTTTGGTTTTAATTAAACTTGGAATCCTGTTGTTACATAGAGTGATGTATAAAATTCCTCTCTGATGCAGAATTAAAACAAAATATTGTAATGCAGGAAGTTCTTATTGTGGTAAGATATCTTACCACTGAATGAAGCTCTGGAACTTGGACAGAATGCATGGAGCAGGCATTTAAGCAGTCTCAAAAGTAAATGACAGCCCTGGCTGATGTGGCTCACTTGGTTGGGGCCTCATCCCATAAAATGAAAGGTTGCAGGTTTGATTCCTTGTCGTGGCACAAACCTCGGTTGCAGGTTCGGTCTCTGCTTGGGACCCATATGAGATGTCCCCAGTTGAGATTCGTTTGAGAGGCAACCGCTCTCTTGTTTCTCTCACACTGATGCTTCTCTCTCTATTTCTCTCCCTCCCTTTCTCTCTTTCTAAAATCAATAAGCATGTCAGCAGATGAGGATTAAAAAATAAAGTAAGTGATAGAAGGTAGATTAGAGGGAAAGACCAGAATTTAGAGCACCACGAAAATGGCAGTGAGTTTCTCCTTTTTAATCCTCAGTAGTCCCTGCCCCAGAAATTGGCCCCAAGGTGAGGACTGAGAAACCAGCTGGAGCAGCTCAATGAGAGGGAAAAGGACCCTCCACATTGAGATGGAGAGATGTACTATGTTTTCCTTCTTTGTCCTCTGCTCTCCTGCACCCCTTCCCCACAGGCAGCCCCACTGTGGTGGCCTGAATGGCAATGGTGGTAGTGAGGGCCTATGGCTGCCTGAAACTTTGAGTTACCTTATGTATGACATCTACATGCATTGAAACCATATCAAATAATGCTGTAATTTTTACTTTTAGTAATCCCAACAGGGTGGGGGCAAACCCCCATTGATTTTTTTCCCTCCCTCTGTTTTCCTGCTTCTGGGCCCTAGATGCAGTCAATCATGAGAAAAACACAGCAGAGTAGGGTAACTGAAGCCTCAGGTTTTTGACCACAGAACCAAAAAGGGGCTCTTCAGAGGACTGCAAAGTATCAGACAGATTACAACAGAGAGGAAATCAATTCAGAGAGCAACCCAATAGTTCCTGGCCTCACCCCTGAGCTGTGCATGCATGGATCTGATGCTAAAAAGCATGTAATACATTTTAGTACTGATATGGGATAGCCCACTCTCCATTCCTAAGAGTGGTCTCTGGCTTCTGCACATTGGGGGCAGATCTGAATAGCATTGCAAAGCTTCAAAAACAAAACCGACATTGGGAGCACAACCGCAGAGGACAGGTCAGGATTTCTGAATCCAGCCAAGTCAACTGGGTGCTAAACCAAAAATATTAAGATTATCCATAAGATTTACACAAGATCTAGACACTTACAATATTCAAAATGTCTAGTTCTTAATCCAAAATTACCCAGTATGTGAAGAACCAGGAAAATCTCAATGAGTATGAGAAGAGGCAATCAACAGATGTCAAGGAAGAAATGACACAAATGTTGAAATTGTTGAAGGTTATTATAAAATGCTCCAAGAAGTAAGTGTAACACTCTTGAAACAAATGGAAAGGTAGAAAGTATCAACAAAGAAGTAGAAGATATAAAGAGGAACTCAATGGAAAGGTTAGAACTGAAAGTATGATAACCAAAACAAAAAACTCGCTCGTGGAGTCAATAGCATAATAGACCTGAAAGAAGAGTCACTGAACTTGAAGATAGATGCATAGAAATTATCTAATCTGAAGAACAGAAAAATCATTGTCAAATATGAACAGAGGATTAATGACCTGTGAGGCAGTACCTAAATTAGGCAATGCCTAACCTGTGTCATCAGAATTCCAGAAGAATATTTTTAAAAACAGGTATGTGAAGAAATAATATATGAGTGTTTTCCAGACTTGACAACATGTATAAACCTACAGATCCAAGAAGTTCAGTGAATCCCAAATAGGATGAACTAAAAAAAAAAAAAAAAAATCTAGGCCCACATCATAATCAAACTTCTGAAAAATAAAGGCAAAGACAAACTTCTTCAAACCAGCCAGAAAAGAGCACCATATTGATTACAGAGGAATAATGATTTGAATGCTGTGGGTTTCTCATCAGAAACCAGGGAAGCCATTTATAAACTGCTGCAAAGGAGTACTGTCAACCCAGTGAGAATATACATTAGAAATAAAATTGAGATAAAGACCTTCTGTCAGATGGAAGAAAATTAAGAGAATTCATTACCAGTAGACTTACTGTAAAAGAATTGCTACAGGAATTAAATTAGTAGTAGTCAAAAAACTTCCTGCAAAGAAAAGCCCAAGCCAAAATGGCTTCAATGGTGAATTCCACCAAATGGAAAGAATTAACTCCAATCCTTTACAAACTCTTCTGAAATATAGATAAGAAAGAAATACTCCCCAACTCACTCTATGAGTCCAGTATTATCCTGATGCCCAAACCAAACAGAGATATCACAAGAAAACTACAAACACCCCTTATTAATATAGATACAAGAATCCTCAGCAGAATATTAGGAAACTGAACCCAGCAATATGAGGGGGACCCCCAAAAAGGACTTTATTTATAAAGAATTGTGTGATTGTGTATTTATTCTTACATGTTTAAACTTCAGTCACCTTCCAAGTACTCTCCATTTGATGCAAAACACCTACTGAGATGTATTTCCACCACTCTAAACAGTTTTTGAACTCATCAATTTTTATGCTTTTTAGTACTTCTGCTGTTTTTTGTTTCACCTCTTCTACATCAGCAAAATCTTTACCTTTGCGGACTTTTTTTTTTATTTGCAGAAACAGAAAAAATTGTTTGGGACAAGATCAGGTGAATAGGGAGGGTGGGACATGGAGGTCATGCCATTTTTGGTCAAAAACTGCTGAACACTCAACGTGGTGTGGGCAGGTGCACTCATGAATCACCCATCATGAAATGTGCAGACACATTGAGTCTTCAGAAAAATTCACTGAAGCCAAGCACAGTCCCTCACAACAATGCCAGCTGGTGCACTGCTACAGATGGGTTCCTAGAACACTCACCTAGCAGGGGAAGCCTGTACTACAAGGGGCCTGCCCTCCAGAAGGTAATTTTATCCCAGGAATGCAAGGTTGGCTCAACAAACAAAAATCAATCATAACAGATCATATTATGAGAATAAAAGATAAAAACCACATCATCTCAATAGATGCAGAAAATGGAATTGACAGATAAAGACATTCAGCGAACTAGGACCAGAAAGGAACTAACACTATACTCAATGGTGAAAGACTGAAAGCTTTCCTCTCAAAACCTGGAACAAAACGAGGATGTCTTGTCACTTTTATTCAACATTGTACTGGAGGTCTCAGCCACTGTAATTAGGCAAGAAAAAGACCTTGCTCTGTCACTGAATAACCATTATTGCCACCTTAAAAACTTCCCTTAGATTTTCATTGAGGACAGACTAAATTTCTTAGTACGATATGGAAATCCCCTTACCAATCTGACAGCCCCAAACACAGGAGTTTCCTAGACTCAAACTATTTTCCACCTCCATAGGCTGGTACACACATGCACCACTGCCAGGAAAGCCCACCCCTCCCTTGCTGGCCATCTTCCAGGCAATTCCTTCTCATCCTGTTGGGCCTGCACACAGCGCCTGCTCTGTGGGGCCCTCTCCGCCACCCAGGCATGGATGGGCTCCCTGCTCAGGGTGGCCGCTGCTCACTGCCCAGCCCTCTGCTGTCCTGATAGCACTTCATTGTGGTTGTTCATATCTCTGTCTCCCCCGGGAGTCCAGGGATGGGTCTGCTATTTCTCTGTGTCCTCAGCACAGTAACAGAGGTGCTAAATATTTGTTAAATGAATAAATGAACAGTGCCCGGGAAAGAAGGGAAAAGAATAAGTAAGCCAATTGACAGTATTTTTGTTTGCTTCAGTGACCATGGGAACGTTGTGTGGAGCAGAGACCCGGGACCTTTGAATTTTAGTTGCATAGGTCCTAGATTT
Organism: Anoura caudifer; assembly: GCA_004027475.1. Taxonomy (NCBI): domain Eukaryota; kingdom Metazoa; phylum Chordata; class Mammalia; order Chiroptera; family Phyllostomidae; genus Anoura; species Anoura caudifer. The sequence goes on along the minus strand of PVKU01000336.1, from coordinate 534,919 downwards.
GTCTGTCATTCACTGACCCTAATGGCCTTTACCCGCTTCACCCCCAGTTAAAGTTCTGCTCACCCTTTAAGATGACTCGGACATCAAGTCCTCTGTGAAATGTTTTCCTCTCCTCTGCTCTCTCATAGCTCTTTAGCTGCACAGCTATTACCACAATGCATTATTTACTCTTCTGGATTTCTCCATCAGAATCCAGTGGTGTTTCTGTATTTCCATCCCCTGATCGGGGTGTGTGTGTGTGTGTGTGTGTGTGTGTGTGTGTGTGTGTGTGTCTATGTTTTCAGGATGGTCTTGTACATTCATTGCCAGTGAAGTCATCGCTCACCCCAACCGCTGCCTCGGTTTCCCCAAGTGTGAAATGGGCACAGTGGAAACACCTGCCCCAGGCTGTGATTTAGTGGAAGGCGGGCAGCCCCTGAGGTTGCAGGCAGCCCCCACTAAGTATGAGGAGGTAAGGGCAGGGGGGGTGGGGGACGGAGAGTGAGGGGAGGCATCAGAGCAAAGAAAGCATCGGGGCCTGGGGCAAGGCTGGGCCGCGGGGAAGGACCAGCGGACTGGGAGGGGCTGAGTAGTGGGCGGGCGGGAGGTGCCAGGAGGCGGGGCCGGCGACGGGCTGGACTGTCCAAGGGGACGCGCGTGCGAGCGCCAGCTATGGGCTCCGTGGCGCGGCTGGCGGCTCTGCTGGCGGTGCTGGCGCTCCGGGCAGCAGACCCGGCAGGGGCCGTAGCGGGTGGGGACACGTTCTCGGCACTGACCAGCGTGGCGCGCGCCCTGGCTCCTGAGCGCCGGCTGTTGGCACTGCTGCGGCGCTACCTGCGCGGGGAAGAGGCGAGGCTGCGGGACCTGACAAGGTGAGGGCACCGGAGGGTAAGCGACAGAGGGACCTGGGTAGGGGAGACTGATCAGAGAGCGAGACTGGGACACTGTGCTACAGAGTTGGGGGTAACTGCGAAGCTCCGTCAACCTGCGTGGGACTTCAGATCCAGAGTCACACCGTGAGACTGAGATACTGCGGGTGTGACTCTCTAGATCCATTGTCACCTGTGTGTGACCCCAAGACACTGTGGCATGAGACGATGGGGAAACTGAGACTGAATATGACCCCAGAGACGCTGTGTCACACAGTGTGGGGCCACACACACAGACATAATGGAACTCCAGATCCAGCTATCACGCAGTGAAGTTGATACAATGCATGTAGAAAGGGGTGGTGAAGTGACTCTGAGGCCAAGTAGGACCTCCCAAGGCACTAACTGTGTCAGGCTGTGTGGGTCCCCAGGCTCAGTATCACAGAGACACCACAGGAAGGAGATGAAGAGAGTACTGTGTCGGGCCGTAACTGTATGTGTGTTGACCATGTGACCCAGTGAACTGGTGTTTAGTATGAGTCAGGTGACATTGTGTGACCATGTAGAAGACTTACATATCATTGGGACTGGATGGACATGATACTATGGATATGATACTCTACGTGTGAAAGATGCTAAGTAATTGTACAAGTCGCTCTATGAATAATTCTTCACATTCATCAATTTATGTCTGAGTGCCAAGCACTGTCCCATCCACTGGGGATAAAGTGGTGAACAAGTCCCAGGCCTGATGTCAGGGAGCCTGGAGTCTGTAGCATCATGAGTCTTGATCAGAGATGTCCATGCCTCCTTTGCTTTCAGCTCTCCCTTCTCTTCGTGCATGTTAGAGCTCTCTAACTTCTAAATAAATGACACCTGAGATGTTATACACGAATGAAAGTGTTTGACACAAAGAAAATACTGGGTAGAACCATCCTTGATGCCAGAGGACACTGAGTGTAGCACACACAAGCAGATGCTCAGCCCATATTGTTTTGAGATACAATCAACAAGCTCTGGTGCTGCACACTGAGGATGAAATACCACAGGCCGGGCACGCTGGGCGCCGTAGCCACACACTGACTCTGTCAGTGTCAGACTAGGGAAGAAGAATGATTGTGTTTGTTGTGCCTTCTCTGTTTACGACATCCAGGGACCCACAGTGGGAGAAACAGCAGTGTAACCACCTCGTTAGCTGAATATATTAATACTGTACTTACATCATGTGACCCTCTGCTGAGCAGAGACAACAGAGGGCTGTCTCCCAAGGCACAGCTAACACAACTGTGAGTGAGTGTTTGTGATGGTGATACCGAGGCTGGGGCACACAGGAAGGTGTGTGGGACACAAGGGCTGTGTGAGAGAGATGCATACAAGAGAACAATTTGTGTGTGGAAGTGTATATGACAGATCTTATTTGTTATTCAGTGGTGACCGAATGACAATGTAATTTGGAATGTGCTCTTAAGTATATAGTTTGCATAAAAGCCATTATATGCATGTTTAAATTTACTGTCAGTTTTAAATACATGATGGTTCATATATACACATGTATACATAATGTATGTGAGTGTGCATTAATAATAACAATACATGATAATAATTTCCATCATTCTTGTCACTCCTTGGAGGACCATAATTGCCTAACATTCTATAGGCCCACATTTACAGAGCAAAATATTTTAATTTTATTCTTAAAAAAATTGGACTCTCAATTCATTGGAGTCCAAGTTAATTAATGGAAATAGACTTTTTTGTCTTTGACTTCAGATACCAACATGCTCCCTGCTTGTTCTCTTACCAGTAATCTCTTTATCTTGGTGGCCGGAATGGAGATGGGGGCTTAGAATCCGGATGCCCATGCAGGGCTTCTCAGGGGCCAAGCTCAGAAGAGAGTGAGGATCAAACCCACGGGGCAGGGCTTCTCGGTCTGGTCTCCATTACCATTGCCAACGTGGGAGGTCTCGCGCCAACCTTATCTCATTTAATTCTCTCTGATGCACATGCTTGAAGTGGGTTTGTATCACTCTCTTCAACAAATGAGAATTATTTTAAATATGAGAAAATTAAAGTTTAGTATAATCTTACCCAAGATTATAAACCTAGTAAGTAGCAAATCCAGGACTGACAGGACCCACACTTGAGTGAGGTCTTGTGAGCAGCCAAGCACATAATGATTCGGGAATTTAACAGACCTCTGCTGGACTCCTTGGCTCTGACTTTGGGTAAGTTTATTTACCTCTTTAAGCATTAGTTTTTTAACCTGTAAAATAATAATAATGACAGTACCTACCCCCATAGAGTTCTTGGAAGGATTAAATACTGTATGAAGGTATTTACCATTGTGCTTGAAATGTAAGAATTGATCAGTAAACACTAGGTCTTTGTGATTGCTGTTTACGACAGACTACTGAAACTATGCCCCCCTGTTTGGCTCTAAACGGTGACTAGGACCCTGAGAACTCAGATAGCAGAAAAGAATCAGAAGAATTCTATATTCTCTTCTCATATGATTTATGAACATTTAACATCAGAAAGTTTAATTTGGTATTTTAGCAACTGCTCTTGAGTCAATGCTCTAGAGCCTAGTGAAATGTCTGCTTTTTAAAGCAAGAATTTTAGCAATTCCTGCTCATTTTCTTATACTCCCAATCTGGTGATTTTATGGACTTGAGATGTTATTTCTAAGGGCCTCACTTGATGTTCTTTGAATTTTTAAATTTAGAAATAAAATATATTTTGACATTGAAACTCTCTACCCCACTTTAATAAATAAAAATTATACTAGTTATATACAGTTACATACCAGTATAGTATGTATTAGTTACATATCTAAATACCTCAATATAAATATATTTTTCTCCTCTCTCTTTTTGTTGGTACAGTTTTTAAAAACTACCAAGATTGAATGAGTAGTGTCAGCAGCAATAATTTCTGTGCTAAGAATTAGCCATTCAGAATGGCCCGGAAAACTGAAGTAAAGCCATTTCTGAATTCCAAAGGAGAAACATATTGAATTAAAATAGCCTATGTATTGTGGTTGGATCATCTGTCCAGACTCTGTTTAATGCAGGGATTGGGTTGCAAATTTTATGTGCAGATTCGTTAAGGAAAGGATCTGCTTTTCCACTCTCAGCAGCATTTGCCATTTAGGAAATCGTGAGGTTTGAATTCAGCATCCAGTTACTTGGTCTCTGAAAACCAGCTATTTGCTCAGAGGCTGGGCAGAGGGCCAGCGTTTGGATTCCAAACCAGCCTCAGATACTAGCTGATAGGTTTTTTTTCTTCCAGTAATGGAAAAGCGATGTATCTGAATGCTGAATTGAATTATGTGCTGCAGTAAAGATCAAACCACTGCCTTGAATTAATTGACCCCATAATACAAAGTGGGCTGGGAAGAGAATAAAGAGATAATGCTTTTGATCTGATTGGTAACTTGGGGCAATTTTCACCTCTCTGCGTTACCTCTTTCTCTTTGTGCCTCAGTTTCTTCTGATGCCTGTTAACCATTAGTCCTCAAGCACTTCATCAAGACCCCTAAATGAAGAATCTATTTACTCAGTAGCAGAAAAGGTGATGGAAAGAAATACTTGAATGGTTGTCCTAGAAGAGAGATCTTCTAGACTAGACTAGCTCTGTCATTTTATAGAGGAAGAAACCGAAGGATAGTTGGAGGCTGGTCAGGATAAGGTCTCCTCCCAGCCCCTCCCAGCTCCTCCCTGCCCAACTGTCTCATAAAATCACTGCCCATTCAGCCTCAGTTGTTCCTGGACACTTACTCTTCAGGCTGGACTCAAGCCCAAGTCTCTGCTTGTAAGTTTTTTCATCCAGCAATGGAATATCTTTCACTAAGTAGTTCCATATGGAGCTGAAGCAGGAAATAATGGGTAGTAAAAAAAAAAAAAAAAAAAAGTCCCACACCCTGGAGACTAGTTCAGTTTCAAAACCCTCGGGTGGCCACTCTCAAATAGCCCTGCTTGGGGATCAGAGACATCCTGGGACTTGAAAGGCTTCCCATTCCTTCCGTGGGTCACCCAGGCCCAGAATCTCCTTCCTTACTTTATGCTTGAATTGAACATTCGGTTCCCTGGAAGCACCGTGAGGCGGGTCACCTTCTATTTGCAGGCTCTGTTTTATAGTTGCAGTGACCACCCTCGGGGCATCTTTAAGTCAGACTCTACTTGAAGGCACTGAAATTCCCCCCACCCAAACACCGTCTCTGTTCTTCATTTCCAACCCCTTCCACTCAGGGAAGTAAGTCCTCCACTCGTGCCAAAGGACTTACATTCTCACGTGCTCTTGCACGTGTTCACATAAATCCACATTCTTTTCACTTTGATTGCAGTCTTTCACTTCCTTTGTTATTATAGTTCTTGGAAATTAATAATTTTAAAACAAGGGGAAAATTCTTAGAGGGCAGGACTAGGACTCTTATGTCTACCTTATTATAATCAATACATTTCAATAATGTAAATCCTGCTGGTGTGTTAGAAGTGGAATAACCATAGTAGACCAGAAAAGGAGACAGCATCTCTTGCTTCCATGAACACTCTTGCAGGGTATCTGAGAGGGAGAGAAATGGACTAGGAAGATGATCGCCACTGGCCCCGCCATTTCTGGCCCTTTTCTGCAAATGCCGGCAAGCCAGAAAGGTCGGAAGCACGCCGGAAAACCCTACCTCTTCACTCCGTCAGCCATCGGCAGCGTCTACGTGGTTTACTTCCTAAACATCTCCCTTGAATCCACTCCATTCTTGGCCACCACTGTCACTGTTTGGGCTCTGATTCACCTTGTCTCCCACTTGTAGTTTTGAAATGGTCTCCTGCCTGGTCTTTCTGCCTCCAGTCACTTCCACTTCTGAGCCCTTCTCCCCACCCTTTCGCAGGTTTATATACAAATGTAAACATATCATAGTGCATCCAACTCTCACTTAAAACCTTTTGGTGGCTCCTAGTTGCACTCAGGGTAAAAACCAAATTCTTCAGCAGGGCCTGTAGGGAGCTCCTCACTTCTCCAGTCTGATCTACCTCCCAACACACCCTGTGCGCCAGCAATACGAAAGTGCTTGTCAGCCCCCTACCGACTCTCTCTGTGCCTTTGCATCCTTTGAACAGCCTCTGCCTGCCTGGAGGGAGGCCTCCTTTCCTTTCCGCATGTTCGAATTCATCCATCACATCTCCATTCATTATTTCCTCTGTGAAAGGAGAGATTATCTTCTCTGATCTACTCATGTGATCTGGAGAAAGATCACTTTCCTAATTTACTCTGGCCAATTAATCTCCCCCTTTTTGTACCTCCCCCAAGTCTTGCTCACAAATCTGGTGTTGCATCTGTAATGTAATTATTCATGTCTATATTACCCACTAGGCTGTGAGTCTCTGAGACTGAGGTTATTGTCTTACTCCAAACTTTGTTCCTGGCTCCTAGAAAAACATAATATTTTATTCGTTTTTCGTAGAAATATGTGTTGACCTTGGGCACAGAGTGATGAGAAAAACATCTCTTTTCTTGTCCATGAAATCCTTGCCCATGGAACCTGTCTTGCCCAGCTTCCAGCATGGAGTCTGAAAACCAGCAAGCAACCACTCCAGACCGACTTACTGAATGAACAGATGGCAAACCTCTGCCTCTGTACACACTGGTCCCTGTTGGCTCCTCCTCCCTTCTTTGTTCTAGCTCCATGGCAAATAGCAAGACAAAGGCTGCTGAGAACAGGCTTCAGAGTCAGGCAGAGTTGGGTTAATCCCTGGCTCTGTTGCTAACAGTGCGGCCTTGTTTCAGTTTCCTCTCCTGTGAAACCGGCATGATAAAACCTACTGGGAGGGTTGTTGGGGAGATTAAGTGAGACTGTATCTAAAGCACAGGCCTGATACATGGTAAGGGCTCAATAAGTAGTAGTTATCGCAATTCCAGCTGGTCCCTCAGGACTCAGATCAAGTGCCATCTCCTTGGGGAAGTCTTTCCTTTGACCTGCTAACTCCCACCTGGGTTAGGTGCCCTACTGAAGAATCACTGTGGCATTACATAGCATGGTATGCTCGCTTCCCTCGGAGCACGTGTCACAGTTACCGCAATGACTCGAACAATGTTTCTGAGCTTCTACCAGGTTCTAAGTATTGAATATAGAATGAGGAGAGAGAAGAAGACTTTCTGGCTTGTGAACTCCTTGAGGGTTGGGCCCTGTCTTGCCTTTGTTTCTCTAGCTTCCAGCACGATGCCCAATGCCCAATGCCCAATAATTGACCAGCAGAGACGGACTCATTGAATGGACACAAGCATAGACCTACTTTTGCTGTGTTGGTAGTTATCATATTTTTATGTTTATTGGTCAGAATATTACAGGAGTCTAAAGGGGTTCAGCATTTCATTTTTAACTACTCTTAATGTATAACCCCCATGCCAGCCTTTCCTAGGTGTGGTGGTTGCAGCAGCAGGTGAGATCATTCTAGTCCTCTCTTTCAGGTTCTATGACAAGGTGCTTTCTTTGCATGAGGATTCAGCATCCCCTGTGTCGAACCCTCTGCTTGCGTTTACGCTCATCAAACGCCTGCAGTCTGACTGGAGGAATGTGGTGCACAGTCTGGAGGCCAGTGAGAACATCCGAGGTAATGATGGGGGGAGGCTGGTGGGTAAAGAGAAGGTTCTGTCTCCTGACTCAGTGGAAAGGAGAGATTCTGACAGGATGTGATGAAGGATAATGACGTGGGTAGGTATTACCTGATCTCCTTAGCTCTAATTATCACAAAGAACTAGGCCCCCTTGTTACTATGTTTGTATAATTTTACATGAGAATGTACCTTCATATCCATGATCTCACCTGATCTTCACTGCTGGGAATGACAGGTTATATCCTCCCACTTACATATGTGTAGCCAGTGATGTCTTCTGAGAATTTCTGTTTTATTAAGTTGCCATGACAGTGTGATCTGGAGCAAGATCACTTTCCTAATCTACTCTGCTTTGTACTTGAACAAGTTTGTTGACCTTGGGGAAGTTAAGAGGAAGAAGAATTGTCCCCTCAAAGGGCAAGACTCCTGGAGACAGACAGGATGGGACAGTGTGATAGAAGTATGTGCCTTAGTTTTTACCCAAGAGCCTTTCTTCCTTACTCAGAAGATCATATTAAGCACCCTCTCTGTGCCAGGAGCTGTGCTTGCCACAGCAAAGAAAAGCAAACCAAGCATTATCTTTGTTCACAAAATATGGCAACAGGTGATTTTGCCCGTGTTTTGAATGGGCGGTTGTTTTCACGACCTTTATAGCCCTGAAGGATGGTTACGAGAAGGTGGAGCAGGACCTGCCAGCCTTCGAGGACCTGGAGGGAGCAGCAAGGGCCCTGATGCGACTGCAGGACGTGTACATGCTGAATGTGAAGGGCCTCGCCAGAGGCGTCTTTCAGAGAGTCAGTGGCTCCGCCATCACGGACCTGTACAGCCCCAGACGGCTCGTCTCCCTGACCGCGGATGACTGCTTCCAAGTCGGCAAGGTAACAGCTTTCAGAGAGAGATGAACTGCTGGCTCTGCTTTCTTGTGGATGAAATAACTCCATCCCGATTGCTTTTACATGTTTCTAATCCTGACGGCAAACCCGGAAATTTGTTGTTATTCCACGTTTTCTGGTGAAGAAACTGAGGTTCAGAGAGGATAAAGCCCTTGCCTACGTTTTTACAACTTTAAGTAGAGCTAAAATTTGAACCTGGGCCCTGGCCGGTATGGCTCAGTGGTTGAAGCATCATCCAAAAGGTTGTGGGTTCCATTCCGGTCAGGGCACAGACCTCGGCTGTGGGTTCATCCCCTGTCCAGGTGCAGACGCATGTGACCCCTGGTCCAGACGCGCACTATTCCTGGTCCTGGCACAGTTTCCCGGCCCCCGTGCGTGTGAAGGCAACCAGTTCATGCTTCTCTCTCATCGACATTTTGCTCTCTCCCTTCCTCTTTCTCTTTCTTTCCCTCTAAAAAGTCAAATGGAAGTATCCTCGGGTGAGGATTTTTTTTTAATTAATAAAAAAAATTTTGAACCTGGGTCTTTTAACTCCAAATCCCAGGCCGTTTCTATGATAGCTAAAGTGATCATGTACTGAGGACACTATTGAGAGAGGAAGGAGTGTTATCAGCCAGGACAACAAATATAAACTGGGACTGTCCTGGGCAAAATGGTTTTGGGATCACCCTAGCTATAGTGCCCTGCAGGTAGATGAACAGCTGGGTGGAAAGGGGAGGCGAGTTGAGTGAGGGTGGGAGGAAGGGATAGGAGACAGTGATGTGAAGGGCCTCCTGAGACTCTGGAATCTCTGCACAGCTCCTAGGCATTTAGAAATACTCAGTTAAGGCAGAGTCACAAAACAGGCCATTCACTCTAACATTACGTAAGGAAATAGACTTCAGGACACTTCCATATGCGGTATTTAACTGATCCTTGATCATAAGTTATAAGCACACTTGAGGTCATTTTACAGTGTACTCTTTGTTAGCCTTCGCCTCAGGGGTAATGGAGTAAACCCTTTTTAATTTGAAGATGTGTGCTGCAGGCAAGTGAGGTTTTTCCAACTCCTGTGGTATTCATTAGCCAGTCTGAGAGGGGGCCTCGTGGCCCCGATTCCATGTTTTGAGGATCTGTCTTCCAAGTTCAAGCAGAGCGAGTTGCCCGAGCCTCCCTGTGTGCCATTTTCCCTTTTCTGAGATCCTGGATGGAAGCAGGGCTCAATCATCATGTTCACAGCTAATTGAAATTTAAAATAGTTTCATGTCAATACAGGCTTCATTAGTAAGGCCATTCGTCCATTCGTTCTGAGACTGGAACCGTATGTGGGAAATTTAGTAAGTCACTTCCTGAAAGTCTCACTGGCCATCTTTATTTCTGTGTTTATTTACTTATGTTGAAAGATAAAACATTTCAAATATAAGAAAAGGACATATAGCTCAGTGGATTGAGTGTGGGCCTGTGAACCAAAGGATCGCAGTTCGATTCCCAGTCAGGGCACATGCCTGGGTTGCAGACCAGTTTCCAGCAAGGGACACACAAGAGGCAACCACACATTGATATTTCTCTCCCTTACTCCCTCTCTCCTTCCCTTCCCCTCTACAGATAAATAAATAAAATGTTAAAAATTTTAAATTAAATTAAAAAACCTTTAAAAAAAGAAAAGGACATAAAATAATACCATAACAAACAATTCTATCTGTGATTGAGATGAGATACATGTTCAAATTTTGCTACATTTGTTTCTAATTTTTTTTCAGGTTTTTACAAAAGAATTTACATAGAGGTAAATAAAGCCTCACTCCTTTCCCGTCTCACCACCCACAACCCTCTCTGCTATACCTCAGCCATTGCCCCGACCACCCAGTGCGCGCTCTTCTGAGTCCAGCTGCTCTCACTCAGTACATTAGCTCTGTGAAATCCATCTGTGTTGACGCATTCATTAGCGGTTCATTCCTTTCTGTTGCTTAGTAGTATTCCATGGTAAGAATATACCGAAGCCTGTTTACCCAGTCTCCTGCTGATGGACACTTGGATTGTTTTCAGCATGGGCTACTGTGAATAAAGCTGCTATTAATATTCTTAAGTGGGTCTTTCTGTGGACGTTTGTTTCCATTTCTCTTAAACCTGGAAAGTGGATAACTATAATTGAACATCAATAAAATAATTTAAAAAATAAAAAACCTGGAAAGTGAAAAACCTGGGAGTGGTGTTGCTGGGTCAAAGAATAAGCTTTAATAATTATTAACATCTGGCCAAATTTGTTTCATCTATATGTCTCCAATTCCCCCATCACTGATTATTTTAAAGTGATAGTTGTTCTCTTTTCTGAAATTCTTAGTTGTCTAATTCCCCTACCTTACTATTGTGTCTGTTCACTCTCGTTCATCATCAATTATTTCCTGATATAGTTTATGTTGTTCGATCATGAGCTTGTTTTTAGCAGGATTTTTTCCTCATAAGGGAATCTCTGTGCCTTGGGTTTTCTTCTTCCAGGTACTCTGGCGGTATCACTGGACTTAGATGCTTTTTTTTTTTTTGGTTCTATATTACATCCCCACAAATTATTCATTTTGTAACTGGATGTTTGTGCATTTTGACTTACCCCCTACCCGCTGCCTCTGTCAACCAGTCTATTCTCTGTTTCTATGGGCTTGGGTTTTTTGTTCATTTTTGTTTTTGTTTTTGTTTTTTTGGATTTCACGTATAAGTGAGATCATATGGTATTTGTCTTTCTCTGACTTATTTCTGTTAGCGTAAAGCCCTCAAGGTCCATCCAGGCTGTTGCAAATGGCAGTACTTCATTCTTTTTATGGCTGAATCATATTCCATTGTGTTATTTATATGTACTTTTCCTTCCCCATTTATCCATTGCCATCGAGGAACACTTAGGTTGTTTCCATAGCTTGGCTATTGTAAATAATACTGCAATGAACAGGGGGTGCCTATATCTTTTTGAGTTAGTGTTTTCATTTTCTTTGGATAAACACCCAGAAGTGGAATTGCTAGATCAAATGGTAGTTTTATTTTTAGTTTTTTGCAGAACCCCCACACTGTTTTCCATAGTGGCTATACCAATTTGCATTCCCATCAACAGTACATAAGCGTTCCCTTTTCTCCACATCCTCACCAACACATGTTATTTCTTATCTTTTGGATAAAAGACATTCTAACAGGTGTGAGGTAATATATCTTTGTGGTTTTGATTTGCAGTGGCCTTAGATCTATTTTTATATTGATTTATTGGCCTGGGGGCTCCTTAACTGTATGAATAATTCAAATTCAAATTCACACCCTAAATTCATGTGAGCCAGAGGCTTAAGGCTGTGAATATTCTAAGGAGATATTTTATTTCCCTAAAGAGATCCCAGATAGAAAGAAACCAACTTTCTTGTCTCCTTGTGAGAGGTGGGTAGATTTTTCCCAGTCTACTCTTTTTCTTAAGGTGTAGTTTTTCATGGGTTTTAGTTTTATGAATGTTTCTTAATTCCAACTCCTAGGTTTGGGGAAGTCTACGGAAGGCTCATCTGTCCTCATGTGGACATTGTGACCTGAGGTCACTAGACCAAGGTTACTAAGACTAACACCCACCTCATCCTAGGCAGCTTCAGCATCTGATCATAAGTTTATTGCCTGGATTTTCAGTTCCTTTTTGGTTTCTGGTATTTGGGTATTTTTCTTTTTTCTTCAAAATGTATAATAAAATGCTTGTTATGTGTTTTATTAAAAAGTCTGTGTCTTTGTGGTTGGAAAGATTTCAGTGATCTCAACTTACCATATTGCTAGGATTTGAAGTTTCTCATGGCAACTTTAATTAAATAAATTGTTAACTTAGCAGAAAAAGTAAAGTCATTTTTGATTAACATTCTTCAACTCAACCTTGTTCCAAATTGGAGACTTGATGACCAGAGAGGTGACACACCAGGCATCAGGCAGACCCGGGACAAGAACGGATTTATATTTAGGCTGCTGTCACATTATTTCTACATTCTGCCACCCTTCTGCCTATCTGGAAGTTATAACTGAATTTGATCATTTTGCAAGAGTCCTTCCAACTCTGTGACTTTATAATTCCATGTTGTCTCCAACATCAATTTCCAGGAAATTCCACCTGCAGTTCTGGTATTCTAGTTAACTGTAAGCTATTAGGAGACAGGAGCTATGTCTAGTGCGTGTTGCCGTATTCCGGCATTTAACATAGGACAATCCGCTGGGCTCTCATAGCATTCCCAGGTCTGCCTTCATTACGGTGTTAACACATTGTGTCACAATTACTGGTTTCTCATGTGCCCCTCGATTGTAAGATCGTAAGGGCAGGGATCACGAGTACATTGTAAATACTCAGTAAATATTGAATAAATGAATGAACTGAATCCATTCCTCACACTGTTACCAGCACTATCTCCTAAACACGTAGCATTCATGACTCTCATTGCCTTGTTAAGTTCATTTCCTGCTTCTCTTCACCTTCCATCATGGCCACAATGTACTACTTGAACACATTCTTGCTTTTGGCTTCTGTTTTTATCATTCCCTCATCTTAGAATGCCCTTCCTCCCGATCTTGGCTTATTGAAATCCTTTTCCTTCTTCAAGGACATCTCATCTCAGATGCCACTTCTTCCATGAAACCTTCTGAGATTCCCAAGCCTCCTCCTTTGTCTATGTCTCCTCAGCATATTACATATATTTCCTTCAAGCATTCATGCCATCCTGCCCAGTATTATAGCTGACTTGAATTCATATGTCTTCTCTTCAGATTATAAATTCCTGAAATGTAAGAACATGTATGTCTTCTTTATACCCAGTAAAATGCCCTGTATATAACAGATGCCTCACAAATTGAATTGAAATGAATTTGAGACGAATACTTGCCTTCTTGGGTTCCAACCGCCCTCCACTCTTTTCATGTCATTTCCTTTTCTCTACCTGTGAACTAAGGCTTTAATGATAGCACTTACATTCCCTGCAGGTGGCCTATGACATGGGGGATTACTACCATGCCATTCCATGGCTGGAGGAGGCCGTCAGTCTCTTCCGAGGATCCTATGGACAGTGGAATACAGAGGATGAGGCGAGTCTGGAGGATGCATTGGATCACTTGGCCTTTGCCTATTTCCAGGTAGGGGAGTAAGTGAGACTCACTGCTTTCATTACAAAAATGGAATGTTTTACATCTGCTTTACAATTTTCTAAGCATGTTCATGTTTCTTAATTTATTTCATCTTCCCAACAGGACCAAATGTGAGTCAAGCAGGCTAGTTGTTTTATTACTTCCATATTTCACATGCAAGTAACTAAATCTCCAAAAAAAGTCCTCACTTGTCACAAAGTTCACAGAGCTGGGGTGAGAGCCCAGGTCTGTTGGACTCTTAGTCCAGTGCTCTGTCCAATGCATGGACCACTTTAAAATACTCATCTCTCGTGCCGGAGGCAGTCTCACACCTGTTGCTGCAACAGCTGCATCGACAACTGTTTAATGGGTTCATGGTCAACGTAAATCACTGTTTTGCACTCTCAACAACTCATAACTCTTCACAGATACTATGCCATGATATTGCAAATGTCCAAGGAAGAAGTTTGATTGCTCCCCTCTGCCATCTGCCGCTGACTCCAACTGTAAGGTGACTAGGGTCCAGACAGAGCTGACCGCAGTGGTCCACAGTAGCAGCTCAGTGCCTCCTCCAGGTGTTTTTCCTTGATACGGCTGATCTGCAGCCTGCTGTGCCTCATATGGAAGCTCGTCTCCCTACATATGGGAGCTGCCATCTTTTGACATAGCTAATTACCCTATTTCCCCATAGACTGTACAGTTTTTAAGAATGGGCTTAAAAAATCACTACAGAGCCAGTTCGCTAGAGTTTCCAAAGCTAATAAACCAGTTCTTCTCCCTACAGTCCTTTTTCTTTCCCCCTTTCCCTGAGAAAAGGGAGGAGGATGTGGGTGGTCCAACCCCACATGTTGCTCCCAAAACATATCTATTCTCAGTGAGGCAGATGCTCTTGTTCCCCACATGGAAGTTTCTGGTAAGTGGAGCTTTGTTGTAAAACTTTCCAGAGTGCTTTTCCTAACTCTTCTGCTCAACTTGCTACATATTAGAACTGAAATAGAACCACTGTCATGCAACAAAGGACAGGAAGTAATTGAATTTTAATAGAGGAAGAAAGTGGAGAATTGCCACGGAGCGACTCAGAGAAGACAAACTAAAGCAGCTTACCCTGAAAGACGGGACTTTAAATCCAGGGCCTGATTATTAGTCCTGCTCTCCCCACCCTGTGCTGACTTAGATTTCCCTTCTACTCCCTGAAAAAGTCTCTCTTTCCACAATCGTGCTTTGTCTGGTCAATTTTATTCATCTTACAAGGCATAGCTCAAATGTCACCTACTTTGTGAAATCTTTCTTAGTTCTCCTGAGAGTCCACAGACTCTCCTTCTTTGTGCTCTTGCAGCACAATTTTTATGCAACAGTAATAGAACACATAAGGCATTGTCTCACAGACCTTTTATATTCCCCTTTTACCCACAGTAAATAGGGGTGAATGTCTCTCCATGGGCCTTTCACTATCATATGACATTATATATGGTATATATGTATATATACTTTATATATATACATGTATACATGGTATACATGTATACCATGAAAATGATTAAATATTATATAGTTATATTCTATATAATTATACATATTTTTTCACGATATATTTTAGTAAAAAATATTTCTGTACCTGCTAATAATAAGACACAGTGGAATATAGTATGTAAACCCTGGGCTCTGAAGTAAGACACACCTGGATTAAAATTCTGTGAAAACTTGGGCAACTTATTCCTTGGACCTCAGTTTTCTTATCTTTAAAATGGGGATAATAGGACTTCCGGCCAAGATGGAGGCATAGGTACACACACTGTGCCTCCTCGTACAACCAAAAGGACAACAACAATTTAAAAACAAAAAACAACCAGAACTGACAGAAAAATTGAACTGTATGGAAGTCCAACAACCAAGGAGTTAAAATAGACACATTCATCCAGACCAGTAGGAGGGGTGGAGACGAGCAGCTGGGGAAGAGAGGACTCGAGGCAAAGTGGCGGTAGAGGACTGGGGTGGGCAAGGCAGCAGCTGGTGGAGCGGGCAGTCCCACATTCACGTGCAGATAAACCAGGAGGAACACCTGGGGAGTGAAACAGACTGTACAACCCAGAGTCCCAGCATGGGGAAATAAAACCTCAAACCACCAACTGAAAACACCTGTGGGGGTTGAGCTGCTGGGAGAAACTCCCAGCCTCACAGGAAAGTTCATTGGAGAGACCCACAGGGTCCTAGAATGTGCACAAACCCACCCACCAGGGAATCAGCACCAGAAGGGCCCACTTTGTTTGTGGGTAACAGGGGAAGTGACTGAAAGCTGGCAGAGAGTGGAGCAAGGGCCATTGTTCCCTCTCAGACCCCCGCCCTCACATACAGCGTCACAACCCAGCAACTGGGTTGCCCCGCCCTGGTGAATGCCTAAGGCTCCACCCCTCACCACATAACAGGTGCATCAAGACAAAAAAAAAAATGGCCCAAATGAAAGAACAGATCAAAGCTCCAGAAAAAATACAACTAAGTGACAAAGAGATAGCCAACCTATCAGATGCATAGTTCAAAACACTGGTAATCAGGATACTCACAGAATTGGTTGAATTTGGTTGCAAATTAGATGAACAAATGAAGGCTATGCTAAGTGAAACAAAGGAAAATGTACAGGGAACCAATAGTGATGGGAAGGAAACTGGGACTCTAATCAACGATGTGGACCAGAAGGAAGAAAGAAACATTCAACCAGAAGAGAATGAAGAAACAAGAATTCAAAAAAATGAGGAGAGGCTCAGGAACCTTCAGGACATCTCTAAATGTTCCAACATCTGAATTATAGGGGTATCAGAAGGAGAAGAGGAAGAGCAACAAGTGGAAAACTTATTTGAACAAATAATGAAGAACTTCCCCAATCTGGCAAAGGAAATAGAATTCCAGGAAGTCCAGGAAGCTCAGAGAGTCCCAAAGAAGTTAGACCCAAGGAGGAACACACTAAGGCACATCATGATTACATTACCCAAGATTAAAAATAAGGAGAGAATCTTAGAAGCAGCAAGAGAAAAGGAGACAGTTACCTACAAAGGAGTTCCCATCAGACTGTCAGCTGATTTCTCAAAAGAGACCTTACAGGCAAGGAGGGGCTGGAAAGAAGTATTCCAAGTCATGAAAGGCAAGGACCTACATCCAAGATTGCTGTATCCAGCAAAGCTTTCATTTAGAATGGAAGGGCAGATAAAGTGCTTCTCAGATAAGGTCAAGTGAAAGGAGTTCATCATCACCAAGCCCTTATTATATGAAATATTTAAGGGACTTATCTAAGAAAAGGAAGATCAAAGTTATGACAGTAAAAAGACAGCAAACTCACAGTTATTAACAACCATACCTAAAACAAAAACTAAGCAAACAATAGAACAGGAACAGAACCACAGAAATGGAGATAACATGGAGGGTTATCAGCAGTGGAGTGGAAGGGGGAGAGAGGGGGAAAAGGTACAGAGAATAAGTAGCATAGATGGTAGGTAGAAAATAGACAGGGGAGGTCAAGAATAGTATAGGAAATGTAGAAGCCAAAGAACTTATATGTACAACCCATGGACGTGAACTAAAGAGGGTGAATGTGGGTGGGAGGGGGTGTGCAGGGCAGAGGGGAATAAAGACGGGGGGGAATGGGACAACTGTAATAGCATAATCAATAAAATATATTGAAAAAAATAAAATAAAACAGGGACAATAATGATGCTATCAGGGAGGAAAAGTAATTTTCCTTCTAACCTTCTGAGTTCTTGGCTGAGACCTCCCTGTAATAAAAGACAGATTAATGAAAGGAAAAGTAAATGGAAGCTTACTAACCGGTATACCTAATGTACATATGGGAGATACCTGGGGTAAAATGTGCAGCTCTCTGAGGCAACCGAAGTTTCTACCTTAAATATCACCTTCCACTTACAGCAAGTAATAGTGCAGTGATTACGTGTGGTGTGACTTCTCGGGGAGTTCACTTTGTAAGATATGTATGTCTTCACTATGTTGTACACCTGAAATTAATATAAAATTGTATGTCAACTGTAATTGGAAAATGAAAATAGAATTTTTAAAAAGCTTATCTTCAGCTAAAGATAAGAAAGAAAACTATGGGGAGAGGCGAGTTGTGGGAGGTTACCCAGAAAGCCAGGGGAAAGTTATGCAGAGTTTGAGGGGTGTCTTCTCCATGGATAAGATTCTCTTGTGACTTAGGTCATCCTTCCCTACCTGGTCCTGAGAGGGAGATCCTTACAAATGGAGATTCCCTTTATGTCCCTTACAACAGGAAAACATCTGCTCTGGTTTTCAGAACTTCTCCCGTGTTTGCCCTTTCTCAAAATTATTAGCTTAAAATGATCCTTATGCCAAAGAGGCATATTTTGGGGTGGCATATTCTACTGCCCTGCAAGGCTCACCTCAAAGAGCTGTTGTGAGGATTAAATGAGCTCACACATGTGAAGCCCTTAACACAATTCATGGCACATATGCACTCAGTGAATGGAAGCAATTATGATTATGTTGTACACTACATGTGTATGTTCTCTTTTTTCATTTAACATTATTTAGTATACACATGTCCAACAAAGTTTAACTGAAACATCAAAAGTAACTATAATATTTTTCTTGATAAAATATAACTTTAACTTGTGAAAAAAACCTTCATTTTAAACATGTGTAATGACATTTTAGTTCTCTTTGTCTCAAGAACTTGAAACATTTTAGCCCTTAGTTAATATCTGATGTTATAAGAGATCCTTAGATTTCTTAACTATCCCTCAGTTAAGTACAAAACAAAATAATTCATGATATTAAACAATAATAATCTGTGTATCCAACAATAGTGGAATGGTTAGGTGATCTGTGATGTACCTTCTTGATGAAATAAAATGCAGCCATTAAAAATGCTATCTCTCGGAGTTCTGGCCAAGATGGAGACATAGGTAGAAACCCTTTGCTTCCTTGCGCAACCGAAGAGAAGATAACATCCATTCTAAAATCAATAAACAACTGGAAATGCCAGAAAAATCAAACTTCATGGAACTCTAACAACCAAGGAATTAAAGAAAAAATCACCCAGAACAACCAGACCTGCAAGGCAGTGAACAGAGAGAACCTGTAGCAAGGCGACAGGCTACCCTGGTGGGCTGGCTGAATGGGAAACTGAGATTCAGAGGTGGGTGCAGACTACGGCGGGGGTTGCCACAGTGGGAGAGACTCCCAGCCTCACACAAGATCATTGGAAAGTGGGGCTAGAGACCAGCAGGTGAGCTGCATTGTTCCCTCTCTGACCCCTCCCCCACAGACAGCGCCCCAGCGCAGCAAGGAGGGCTGCCCTGCCCAGGTGAATACCTAAGTCCCCGTCCCCTTACGACTTAATAGGTGCACTGAGACGAAGAAATGGGGCCCAAATGGAAGAACAGAACAAAACTTCAGAAAGAGAGCTAAGGGATGAGGAGATAGCCAACCTTTCTGATGGAGAATTAAAGCCCTGGTAATCAGAATGTTCACAGATCTGATTGAGCTTGGTCAACAAATGAAAGAACAAATGAAAGATACACAAAATGAAATAAAGCAAAATATTCAGGAAACCAACAGTGACAGGAAGGAAACCAGGACTCAAATCAATGATTTGGAACAAAAGGAAGAAATAAACATCCAATCAGAACAGAATGAAGAAACAAGAATTCAGTAAAGTGAAGAGAGACATACAAATCTCTGGGACAACCTGAAACATTCCAATATCCAAATTATAGGAGTGCCAGAAGGAGAACAACAGCAAGAAACTGAAAAATTCTTTGAACAAATAATGAAGGAAAACCTCCCCAGTCTGGTGAAGGAAATAGACTTCGAGGAAGTCCAGGAAGCTCAGAGAGTCCCAAAACAGTTGGACCCAAAGAGGAACACACCAAGGCACATCATCATTAAGTTACCCAAGATTAAAGATAAAGAAAGAATCTTAAAAGCAGCAAGAGAAAGGGAGAGAGTAACCTACAAAGGAGTGCCCATAAGACTATCAGCTGATTTATTAAAAGAAACCTTACAGGCAAGAAGGAGCTGGAAAGAAGCATTCCAAGTCATGAAAGGCAAGGACCTACATCCAAGATTACTGTATCCAACAAAGCTATCATTTAGAAGGGAAGGGCAGATAAAGTGCTTCCCAGACAAGGCCAACTGAAAGGAGTTCATCACTAAGCCTTTATTATATGAAATGTTAAAGGGACTTATCTAAGAAAAAGAAGATAAAAAATATGAACAGTAAAATGACAACAAACTCACAACTATCAACAAATGAACCTAAAAAAAAAATAGAAAAACGATGAAAATAAAAACTAAGCAAACAACTAGAACAGGAACAGAATCAGAGAAATGGACATCACATGGAGGGTTTTCAGTGGGGAAAGGGGAAGGAAGGAATAGTGGGGAAAAGGTACAGGGAAGAAGAAGCATAATTGGTAGGCATTAAATAGGAGGAGGTAAAAAATGGTATAAGAAACAGAGAACTCAAAGAACTTATATGTATGATCCATGGACATGAACTAAGGCGGGGGGATGCCAGAGGGTTGGGGGGTGCAGGGTGGATGGGTGATAAAGGGGGAAAATTAGGAAAAGTGTAATAGCATAATCAATAAAATATACTTAAAAAAACGCTGTCTCTCTCAGAAGCCCTCTTTCCTAGCAGCACTATTCATAGTAGCAAAGAGGCAGAAGCAGCCCAAGTGTCCATCAAAGGATGAATGGATAAACAAAATGTAGTACATACCTTCAATGGAATATTATTCAACTTTAAAAAGAAAGGAAATCTGACACGTGCCACAACATAGGCGAACCTTACGGACATTATGCTAAATAACATAAGCCAGTCAAAAAGAGACCGATGCTGTATGACTCCTCTTATGTGTGGTATCTAAAGAGTCACCTTCACAGAGACAAAGAGGGGAAGGGGAAATTGGCAGTTGTTTAATGGGCAGACTTTCAGTTTTGCAAAATGAAAAAATTCTGGCAATTAGTTACACAATAATGTGAATATATTTAATACTACAGAACTGTACATTTAGAAATGGTTAAGGTAGTATGTTTAGTTTATGTGTGTTTTTTATCACACTTAAAAATAATAATTAAAAAATGATGTCTCTGAAGACTATTTTTGTAATGATATAAAAAAAAAAATTCCTGCCCTGGCCAGATGACTTAGTTGATTGGAGTTTTGTTCTGTATACCAGAAGTTTGCAGGTTCAATTCCCAGCCAGGGTAGATACCTAGGTTGCGGGTTCGATCCCTAGTCAGGGCATGAGCAGGAGGCAATCAGTCAATGTTTTTCTCTATCTCTCCCTTCCTCTCTCTCTAGAATCAATAAAAAGTATATATCTTGAGTGAGGATTAAAAAAATTCCTGATAGCAATGTTGAGTAAAACAATCAAGGTATGAAATGTATAAGAAATATGATTATAACCATGTCAAGACTATATGTTATGCCGAGTGCTTGGAGGACCTGGGTTTCGGTGGAGCATTGTTTTTCTATTTCTCATATGTTTTAGAATGTGCTTATTATTGCTTTTATCATTAAAAAGAAAATTTTGATATGCAAAAATAAAATGATCAAAGGAAATATTGTTCTATCAGTTCATCATCATCACATAGCACCCTACACCTGGTTCTGTTCCCCAGGTTTGCTCGGAAAGTCCTGTTTACTTTTGACCATGTGTAGCCCAGGTCTGAATGGCTACAGAGAGAGTTCATTACGATGCAGTGGGAATGTTTCAGGTCCAGCTGTCCTTTGCCTCCCTCCCATAACTTTGTAGACTCTAGGAAGTATTGAGCCTGGGGAAAAAATTATATTTTTACTAAGGCTTTTATATTTTCATATTTAGTTTAATAATGAAATATACCTGAATAACACCACCTTGCAATTACATGGTTTTGCATGCTTTAGGATTTGAGGACATTTTAAGAAAGTCTATTCTCAGTTATTTTTCTACCTTCCCTGGTAAGGGTAGCAATAAGTCATTTGTAAATGAGGAAACTGAGGAACCCTGATTTACATCAGGGCTGCAAACCCTGAATTAGGACAGAACCTCCACATTTCTAGGCTGCTGCTCATTTCAATGAGTTGTATTACCTACTTGTGATAAGAATATTTTATATTTTTGAAAGCCCACTGATTGATTTGGCCAAAGGAGATATCCTCAGTGCAGTTAACTCTCTCTCTCTCTCTCTTTTTTTATAGGCAGGAAATGTTTCATGTGCCCTCAGCCTCACCCGAGAGTTTCTTCTCTACAGTACGTAGTGATAAAAGATAAGCCACAGGTCTGATTCCCTGGGAAATCCCTCTGCTCTTGGCCTTAAAGCCCTGCAAGTGAAATACAGCTATCTATTTTTATTGTCCTAATTTCATAATCCAAGTCACATTTCTAATTTTGAGTTAAATCTTACACACTGATCAATGCATGGGGATGGGGATTTTTAGGTTAGTTGCAAAATGCTAAGAAGATAGCAACCTGTCCTTTTCCTCCCCCACCCCAAAATAGTTGTATATTATTGCTCTGTGGGGAGCAGGTCCTGGATGGGAGCCAGTTCTTCAGGGACATCTAAAGACCCAGGATTGGGAAGTGGACCTGGGAACAAGTGTGATCAATGGGAGCTGTGTGTGCAAAGGGAGTAACTCAGCAAGATTACTCCCTACAGCTGCTTACAAAGAGATATCAGTTCTTCCCTTTAAACCAGGGCTCGCTTTGCTGTGCAAGCATCCTGCCCATTTAGCACAGAACTCAATTCCGACCCTCACCAGAGTTGAACGAGATGGAGACTTGCTAGCTTAGCTCTCTGCTTCAATATTTTTGTTTAAAATTTTGGTAGTGAGCCTTGGTCCGGGTAGCTCATTTGGTTAGAGCATCATCCCAGTATGCCAAGGTGGCAGGTTTGATCCCCAGTCAGGGCGCATACAAGAAGCAACCAATGAATGCATAAATAAATGATACAAGAAATCAATGTTTCCCTCTCACTCTGTCTCCTTCTTTCCTCTGCCTCCTTTTCTCCTCGCTCCCCCCTCTTTAAAATCCATAAAGATAAAAAAAATTTTTTTTTAAATAAAATAAAATTTTGGTAGTAGGTGGCTTCCCAGGTTTTCCTTTAATAAGATATTTAGATACTAAAGTAAGCTACAAAACCACTATAATATTTTAATATTTATAAAGTATTTCATGTAAGACTTTACAATTGTATTTATCACTTTTTAATGAAGTAACTTAGTAATGTTATTCCATTCTCATAATTTGACAAATGGTAGGATAAGGAAGTAGCTGCATAGTCTGGAAACACATGGGCAATGAGTGGCGCAGGCAGCATGAGAACCCGGTGTCCCTTTGTGCTTGGTCTATTGACCTCTCTGCCTCTCCCAGAGAACCCAGAGAACCCGTGCGCTATTATAGGTGGATAAGCAGGGCATAGCAAACTGACATTCCCAGTTCCATTTCTGGCTTTGCAGTATTTTCACTCGTGTTTTGGGTTCATCATTTCCATTCTTCGAAATTTCATCTCTTCTCCTGTTAGAAAAGGTTGGTAATTTCTGCCCCCTCCCTTGCCATGACAGGGGTGGTGTTGGAAGCAGACTGAGCTCCACAGAGAAAGCTGCTTTTTCGAAGCATAAGAGCAATTCAGCACCTTCTTCTGAGAGACACTGAGAAATACACAGAGACCAGCAGGCCAGGGGTAGTTGCCACCCCACAGGGCATCTTGCAGCCAAAGTGCGCACAAATAAGACACAAGACCTCTGCAAGAACTCAGGCTAGAACCAAAGCTGGAACCCCTTTATCCCATATTGCTCTGCTCTGTGTCTAGGCTAGTTAAGACTTTTGAAGGATCTAGTAGCATCGGGAATTAATTAATTAGCTTCCAGTTCTCCAGAAGAGTAGGCTGGGTTTCTGCTTTAGGCTTTGGCTCTCTCAGCTTCTCTTTATAGCAGGGACTTGTCATGTTTCATTGCAACTAGTTACTTAATGCCTCTTTTCTCCATCAGACTGTAAACTCTAGAGGGTTAGCCTCTAGCACAGTATGTGGTACACAGTAGATGTTCACTGAGGATTTACCAAACAGATGAGTAAATAAAAGAATGAAAGAATGAAGTTTATTCCCTACATGTAAAACTGACCATCACACTGTCCTAGAGTGGCCCACTTTCCTTTCCAAAGTCCTCGGCACCCTCAGATCTGTCAGGCCCAACTCAACCTTTTAAAAACACCAGGACTGTCCTGGGAGGGAGGGCCTTACATCCGCAGCCCACGGACAGCAGTTACTCCAGGTGCCCCGTTGCCGCTTGCGTGCAGCAGTGAAGACGTAGGAAACCGTGGCAGCGCTCCCTGGGGGTTGCTGTTTGTTCATCTGCGTTGTTCCCTGCTCTGGTCTCTCCCAGGCCCAGATAATAAGAGGATGGCCAGGAATGTCTTGAAATATGAAAAGCTCTTGGCAGAGAGTCCCAGCCAGGCAGCAGCGGAGGCTGTCATCCAGAGGCCCAATGTACCCCACCTGCAGACCAGAGCCACCTACGAGGAGTTGTGCCAGACGCTGGGCTCCCAGGTAGGGTTTTTCAGGGAAAGAGGGACGGGACACCGGCTTGGCTAGAAAGGGTAGAAGTGGGACCATGTGAGGAAAAGGTTATAAAAATGCAGGGACTGCATTCTGACTCTCCCGCATTCCGCTTCTTTTATGTTGTAGTTCCTCTAAATCAGTGTGGCTCCTAGACCCTTTCTTCTTATGCTGATTCTAGCCTTTCCTTCCAGCCTACACACTACCAGATCCCCAGCCTCTACTGCTCCTACGAGACCAGTGCCAGCCCCTACCTGCTGCTCCAGCCTGTACGGAAGGAGGTCATCCACCTGGAGCCCTACGTCGTTCTCTACCACGACTTCATCAGTGACCTGGAGGCTCAGAAAATTAGAGGATTCGCAGAGCCATGGGTGAGTGTCCCCAGTGTCTGCCAAGAACTTCTTTTGTGTCTTCACATACCCAGAGTTCAGGAGTATGAGCATAGGCGGCCTGAACAATGAGGCATTTCATTGGTCTAGGAGTTCAGAATGACAAGCATTCCATGGAACTAATCAGTGGCGAAAAAAAATCACAGTAGTGATTGCCTCTGGAGGGAGGGGATTGGCTGGGAAAAGGTACAAGGGGGTTTCCTGGGGTGTTGAAAATGTGCTCTCAATATCTCCTTAGGGATATGGAGTACACAGCTGAGGGCATTTGTCAAAACTTGCCAGATGGAACATTTGAGTTCTGTGCATATCGTTGTATGTATATACATGCCCTGACTGGGGATGGAGCCCACCACCGGGGTACACGCCCTGACCGGGAATCAAACCCTTGACCTTCCGGTGTACAGTATGACACTCCAACCTACTGAGCCACACTCGCCAGGGCTCACTGTATGTAAATTTAACTTAAAAAGAAGATCCCCCAAATGTCCATCATCCCATGTAACTGGTAGAAGAAGAAAAAAAGGATGAAGTGACAGGGGCAAGAGTGACATCCTGGTCCAGATTTACAAATTACAGAGTGGAAAGTTTAGTTCAAGTTTATTATCTTATTAAGGGGGAACATGAGGCCCAGAGAGGGAAGGGACTTGATTAAGGTCACACATGTAACTACAGCCAGAACAGAAACTCAGAGGTGCGTTGGCTGTCACTCTGCGAGTCTACCTTCTTGCACCAGTTAACCCGGGCAGAGGTACACGGGGACAAGCCGACCCGACCCGACACCTCCGGGGCGGCAACGCAGGTTTGCTTCTTTCTCACATTATGCGTCAGTCGTGGGCTGACCGCCACTGTGCCCCACCTGTCTTCATTCTGGGACCAGTCTGACAGGGCAGCCTCTGCTGGGGACACTGCCAGTCTCATGGGCAAGGAAAAGACAGAGATGGCAAACTACTAGCTGGCTCTTAAAGCTTCTGCTCGGAAGTGCCAGACATCATGTCTGTTCTCAGTCACTAGTTAAAACAAGGCATGCGGCCACTGCCGTCCAGAGGGAGAGAATGGCTAATTCTCCCACAGGGAAGGCAGTGCAGGTCCCTGTGCTAAGCCTGACATCGGTGTAGAAGGGACGTTTAATTACCCCTCAGGAAGTCTGGCAAATATTCAGAAAAATAATACGGTCTATCTCATCACTACAACACGTTGCCTTCTTACAAATGGCACGTGAAGACTGATTCAGAATTACTCACGTCACTGGCCCTTCGCAGAGTGCTCTCCCCACAGGCAGCCGTTCAGTCGTTCACCGACAGAGCAGAGCCTGCTGTGTGCCAGACACGGCGCCGCCAGGGCTGGGCTTCCACAGGTGAAGTGCAGGGCCCTTCCCTTTGGGGGAACTTACCGCATGATGGGAAATGCAGACACATACAATATGTTGTGGTATATGCTGTCAGAGAGACGTGTGCAGGGACTTGTTTTTTTGCATAAAATAACAAACCTTCTGCCCTGGCTGGGTGGTTCAGTTGGTTGGAGCATTGTCTCATACACCAAAAGGTAGCAAGTTCGATCTCCGGTCAGGGCACATTCCTAGGTTGCAGGTTTGGTCCCCGTTCCAGGCACGTACAGGAGGTGACCGATCAATGTTTCTCTTTCTTCCTCTCTCTCTAAAATCCATAAATATATCCTTGGATGATGATTTTTCTTTTTTTAAATAGTGAACCTTCCTCTGAGGGAAAGGCAGTTGGATGAGGACTAGGTGAGGGAAGAGGAAGAAACAGAAGGCTTCCCTGTGGACAGGAAATTCATCGCAGTGATAAGGCGGCGCAGGGTCTTCCAGGAAGACAAAGCCGTCTGAGCAGGGAGGTGAGCTGCAGTATGCTCGGAGAACAGGGGCGGCACAGTGGTTGCCGCCGTGCCAGGGATGGCGTGGGGAGGCGAGGAGGCTGCACGGTGAGGCACCGTTGGAAGCGCAGTAAATGCCACGCTGGGGAAGTTGGCTTTTATCCCAGAGGTAGGGGGAGAGCTGTCAGACAGTTGTAAGCAGGAGATTTTAAGGAGGATTCTGACAGCAGACATGGACTGGAGGGGAGGGGAGTGGCAATAGTCATTTCACCTAAAAGCCAATCCGGTGAAGTTTAGAAGCTTTGTAGAGAAGATTTTTGAGATGATTAAGCTCCAGCAGGGGGTTGAAGGGTGTGTTTTCAATGGCTTCGGCTTCTGCGTGAGCCAGCAGGAACACTTGGCCAGCAGCTACTTCTTTCCTGAGAACGACCCTGTTGCCATGGTAACAGGACACAGGCAGCTCACTGGTAGATATTCACTTAATCCCTCCTGGCCAGGTCTTCTACTTGGCAGGCACAGACCTTGCCACACACTGCCTTCCCCCAGAAGTGTCTTGCTGGGGTGGCCACTCTCTGTCTGACCTTTGGCTGGGCCCAGAATAAGCCCCA
The DNA here is from genome assembly GCA_004027475.1 of Anoura caudifer. Lineage (NCBI taxonomy): Eukaryota > Metazoa > Chordata > Mammalia > Chiroptera > Phyllostomidae > Anoura > Anoura caudifer. The sequence continues at coordinate 508,089 of PVKU01000336.1, read as the reverse complement.
TGGTGGCAGCCGCCCCATGGGAGCTGAACACAGACGCCGCAGTGGCTTGTGTTGAATTTATCTGCTTCCTAGCCACTGTCCCTTTTCCAAAGAATGCTCTCTTGTCACCCACACCCACACCCACATTCTATCCGTACTTGAAGACTCGGTTGGAACCCACTCCTCCCCTGGCGCACCAGCCCTGCCCACTCTCACCCACTCTCATTGGTTCTTTCAGTAGAAACATTTTCTTCACAGTACTTTTTGGGGGCCACATACAATAACCTCTCTCTCTTCTGAACTAAAAGTCACCAGTTGTTTGGTATTTTCATTTATTCTGTCATTTATGTGTTTTCTGGTACCGCTAACAGTTTCACGGGCGAGCATCCTGTCCCCCCAACCGAACTGTAAACTAGCTGGGATCATATATGTTTTTTGAAACGCCTAGCCCTGTATTATACCGGTTGCAACCAGAGTAATCTTTAAAAGGTTGAATCTAACCCTGTCAAGCCCTTGCTTAAACTCTCCAACGGGTCACTTAGAATGATTACCAGCTCCTTGGCCTGGCTGCTGCCAACCCCTTCCATAGCACGTCCCCCTTGCACCCCACACTCCAGCTGCCCTAACCCTGCACCTCCGTGCACGGGTCATACTATCACCAGCCTCCTCACACATTCTGCTCTCTGTCTAAAACGCTCTTTCTCAGACCTCTTTTCTCCTGTATGATTCCACTTACCTTTTGGGCATCCTGGGAAGCCTTCCTGTCCCCCATAAGCATGGGCTAGATGCTCCTTCTCAGTGTGTCCATAGCATCCTTTACTTGCCCCTTCAGGTGCCATTGCATGACCTATATTTGGCTTCATATGCTGTATTTCCAATGCCTAGCACAGTGCTTTGCACAGAGAACAACCAATAAATATTTGTCCCCCAAAATGAACGACATGTAAGTGTACAGTAAATAATGGTTAAAGGAATTAAGTGCAAGGTGGCTTCTTAATGGAGGGTGTGGGGAAGGAGAGTTTCCCTAGGATTTTTTTTATAAGTACTATGGTTGCCCTAAAAGAACAGAAGGGAGCATCTCTCCTCAATGAATCTCTCCTCTCTCCTGTGAATGACTCGGAGAGGATGCTGGGAACAACTGGTGAAGGATTAGATACAGGCCTGCCAGTCACCTGCTGATTTCCCGCATCCTGACATCCTGATGTTGTAGAGTGATGGGAATTCCCAAGAACGTGTTGTTCACGTGCTGCATTTTTTAGCTGGGGAAACAGCTCCGAGGAAGGAAAGAGGCTTTCTGAAGGCATCTACCTGGTTTAGGAGCAGGAACAATAACATGGCAGAAGCCTCCAGGAAGGGAAAAGGTTTTGTCTGGTGCAGTTCCTTGCCCTGTGCTCTGCTCTGACCGCAATGGGAAGTGCCAGGGCTTGTTCTTTAGGCAAAGGGCCCTGCTCATCTCCCAGTGTTGAGCGCCCCTCCCTGGCAGGCCTTCCCTAGCCCCAGGGAGGGTGGGGGGTGGGGGAAGGGGGTGGGACGCAGCACCGACAAAAGAGCAAGTCCTTGCCCTTCTGCAGCAGCAGAAGACACATTGTTGTGAAAATAAACAGTATTTCTTTTTTCTATCCCAGGTACAGTACTTTTGCAATTAGAAGCCACTTTATTTAAAAATAATGTAAATGTTCTGTCCAGACATTCAGTGAAATTAGTGACTTCAAACCTGTTTGGCTCCTTCCCACCCCCCATAGCAAACAGATTTTGATTCTTTGTAAGGAGGAGCTTTTGTTAGAGTTGTTCAGAAGTAGGCACCCTCTGAGGGTAGAAAGTTCTCTGTTATTGGCAGTTCATTTAATTCAACAAACGCGAAGCACTTACCATCAGACAGGCCCTGCTCCACTCACAGAGGCAGAGAGGAAAGAGAAACAGCCCTTGTCCTTACTGAACTCTCAGCCTTGCCGACCCAGAGGCATTCAAATATCACTTTGTTTGAACTCAGCAGAGTTTTATTGAGTGCTTACACTCTACCAGACTGGATGCTAAGATTTTTTTGTCACTTGCTTTTTAATTTCAAGATTGAGACCTATCACTAAATTGGTGGCTAGTGCGAACTTTCATTGATAGGTTAATACTTAGAGAGGGAAGGGTGTGTCTGTGGAAGTGACAGAGCTCTTCCCTCCTATCATAGTGACCACCTGGACTTTCTCTTACCTTCTTCTTCCCATCAGCTGCAGAGATCTGTGGTGGCCTCGGGCGAAAAGCAGTTAGCAGTGGAGTACCGCATTAGCAAAAGGTAAGCTGGGCCCTTCCTGGTCAGGAGCTCTGTCACAGCTGCTGCCCGCCCTCCGCCCTCCGCCCTCCGCCCTCCGCCCTCCGCCCTCCGCCCTCCGACCAGTGGCACAGCTGACTGAAGGCCAGCAGCAGCCATTCAGGTGCCATCAGAGACACCGCCAGAGAACCTGTAGTTCGTGGTTCTGCCTGTACATTCCCATAGACGGGGAGAAATTTCCACTGCCCTCACCCAAAGGCCTTTCACAGGTTGTTATATGGTCTGAGGACTTAACTAGGAGGCTGTTAGGGAAACACTTTGAAAAAACAAAAAATTAAGTGTGTCCTTGTTCTAACCAAGATTGTTTTTTCAGAGAATACAGTCCCATCCCCATTTGTAATTTGATTTTATAAGATTCCATTCCCACCTCCTGACTCATATTCAAAGCATGACTTACCAACATTCAGGCAAGAAGAATGACTAGAACCCCTAGGCCTGACGGCTTCTCCGGAGGGGCAGGCTCAGCTGCCTGGGCCCAGCTGTGCCCCTCCCCTGCCCCTGCAGCGCTGTATTTGCACTGTAAGGACAGGACTAATGATACAGTGAGAGGAGGGTCCCCATCACAGCCACTGACGAGATGACCAGATGACCGCGTCCTTGGGGTGAGGCCAGGCCTCAGGCTGGGTGGATTGTGTCTGTTGTCTGGGAAGAGAGGTGAGTGATGAGAGCTTTGATCTGGAATCATCTGGCTTAGCTTCTGTGGCTTGGTACCTTCAGGGATCGTTCGTGTTAGGAGATGCCCTCTAAGCTTTGGAAGGCGCATATGACCTTGGCTTCATTGCTTTCCTAACCTTTCTGACACCCTGGTGCCAAAGAGAAAATGAACCTTTTGGGGCAGTAGGTGTTCTCTTTACTTTTCAGGTAAAGAGACTGAGACGCTCATTACCTCCTCTTTCCTCCACCACCCTGCCTGCCTTTGAATTTTGGTTCTGTGCTCACAACTTCACTGTAACTTGTCTCTCCAAGGTCACCAGTGAACTCCGGTCAGACCACACTCCCACCACAGACCTTCCCTGACCTTCCGTTACCCACAAAGTAAAGGCCAGTTTCCGAGCACAGTGGCGCAGCTTCATACAGCTTGCCCCGGGCCTGTTGGCCCAGCCCGATGTCCCATCACTTGTTCTCACAGGTGTGCGCACTGTATTGTCACCCCTCCATGTCAGCACCTACGCTCTTTCTTCACCCTGCAGTACCCAGGTCCTTTCCACCCTTTGGCATTTTATGCCCTTTAATATCTGGCCTGCATGTCACCATCTTACCGCGGCGCCCTAGTCACAATGGTCTCCTTGCTCTGTGCTCCCCAGCACTTTCCTGTAAAGACGGGTCCTCATGTTTCACCTGCATCTGTACTCAGTTATATTTATCTTCTCCCACGAGCTTTTTGACACAACAGCCTCATCTTGGCTGTTTTTTAAACCTAAGAGCACACAGCATAGTACTTCACATGCGCTCCACACAAAAGAATGAGCAAATTAATCCAGAATTTACAGAGCAAAGACTCGGTCTTCCCACATCGTGCTGAGGCTCTTCCCTTAAGTGCCTCATCTCCCCAGGAGACTCACTCCAACCTTCCTTCTCATCCCAAATCCTCCGCTTTGTCAGAACCTCAACAAGACATTCAGGAAAAGAGACTAAACTTCGCTCTTTGGCCTTTGACCTGTCCTGGTTTGTCTTGGAGTGGAGCAGAAGAGCACAAATTTTTCTGTGTTTTACTACAGCCTCTGACATACAGCTTACAAATCACCTTCACAGGTACAGGCTCTAACAGTCTTCCGAAGTCTGTGAGGTAGATATTATTATCATCCACACTTTACAGAGGAGTGCAGTGAACTTTAGGGATTTTTAAGGTTACGTGCCTGACAAAAGGTCACACAGAGGATCAGGCACCACTCCTACTACTTTGAGCCCAGAGCGTTTTCCATTGCACGAAGCTGTTGCCGTGTCTCTAGAACAGCTGTTTTAAAGGCAGGTTTCTGTGTTTCACCTCTTTGCACCCCAGTGCCTTGTGCTTTGACCTTCACTCTCCAAAGCACCCAGCACGGGGCCTGGCTCTCAGCGAGCCTCAGGGAATGGTTGTCGAACACATGAAGGGGTGACTGTTGAGACAGAACATAACATGGCCCAGACAGACTTGGCGTGTGGCCCAGACAGACTTGGCGTGAGGAGAGAAGGTGATTAAGCATCCACGTCTATCTTCCTGTCCTCCCTTTGCTCTTCCTCTGGCAGTTGACATCTTTCATTCATTTGTTCACAAATATTTATTCATTTCTGGCATCAGATCACTCATGCTCCAATCTCTGATTTGTTTTAGCGCCTGGCTGAAGGACACTGTCGACCCGATGCTGGTGACCCTTGACCACCGCATCGCTGCCCTCACAGGCCTCAACATCCAGCCTCCCTACGCGGAGTACCTGCAGGTGGTGAACTATGGAATCGGAGGGCACTACGAGCCTCACTTCGACCATGCTACGGTACCTGTGGGGCCAGTGAGCAAATCCTGGGAGGGGGAGCAGAGGATTCCTCATTTCGCTGAGTCAGAGCTCTTGCAGGACTCCCATGGAATGCTCAGTGAAACCTTAGTATAAAGGCTCTTGTTCCAGGAAGATCTGGAAGCCCTGGTTTTCCCGCTGATTTCTGGTGGCTCACTTCCTTGTGTGCCACCACCCCCACTCTGTACTTTGCTAGGGGGAGAAGAACGTGAACTATCATAGCGTCACCTGTCTTGCTTCGCTCAGGGACTTCCCAGGGAAGATTGTCTTTCCTCCGGTTACGCTCTTTGTCTATGTATTTTGTGATTCTATTTATATGAAGGTTCTAGAAGAAGACAAAACTAAAGAGACAGAAAGTAGACCGGTGGTTGCCCGGGATCGGGGGTGGGCATGGGGACCCACGGCAGATGGCTGTGGGGAAACCCAGCTGACGGGAGCCTTCCAAAGCTGGCCCGGCAGGAGGGTTGCGCGACTGTGAAAACTCACTGAAACTCACGGCCCAGCCCACTCACACCGGGTGACTTTCGTCACAGGTAACTTATATCTCAAACTGTTCTATGACAAAAAGGGCTGTGTGTCTTCAACAAAAAATCGGGAACTCCGGTCTTATCACTTGCTATTACTACAGAAAAATTATCTGTGACATTTTATATGTTAATTTCTTTATTTCACCAAGAACCTGAAGGTACAGTTAACCCCTCATAGAGTACTTTCATTCCTGGCAAGGAATTCTGTTTTATAAGTGTCTGATATATTAGTAAACAAACAAACAAAAAAAGTACATTGAGTACCAAAAAGCACAGATGGGCACAAATTTGACTAGGTGTAGGTCAAGGCTATCTCTCACCTGTAGCACCCCCATTTTTCTCCTCCCTGTATTTTGGTGACATCCTGGTTGTCTCTCTGGTGCCAACTGTGTAAAATAACGATATGTTTTGCTTTTGTCTCAGTCACCAAGCAGCCCACTGTACAGGATGAAGTCTGGGAACCGAGTTGCAACATTTATGATCTATGTGAGTCTTGTTCTGAGCCAGGGCTTCTTGTTTAATGACTATTTATGTTTCTCTCTTATGGTTTTCACAGCAATTTCAGATATTGATTTAATCTGGTAGTTGAAGCTGAAAAGTCTCCAGGATTTTTGTGAATTCCAGGCAGTATTTCTGTTAAGCGCTATAGGGGAGACAAAGAAATACAAATCAAGGGTTCCTGGCCTCAGAGAGCTTCCAGCGTGTCTACCTAACTGTGGCCTTGTCCTAGGCAGTGATTAGGATGGGAAGTGGGGTTACATCAAAGGCCAGGAGATCCTGGGACCTAAAAACCACAAGGAGAGGTTGTGGAGCTGTGAGGGGAAAGAGGGGAGAAATGAGGCATCTGAGATTACAGGAGGGAAGAACAGAGATGCCTACGGAGAAATTTGTTAAGTGCTGCTCTGCCGTAAGTAGTGCAATTTTTCTTCCTTATCTCCCCATAAAATCTGAATTATACCCTCTTCAAAAATTAATTGTCCTTCTCTCCTAATTTATGACCTGATTCTACAGGATTTGGTACCAGTCTTTATGATCTCCTCTATCTCCTTCCTTTCTAATCATGTGGGTTTTATAGACAGTTCAGAATTTCAATCATCTGTTGCTCAAATTACAAGAGGTATATTACTACTAACTGAAGGGATAAACATGCAAAATACAAGGGCCCTATGTAATGCCCAAAGATAAAGGCCCGTTTCCAGGCTCTTAGAATAGCACATGCCCCCACCCTCGTGTGCCCTCTCTTCTTAGTGCTGTATCTGATCACAGCACAGCCCGGAAAGGACCATCAGAGGTCAGGACTCTGCCAGGCCTGTCAAACTCATTTTCGCTGGGGGCCACATCAGCCTCACGGTTGCCTTCAAAGGGCCAAATGTAATTTTAGGACTGTACAAATGTAACTACTCCTTAACAGTTAAGCGAGAGCTCAGCACTGCTGCCGGGTAGAAACAAGGTGCTGGGCCGGATGAAACAAGGTGGAGGGCCGGGTTCGGCTCACGGGCCTTGTGTTTGCCACCTGTGCTGTGGACTTTATTGCCGCAACTCCAACACGTTCTTCTTGGGGTTCAGCTTTATAGTTCCTACAGAACTGGAAGGCTGCCACTTCCAATGGTGGCTGGCCTCCAGTGCTCATTCTGAGCATTCTGATCAGGCACAGAGGGGAGGGACACATCTTCAATTGGCAGTTGGTTGCATCTCTGGTTGATGACTCCAGCTGGCATGGGAGGTCACAGCTAGTGAAGAATATTGATATCAACTAAACAATAAGACCTCTCAGGGCCAATGTCTGTTTTTTACCCCCCTAATATCTTCTATAGTTGGTTCCCTGGTTACAGAGGCCTGGTTACTATGGTAAGGGTAGCAGGAAAGCAAGAGCCCCGCAATTCTCAATGGCAAATGCACATGTGTGTCTGTGTGTGTGTGTGTCTGCGTGTGTGTGTGTATACTGTGCATGTGCGTTTGAGCTTTAAGTGTCTGAGACACTAGAATGGAATGCACTTTGGGTTTGGAGTCAGTTGGCCTCATTCTGGTTCTGCTACTTAATACATGGCCTCAGTACAAATCATGTCTGTTCTTTGAGCTCATTTTCTGGCTCTGTGTGTGCCTCCTCACAGGATAGTCACGAGGATCAATGAGATAATACAGGGGTATGTCACTCTCTAAAGTTTCATGTAATGTTTCTATCATGGTACCCCACAAAGCAAGGACCCTGTAATGTCCCTAAAATACATAATGTCCCAGTATGTGTTTTCATAGTAAGAAAACACATCCATAATTATAGAATATGCTGGGGGAGAAACTCCTTAGCTGAGGTTACCTGGAGAGGGACTGAGTGACTTGGGAAAGGTGCCATCAACACCTTTCCTATGCATTCCTACGATGCCCAACTTTTAAAACTAATCGACGTAGCCTGACCAGCATTCTGTGAGCCACAGCCGCGATTCGTTAGTGGGCTGTGGAAAAAATTTAGTGGATCTGATCGGCATTTAAGAATCTGAACTAGAGTAAAGTAAAATGAAACAGAAAATAACAGAGGGTATCTTATGTAGTAAGAATTTGAAAAAAAATTTATTATTGACCTTTTATTGAAGCGGGGAGAGACAGAGACAGACAGACATCAATTTGTTGTTCCACTTATTTGTGCATTCATTGGTTGATTCTTGTATGTGCCCTGACCAGGGATCAAACCCACAACCTTGGTGTATCAGGATGATGCTCTAACCAACTGAGCTACCTGGTCAGGACCAAGAATATCTTATGAAACATTTACTTTATTTCAGGTTGTATGTGTGTGCATGTGTATTGGGTTGTGAAACTGTTTCTTCCTGAGGGTCTCAGAGTTTTAATACACTTATTGTAGCCCTCACTGAGGATGTTAGCTGGAAGGGTAAAGACAGGGAGCATTCCTAAATGTCTTCTTGTGGCCCAGCAGGCAAACACCAATGCCACTGAGTAGGCTCCCTTAATCCCTAAATTGGGTGGTTGTCTTTCCATAAGTATTTCTCCCAGAGTTGAAATAGGAGAATACAGGAGGGAATCTATGCAGAAATGATATCATAGGTAAGGTGGGGCGGAGTGGGGCAGTCCTGGGCTATTTCAACTCTGGCGTTTCCTCTGGTGTTTAGCTGAGCTCAGTGGAAGCTGGCGGAGCTACAGCATTCATCTATGCCAACTTTAGCGTGCCTGTGGTCAAGGTGAGTGGAGGTCTGGTCCCAGCAGAGGTTGCAGGTGAAGAACTAACATTCTAGCCTGCATGCTCTCTGTGCTTGTAAGCTTATTCCTGGGGGGCAGGAGAAGAAGAGGGCTTTCCCTCATTCCCAGAATCAAAGATAATCCCTCAGTCTTCTACATGGCCACATGTTATTATTCCTCTATCTTAAATTTTATTTGCACTTACATTACAAGTAGATGATTACATGTCTGCCTTCCCTATTACAATAGAACTCAAAGGGAAGAACTATTTTCATTAACTTTTGGGTCCTCTACAGCAACTGGTCTCCTCAGTCATTTCATTCAATAAACATTGAGGGCTGGAAGCACTGAGGGTGCCGAGGAAAACTCAGTCCTTGTCCTCCAGGAGCTCATGGAGAAGGTGACAGGCATTAACAAGGTATGGCAATAGAACTATGAAATCATGTGAGGCAGAGGAGGGCCATGTGGAAAGAGGTTTGTTTAATGAATAAATATACTACAAATTTCAGATCAATCAATCCATTAGGGATCACAGCCCTTATTGAATTCAGGAATGAAATGAGGACAAGTAAATAAATTCATGCCTATAAAACACTTACCATAGTACCCAGCACATCCTATGTATTCATTGAGTAAACACAGGTATCTACGAATATTTGGGCGGTTGGCCATGGTTAAAGTACGTCTATAAGAAGTATGTAGGGAACTTCCAGTCAAGATGGAGGTGTAGGAAAACATGGCTTGCCTCTTCACACAACCACAGCAAAATTACAATTAGATTTTAAATAAATATCACTGAGAATTGTCAGAAAATTGAGCTGTGTAGAAGTCCGACAAGTGAAGAATTAAAGAAGTCACATTCATCCAGACAGGTAGGAGGGGGAGAAATGAGAAGTGTAGAGACATGGAGTGGTGCAGAATGGGAGGTCCTGTACCCATGTGTGGTAGATAAAAATTGGGAGGGATACTTCAGGAGCAAGTGATCCCAGGCCCAGACCAGGCCACCCAGCCCAGAGTTCTAGCACCAGGAAGGTAAGTCCTCATAACTTCTGGCTGTAAAAACCAGTGGGGGTTGGGGTGGTGGAAGAAACGGCAGGATTATAAAGAGACTCCTCTCAAAAGACCCACAATGGACTTAGGATTCATGCAGACCCACCCCCTCTGGGATTCAGCACCAGGGTATCAGCTGGAAGGGTACAAATGGCATTCAGGGAGAAGGGGAGGAACTGAAGTGACTGGCAACAGGGCAAGTGCTGGGAGATAGCTTCCTCTTGGGCAGTCTCCAGAGTCCAGGCAGTGGCATTGTTCCTTCTCTGAGCCCTCCGCCATACAGAGCCACAAAGTGGTTGCCCCACCCCGGTGATTTCCTAAGGCTCTGCTCTGCCCCAAACAATTCACAGTTGTCTTTTCTACAATAGGCCATGCTAGTAAGACAGGGAATCAAAGCAGCTCAATCTAATACACAGAAACAAACATAGGGAGGCTGCCAAATTGAGCAAAGACATACAGCCTGATTGAAAGAACAGAATAAAACTCCAGGAAAAGAACTAAATGAAATGGAGATAAATATCTATCAGATGCAGGGTTCAAAACTGTTGTCAGGGTGCTCAAAGAAATCACTGGGTACTGCAATAGCATAAAAAAGACCCAGGCAGAAATGAAGGTTACATTAAGTAAAATAAAGAAAACTCTACAGGGAACCAACAGTGGAGGGGGTGAGGCCAAGAATCGAATCAACAATTTGGAACATAAGGAAGAAAAAAGCATTCAATTAGAATAGCAGGAAGAAAAAAAGAATTTTTTTTTTAAAAAGGCTAGAATAAGGAGTCTCTGGGACATCTCCAAACATACTAACATCTGAATCATAGGGATGCCAGAAGGAGAAGAGGAAAAGCAAAAAATTGAAAATTTATTTGAAAAAATAATGAAAGAAAACTTCCCTAATTTGGTGAAGGAAATAGCCATACAAGTTCAGGAAGCATAGAGAGTTCCAAACAAGTTGGACCCAAAGAGGACCACACTAAGACACATCATAATTAAAATGCCAAAGGTTAAAGATAAAAAGAGAATCTTAAAAGCAGCAAAAGAAATGAAAAGAGCTACCTACAAAAAGGAGTTCCCATAAGACTATCAGCTGACTTCTCAAAAGAAACCTTACAGGCTAGAAGGGGCTGGAAAGAAGTCTTCAAAGTGATGAAGAGTAAGAACCTACATCCAAGATTACTCAGCAAAGCTATTGTTTAGAACTGAAGGGCAGATAAAGTGCTTCCAAGACAAGGTAAAACTAAAAGAGGAGATCACCACCAAGCATTATTACATGAAATGTTAAAGGGAACTATGTAAGAAAAAGAAGATCAAAATTATGGACATTAAAATGGCAACAAATTCACACTATCAACAACTGAATCTAAAACTAAGCAAACAGCGGCCAAGATGGAGGTGTAGGTGGACACACTGTGCCTCCTCTCACAACCAAAATTAAGGACAGCAAAAATTTAGAACCAAAAAACAACCAGAGCAGATAGAAAACTGAATTGTACGGAAGTCCGACAAGGATTCACCCAGACTGGTAAGAGGGGCGCAGTTGGCGGCCAGCGGAGAGGGATCTCGGCAGGAAAAAGCAGTGGCTAGTGGTTCCAGATGTGCAGGTGGTGGTTGGCACACCCCAGGTGCACAGGTGGCAATTACTGGGCGCGGGGAGGCAACAAGCAGACATCAAGATGCACAAGGCGCGCGACTATGGTCACACATTCATGCGCAGATAAACCAGGCGAAAACAGGCAGCGAGGCACACTGCGCAACCCAGGGCCCCAGCGCCAGGAAATAAAGCCTAAAAGCACCGATTGAAAACACTTGTGGGGGATGAGGTGCTGGGAGAGACTTCCAGCCTCACAGAGGGGACTGAAATCCAAGAGAGAGCAGAGCAAGCGCCATTGTTCCCTCTCTGACCCTGCCCCCACATACAGTGTCACAACTCTGCGACTGGGTTGCCCCCCCCTCAGTGAACACCTAAGGCTCCATCCCTCATATGTAATAGGCGCAACCAGACCGGAAAAAAAAAGGCTCAAATGAAAGAACAAATCAAAGCCCCAGAGCCAATACTTTTAAGCAATGAAAAGATAGCCAACCTACCAGATGCACAGTTCAAAGCACTAAGGATGCTCACAGAATTGGTTGATTTTGGTCACAAATTAGATGAACAAATGAAGGCTACAATAAGTGAAATGAAGAAAAACGCACAGGGGACCAATAGTGATGGGAAGAAAATTGGGACTCAAATCAACAATGTGGGCCAGAAGGAAGAAATAAACAACCAAACAGAAAAGAAGGAAGAAACAAGAATTCAAAAAAAATGAGGAGAGGCTTAGGAACCTCCAGGACATCTTTAAACATTCCAACATCCGAATTATAGGGGTACTGGAAGGGGAAGAGCAACAAGTGGAAAACTTATTTGAACAAATAATAAAGGAGAACTTCCCCAATCTGGCAAAGGAAATAGACTTCCAGGACGTCCAGGAAGCTCAGAGACTCCCAAAGAAGGTGGACCCAAGGAGGAACACACCAAGGCACATCATAATTACATTAGCCAAGATTAAAATGAAGGAGAGAATTCTAGAAGCAGCAAGGGATAAAGGCAGAGTCACCTACAAAAGAGTTCCCATCAGACTGTCAGCTGATTTCTCAAAAGAGATCTTCTAGGCAAGAAGGGGCTGGAAAGAAGTATTCCAAGTCATGAAAGTCAAGGACCTACATCCAAGATTGCTCTATCCAGCAAAGCTGTCATTTAGAATGGAAGGGAAGATAAAGTGCTTCTCAGATAAGGTCAAGTTAAAGGAGTTCATCATCACCAAGCCCTTGTTATATGAAATGTTAAAGGGACTTATCTAAGAAAAAGAAGATAAAAAATATGAATAGTAAAAAGACAGCCAACTCACAGTTATTAACAACCACACCCAAAACAAAAGCAAACTAAGCCAACAGCTAGAACAGGAACAGAACCACAGAAATGGAGAGCACATAGAGGGTTAGCAACAGGGGAGTGGGAGGAGGAGAGAGGGGGAAAAGGCACAGAGAATAAGTAGCATAGATAGTAGAGAGAAAATAGGGTGAGGGCAAGAATAGTATAGGAAATGGAGAAGCCAAAGAACTTATATGCACGTCCCATGGACATGAACTAAGGGGAGGATTGCTGGAGGGAATGGTACCAGACAGAGGAGGGTAAAGGGGGAAAAATCGGGATGCCAGTAATAGCATAATCAATAAAATATATTTAAAAATACATGTATGGAGAGAAGTGTGTAGAGGAAAAGGCTGGGTATGAGAGAAGAACATATAAGATTTGGAGTCAAAATGCTGGGGTTTGACTCTTAGTTGCATTATTTAAAGCCCCTGAACTGCAACTTCCTTACTGGTAGATTGGGGAGTGTGCTAAGGCCGGCTCCCTGGGCATGTTATCAGTGAGTGCCGAAGGAAGGTAGGAGGCTGAATTAATTAACTTATTGGTTGTATGAGGAATGCTTTATTCCACCTTGTGGTTTTGGTTGGGTGCCTCTCTCCTTAATGATCCAATGACATCCTATGCTCATCTTTCTCCTAGCACTTGCCACAATGTTCTGTCCGGGCCTGTTTTTATATCTGTCTGCCCTAAAAGATTGTGAGCTCCTGCGAGCAGAATGGACATGATTTGCCTCTGCATCCTCAGGGCCGGGAGCAGGGCAGACCCTCAATAAATACCAAATGCATGAGTGAGTAAATAGCGGCTACGCCACGTTGTGCCATTGTATGCATGCCTGGCCCCCGATCTGCACAGGCGGTTTTCCGTAATGACACGCATGCATTTGTTCTCAGTCCTGTGCTTCCCAAGGAATGAGATTCTGGTTTGCCCCCGCTCCGGGGTCGGGCCCCTTTGTTTTCAGAATGCAGCGCTGTTTTGGTGGAACCTGCACAGGAGTGGTGAAGGAGACGGAGACACCCTCCATGCCGGCTGCCCTGTCCTGGCAGGAGATAAGTGGGGTAAGGCCGCCTTTCTGGGTGTGAGAATGGTGTGAGTGGTTCATAGGGGAGTGAAGTAGGGGTGGGTGGAAAATAGCATAGCCCTGTCATCCCAAAAGCTTCATCACAGTGCCACTTTACATCGAGATGGTCAGGTTCTGGGGTAGCTGTCCCCAGCACATTGGGAGCCTGTCACAGGGCAGGCATGAGTAAAAGTTCATTGACCCGACCAGACTGGCCTTACTCCGAGTGCAGCTGAGGAGGCCTGTGGTGCTGGTCCCAGTCCTGTATCCCGCAGAGAGAACCCTCAGGCTCCCCATGAGGAGCGAGTCAAATGAGGAAGAGATAAGTAAGTAGGAAACGTGTTCATGGCATATATGTGTCCAAGAGCACTTCTCTCCGAACACACAAAAAGTAGAAGAGGGACTCTCCTGCTGAGATGGGCCTGGCCCGAAAGGCCACCCCCCGCCCTCATTACTCTGGAGTGGCACCGTGGGGGAGGCGGGCTTACAGGACCTCCATGAATGAAAGATGAGTGACCTTAGGACCCACGGGTTTGAAAATTAGTCTATAGTAGACAGGACCTGTCAGGGACTTTTTCCAGGAGACAGCGTCATCTTTGCTATTTATCTCTGCTAGAAGCAACATCTTGTAGTCCACAGCAGGGCTGTGAGTAGGGTCAGGCACGTGAGTTGAACATAGGAGGCCCTGGCACACCCCTGCGGTGAGCACGGCCACTGTCCACGCTGCTGAGCCTGCTCTCGCCCCTGCCCCCTCCTCCCACAGTGGCCAACAAGTGGATCCATGAGTACGGACAGGAGTTCCGCAGACCCTGCAGCTCAAGCCCTGAAGACTAGTGTGTTGGCTGAGAGAAGCTGCTGGAGTCCTTGGCTTTCCAGAGAAGCCCGAAGCCAGAGCCAGGAGGGATGAAAGGAGAGCGCCCCGCGGAAGAGGGCCTTCTCAGCGCCATGTGTTCCTTGCAGACGGGAGGCAGGGAAGGGGTCTCTGCGAGGGACACCCGAGAGCTCACCGAGAAACCATTCACGTTGTTTCTCCTCCAGGCGTTGAGTCGCAGTGGACTGGACAATTCAAAGGACAGGGCAAGAAGGCTGGAGAGAGAAGTTTCTGGAGATCAGATACTCTCTGTGGGGAACAGGACACATCAACTGTCCCTGGGGTTTGGTTGGCGGGGTTTTTCTCATTTTGAACCTTGACTCCAGGGGCCCAGGAGTGCAATGAGGATGCACGCCTGCAGGAGGCGCTGGCCCAGCTCCCTCGGCTTTCAGCCCCTCGGCCCACCGACTTCTGCTGAAGACTGAACAAGCCGTGTCTCTGTCTCAGGAGTGTACTTCAGATATTCTTTTTAAGCAGGAAGCAATTTTTTCTTTTTCTCTGGATGATATTTTAATACAGCCATTAAAAATGTTTACACATCTTTTTCACATGAAGCATATTCTTATAGTATAACACTGAGTGAAAAAAGCAGAGTGTGAAATTTTATTTATGCCATCATCTCAACTTGGTTCACCTCCTACCACTTCCCTCTCACTCCATTCCAGACACATGACCTTCTCTCAGTTCCTCCAAACCACCATGCTCCTCGCCCTCAGCATCACCCCCACTTTTCAGGCCTTTGTATTTGCTGCCCCCTCATCTCCTCCCAGGCCAACGTCATCCTCATTTCACTCCTGGCTCAGTGTCACACAGGCCTTGCCTGATCCCCCAGCTGTCCAGCCATTTCTTTCACATTAACTGATTTCATTTTTTTATTTTTATTTTTTAAAAGTAAAAACAGACATGTCTTTATTTTGCCTGGGTTTTTACAAAAGTTTATGTTAATAATTGACTTGCATGTTTGTCTTTAAAAAAAAATATTTGATTTCGTTTTCTTTGTAACTTGTTTCTGGAATTGAAATGACTTTATTCATTTGTTTAGTTGTGGCCGTTAGTTGTGGCCGGCCGCCTGCCCTGCAGGACGAGTGCTGTAAGACCCCCTTATATCTTGCGAATGCTTCTATTACAGCTCCCATCTCCCTGAATTTCCGCATTTGCTTATTTACCTGGCTGTTCACGTTGGTCTCTGTGTTCCTTATTCTTCTTGGTTTGGTTTGAAGGTCTGGTTTGAATTAAGTAGGCATTCAGCAAAAAGTGTTGGATAAATGAAGAAGAAGGCATGCTTTGAGCTGTGCTTTGGGGGACAGGTAGAATTTTTAAAGGCAGAGTCTTAACAAGGAGAAGTACTTCCAGCAAGAGAACTAGCATGGCGAAGGCTGCGCTGACCAGTGACGGTGATGTCTGAGCTCTTGTGCAGAGAACATTCCAGGCAACTTGGCTCAGGTTTCTCAGCTGGGGCAGGGGTGTGTGTCTTGCTCACAAAGAAGCCTCACAGCTAAATGACTGGGTGGTTAGACAGTGCGCCGCCCCTGCCCCAGCCTGCACCACACTCTTCTGCACTTCAGCTTCCCAGAGCTCTGCGGCCCCCAAGGAAAGGGTTCTGTTGGGCCGACATGCGGCTTTCCCGCCGGGCCTTGACAAGCGCCTGGTCACACCCCGTATTACTGCCAAGTATGCCTGGATTCTGGAAATGGCCTAAGTTATTCTCATATAGGGGAGGAAAATAATTTTCCCTCTACCATTCTGTGTTCTTTGCTGAGACCTCTATAATTAAAGACAGATTGACAAGAGAAAAACACACAAAAGTTTATTAACATGTATATATCTTTGTAACATGTAATATGTTTATTAACACATATATAACATGTATATATATACATGGGAGACACTCAGAGACAAATGAGTAAGTCCCTGAGGTGCTGAGAATTCAGGCTTAAATGGGGAAAGGGGAGGGAGGACGGAGGCCTCTTAGGAAGGATGAAAGGCCCTTAGAAGACTAGCTGGGAGGGGAGGTATGGCAGTGTTCGAGAGTTTGTCTGCTTGTGGGGTCCACTTCTAGTCCCCTCTCCTGTGACGAGTCAGTCTTCCTGGTTGATGAAACTCCCAGGGAGAGGATTCATGACAACTGAGGTCCTTTTGGAGGATCTCTCTTTAAGCAGGCGAAGAGAGTTGAGAAAGCTTCCTCCTGTATTTGCTGCTTTTCAAGGGCCTATAGCTCAAAATAATCAAATGCCAGAGCAGCTTACAATGCGACATGTTTTGCTGCCTTCAGTCACATACTGACAACCTGCCCCCAGCTCCAGCGGCACAGGCCTGAGACAGAAAGCCGTGTACGGCAACACTGCTCCCCTTCTTTACAGCTGTGGGGATCAGACTGTGGCCTTCTCAGGGCTGCAGGCTGGGTCCGAGCTAAAAGCAGCAGCGGTGAACTTGGTGAGTTTCCCATGTTACAAGCACCTTTCTAAGGGTTCATGTGAGTTAATGAAACTCTGAGGGCTCAAGGAGTTCATGTTCATCCCAATCCTACGGGGCCAATCAGTTACTATCCCTATTTTATAGGAAAGAAGGTAGTTAGGGAGTTAGGCAACTAGCCATGATCCCACACTCTGGCTCCAGACCTTGTGCTTCAAACCTCTACTTGCACCTTGTCTAAGAGGTGCGATCATCAAACATCTTGACCAGGTGACTGAGACCCAAAAACTTGTCTGGGTGCAAATGAAGCAACTGCTTGCTGAACATTCCCCAGGGGCAGGCCCCGGCCCCAGGTGTGCTGTGGGGAGTGAGGTGCAGGATGCAGTCGGATAGTAGGGAGATAAGACAAATTCTTCCAGAGTTAAATGTTAAGCACAATATGAAATGTTGCATGCAATGAGATGAATTATTGAATGCTGCAATCAAGAGCTGAAGGGGTCGCTGTGGCTTGAGTAGCTGGGGTAGCCTCATTATTTATTCAAATCACACCACCAAGGTGCGAACTCAGAGCCAGGCCTTTGGGGACACCAGGAACGGAGAGGAGAATTCTGTGCTGACCCTGCCCAAACCCTCAGATCATCATAGGACAACATAGCCACAGGTGGAGACAGGAGCAGCGCACTGACAGGCCCCTGCCCACCCAGAGTCTGCGCATGGTAAGGAAAGACTGAGCGAGTCTTGATGGTGGGGGGAGGGGTGGCCTGGGGAGGGTTTGTAGAGGTGCAGAAAGAGGAGCAGGGCCAGGAGGAATGATGCTCCATAGAACTTGTGGCCAGTATGTTAGCTTTAAAAACACCTTAGCATTCCTTCTCTTGAACCTCACCTACCCAGGGAGGAAAGGTGAGCAGGCATTGTAGAAAGCAAGGTCTGGAAGGGTTAGTGGCATGCTTGGGTGACACAGGAGTGCTTGGCCTGAGGCCTGGCCTTCCGTCTCCCTCACCAGCGCTCTTTCCCCTTGATGGCTTTCAAAGCTATGTCCCCCCACTGCACCACAGCTGGCGAGTGGAAAGACCCTATTCTTTTATATTTGCATGTGCTTCCATGTCCTCAGAGACTCTGACTGGTCCTGTTAGAAAGCAGTGTGGCTGTGGGCCACCCAGCAACAGCGCTTTGTGGGTAGGTAGCTAATTATAAATAGGACTGACTGTACACCTTATTTACAATTTTGTCTTTCTTGCTTGCTCTGTTCTTCAACCATTTTTTCTAACAGCTTTGTCCAACCTGGGCTCCTGGCAGTGCATTAAATGTCTCTTGCAGGCTTCACTCCAGGAAGTAATTACCATCATCATTATCTTTAGTAACCACACATTGACCATTTACTAGAGCCCAAGCACTGTGCTCAGAACTTAGGTGTGTTTGTTCCCATCAGTCCTCACAGTGAGATAGGTACTGTTATCCCCATTTTATAGAGGGAAACTGAGGCAGAGAAGGTGTAACTTGCCCAAGGTTACACAGCTATAGAGACAGAGGCAGGATTCGAATCCAGGTCTGCCTATCCCCAAACATCTTAACTAGCTCTGTTGTTAGCATTACATGTTGTTTTGCTGTCGTAGTTTCTCTCCCATTGGCAATATCTTTTGATGCCAATTTTTTAAATATTTATTTTTTTAGAGACTAGGGAAGGGAGGGAGAGAAACACCAAAGTGTGGTTGCCTCTAGTGCGCCCCCTCTACAGGGGACCTGGCCCACAACCCAGGCATGTGCCCCAACTGGGAATCCCACAGGCGACCCTTTGGTTTGTAGGCCGGCACTCAGTCCACTGAGCCACACCAGCCAGGGCAAGTGCCAAAAATTTTTGAGAGGAATCTCCAACATTTCCCCAGGTTTCAAAAAAGTCTATCCTTTGCGCCTCTAATGCCTAATGGCCAAGAACCCTATCCAGTGTAGGTGTCCATTGAATATATGTATGAATCGCCTCAATTCCGAAGATGCATTGTACTATGACCATCTGTTGCGTGATGAGCCCCGTGCTAAGTATTCCATGAGAATCCAAGAAAATTAGGACAGCTGCTCACTGCCCTTAAGGCAAAATTAGCACTTGCCCAAACAGAAGAATAGACAATTAGATATAATCAAGTAGAAAGCTGTGAGGTGTTCACCCTAAGGATCATGGGAGCTGGGAGAAAGGGGAGAACCCTACGGTTAGAGTGGACTGAGACTTCCATGTTGGGGCCCCGGGAACAGAATGGAGAGAGAATGCAGGCCTGTGGAGGGTAGGGAGCAGCTGCCACCTCTCTTGTCCCCTTACACACACAAGGGGGCAGGGAGGACGGTACAGGGGGAGAAAGTGAGAAGGTGCTCATTCTGGGGGCCCTTGTCCAGCAATGCCAAAGGCAGCCAGCACAGACTGCCCTTTCAGGGAAGCACTCGAAGAATTCCGTTTGGGGGTGTTGGCTGCTCAAGCTGGGAGAATCCATGGACGGGTGGGGATGCGGGGGTGGTGGTGGGGGCATTTGCCTGCAGTGCTGTACACTGGCAGAACTGAGATGAGCCAAGGGTTAGAGGAGACAAACATCTGTACCTACTCCGTGCCAGCTGTTTTATCTCCCTTATCACATTCACAGCAATTACCATTCCTCTTGGCAAGGGACGGAAAGGAGGATCCATGAAAAGACTTCCCTGAGCTCACACAGCCAGAAGCAGAGCTGGGATGAGGAGCTAGACAGGTCTTCCCTATCAGCTGCTTCTAACCTCCTTCCCTGTAGACATTTCTCTGTCTCTCACCTTAGACTCCCCACAACTTTCTCCCCCTTAGGAAGTAGAGCCTGTCTCTTTCCTGTCTTCCTCTCTGCCCCATCCTTCTTTGATTCCCTTTCTTAGTCACATGACCCTTCCCATCAAATGCTTGATAGGCCTGTTCCCCCTCAGGTCTGAGTGCTGGAGGCTCCATCTGTTCCGGCCAGGGACACACTGGCATTGAAATGGGTAACCCCTGCGATCAAAGGCTATCTCAGCGGAGTGAGGTGGTAAGGGTTTAAGGGCATGATTCAGGTGGATTCCCACAGATAACTACCTTCTCTGTCCTCTTTAAAATTCATCACATTTTCAGCCCTGGCTGGTGTGTCTCAGTGGATTGAGCACTGGACTGAGAAGCAAAGGGTCGCTAGTTCCATTCCCAGTCAGGGCACATGCCTGGGTTGTGGACCAAGTCCCCAGTGGGGGACGAGAGGCAACCACACATTGATGTTTCTCTCCCTTTCTCCTTCCCTTCTCCTCTCTCTAAAAATAAATAAAAAATCTTTTTAAAAAAAGTTCATCACATTTTCAAAGGAAACATAACTAAAATAAGGACCATAATGCCTCTTATTCTTCTGCTTATCACCCGATGGGGCCGGAGGGCAGCAGCCATTTTCCCTGGACCAGGAAGGTGAAGTGACTTGTCCACAGTTACACAATGTGTCAGTGTCAAAGCCAAGACTAGAGCCGAGGTTTCCTGGCTCAGAGGCCCATTCCAAAGCTCCACAGGTGCTTCTGAGGTGAGGAGCGCAATGGGCAAATGATGGTACCCATACTTGATGCAGTTTTCACGGGCACGAATTTTATGTGTGGTCTATCACTCATTCATTCAACTAAGCTGTACTGCTGCTGCCTCTGCCAGGCCTTTTGCTGGGGCTGGTGATGCTGGGATGACGCTGAGTCTCTGGCCTTCAGGAACTCCCAGAGAAGAAAGCCCGCATGGCGATGGTACTTGTGAAAAGGGGATGTGCCACATGTTATACATCCAGAAGGAGCAGCACTACATCTCTGGTGTGACAAGCGCCTGTGGCGCTCGATCTGGACCTTGAAGGGTAAGGAGGTTTGGGAGTGCAGGAATGTGTGTGCGTGCATGCTACGGAGATGAGAATGCGTATCTCCCTAAATCACAAGTGTACAATGAGTCCTCAGTTTAACGTTTCCCAAACTACAAAAATCCAGACCCTTTTCTTTTGATAAATTTAAAAATGTCTTTAGCCTTGGAAATTCAGATGTATCATCCCAGGAAAGGTTTTGTTTATGTTCTGTATTCTGTTTCAGAAAAAAAGGGTTTTTTTCCTTTACCAAATCAAAAATTATATATTAAATATTTTTTTGAAAATTACACCTGGTCTCTGAGAGAGCACCATGAGCCTAGAAACTTCCACAGCGCTCTCCAGGTGGCAGGACTCTGGAATCTCTAGTTCCCACTCCATGGCAACAAAAAAGGAAATGGGAATTGTCAGCTGGACAATTGTCAGCCTGAAGGAACAAGGCTATCCATCCTGCTGCCTCTGCTCAGTCAGTTCTTTACATGGGAGCCGCTGAGCCTCGGGAGCCCGCTGGTGTGTAGGGTTAGAGGGAGCTTAGGGTTGTGGATGTGGGGACAGGCCGGGCAAGCCTCCCGCATCCGGGAGAGGGAGAGCCAGCAGAAGCTCACTTGCCTGATTCCAAAGCCCTCGGTGGGGAGTGGGGCGCCTCGGCCCAGGGTCACCCTACTCACCGACTCCCTCTACGTCTGGCCGTCTTGGAATGCAAAAATTAGAGAAACACAATGAGGTACCACTCCGCACTTACTAGGATGGTTATAATTTTTTTTAATGAAAATTGTAAGTGTTGGAAAAGTGTGGAGAAATTGGAAGTCTTGTGCATTGCTGGTGGGAATGTAAAATGGTGCAGCTGCTGTAGAAAATGGTTTTGATGGTTCCCCAAAAAGTTAAACATAGAATTACCACATAACTAGTAATACCTCTCCTAGGCATACACCCAAAAGAATTAAAAGCAGAGACTCAAACAAGTACTTGTATACCTGTGTTTGGCTATTCACAATAGCCAAATGGTGAAAACAACCCAAATATGTACAGCAGATGAATGGATAAACCATAGGCAGCGCATACACACGATGGAATACACTCAGCCACAAAGATGAATGAAATCCTGATAACATGCTACAACCTGGCTGGACTTACGCACATTATGCCAAGTAAAACAAACCAGACACAGAACAAATATTATATAATTCTGCTTATATGAGCTACCTGGCACAGGCAAATCCAGGGACAGAAAACAAAATAGAGGTTCTCAGGGTCTAGGAGGAGGGAGAAAGGGAGAAGTTCTTGTTTTATTTTTAAAAAATTATTTTATTTATTTTTAGAGAGGGAAGGGAGGGGGAAAAGGAGAGAAACAATGATGTGAGAAACATTGGTTGCCTCTCATATGCACCCCAACCAGGGACCAAACCCACAACCCAGGCATGTGCCCTGACCAGGAGTTGAACCGGTGACCCCTTGCTTTGTGAGACAATGGGTCAGGGTGGGACATTACTGTTTAGCAGTACAGTTTAGACTGAGGATGAGGAAAACCTTAAAGATAGTGATGAAGGATGTACAGCATTGTGAATGTAATTAATGGCACTGAATTGTACACTTAAAATGACTAAAATGATAAATATTACATCATGTACATTTTGCCACAATTGGAAAAAAGCTTTTAATAAATTTGACAAGGACATTCCTAGGCCAGGGGAGGGTCTGCACTCAGGCACCAAATGTACACAAGTTCAACTAACTCTCTGCTGCTTGAGAACTGCCCCACTTGGTGGGGCTGGGGAGGAGAACCCAACAGACCTTGAATCGAATGGTTTTCGCCTTGGTTTCCCCTCCTTTTGGAATTCCCAGTCATCTCCTCCTTGTCCTGGCACCGCAGCATTTACTGCTTTCCACCTTGACCACTGCAGGGAGCGTGCCTTTACCATGTACACCGACGTCTCACTGAAACCTCACGGCACCTTGCAGGGTTTAAGGATCATCAACCCCCCCTTTTTCTGGATAAGGAACCTGAGTTCCAAAAGAAGTGCTATGCCAATGGTCACCCAGCTAGTAAGTGGCTGAGTGCCTCTCACCACTAGTGAGTACCTGTTACAAGGCCCCGATCTTCTCGCCTGCCTCACCCCCATCACTCTTCTGGTGTTGTTCGGGAGCAAGGAGACATGCCCTGGTCTGCGAGTTCTGTGGCTTGAGTCCGAGTACAGACTGTGCTACTGTGTGACCTCGGGAAAATCACTTCCCTCATCAGAGCTTTCGTTTTCTCATCTATAAGATGGCACTCCTCATCTGCCTGCCCCACCCACTCCACAGAGTTGTGAGATCTCAAAGGATGAAAATGTGCTTTATAAATAGTGCATGCAGCATTGTGCCAATTAGTCTAAGCTTAAATTGGATTAGTTATCAATATGTGGCATCATCATTGATCGTCAGGAAAAAAAAACTTTCTCCCCATCACACGGTTCTTGGTTAACTTCCCTCCATCCACATGTAAGAGGCCAGCCACTGGCTAGTCTCAGATTCCAAGGTTTTGCCTGGCTACAGGCTAGGGTTTTCTAGCAAACTGCTGGGAGAGAAAGGCAGCTCTAGGAATAAGGGAACCTCTTGAGTTTACATAACTTTCTGAGCCCTGGAACCAGAGTGAGAATGTGTTGATTCTGGCTGCTGATGGGGCAGCCAGCTGGGGCGGGAGAAGAGTTGGCTCAAAGCTTACAAATAACACACTGTTCTTGCAGGGGAGAGCGTGGCTGCTCTTTGCTTTCTCTACTCCTGTTGTAGGCTCTCTTCTTGCTTTTCCCGTTAATGTCTTGACCTATTAACTCCCTAGTTGTGACGACAGGCCTTTAAATCTAACTTAAGCATCCTTGCACTTCACTGTCCAAATCGGTTTGTCTTGTTCATTCCACCTCCAAAATCTTCAGCCATTGCCTCCTCTCCTCCCTGCAGCCAGTCCTAGGTAAATGTAATGTTGCCTTTTACATGGACTACATGTAACTGCCTCTTTGCTGAACTCCCTGCCTGGAGCCTGGTGCAGATCAATCCATCTACACAGTAACTTCAAACAACTCCCCATTCTTCCCACTCAAGGCCTTTAAGTCCTGCCTCCTGCTGCCTCTCACATCACAGCCTCTACCCCAGCCACACTAATCACACTAATCTACCAGTTCTCAGACTGACTTTCAAGTCTGGGCTTGAGTATGCTGTCCCCTGTACCTGCAATGTATTATTTCTTTTCCTTCTCTACCTCCACCTTGTGATGATGCTTCAAAGCTCAATTCAAATTCTACCTCTTTTGTGAAAACTTTCCCACCCTATTTCCAAAGGTTTGATTGTCCCCTTTCTCTGCACGATGTGATGAGGGTTTCTATCAGTCTCTCTAGACTATGAGCTAATTTAAAGGGCCTTGTTATGTATTTGTCTGTCTCCAAAATCCATTGGAAGCTCGGCAAGAGGATGATGACCAGGGAAATAGGCTCTCCAGTTTGCCTAATCAGCAAACGCTCATAATAGCAGGTTTAGAAGATGACACCACCAAGAAATTATGCCAGCTCCCCTCAGCCTTTGTCTGAGTCCTCTCAATTTCAAGATTCTGCCCCCATCATTAGATCTGTGTCTACCTCAAAATTTGCCTACTTTCTTTTTTCAGGAAGTTCTCCTTGGGCATTTCCCAGTGTGTGTGTGTGAGAGAGAGAAAGGGACAGAGACAGACAGACATCCAATTATGCTTCTTCTGGCTCTCTAACAACCCTTCACTTAAAAGGTGCAAGGGGCCTCCTTTATTCCCTGAGTTCATAGTACTGATCTGTAGACTCAAGGACGTTGTTATAGCCAGCACATAGTAGGTGCTCATTAAATATATGTTGTGTGTACAAATGGTTCCTTCTCTGCGGGTATAGTGAAACACTCAGTAGACAAAGATGCTGCCACATCCCACCATAAGGACACAAAAGAAAACATAAGTGACTAGCACAATACCTGACACAAAGCTTGACGAACATTTCATTCATTCTCAGTCACCATCCATCACACCTGAAGAAGCCTCATTTCCCTGGTCATCACCCTCTTGCTTTTTTAAATCCAGTATCTGAGCCAAATGACCTCCACCCAGTGTCCCGTGTATTTGTCCAGGAGGCAATACGAAGAGGGAACAACTAGGTTTGAATTTGGACAGTCACTTCTGAGCTGTATGAATTTGGACTTGCCTACCTGTAAAAGCAGCATAACATCACTTACCTCACAGGGTTGTTGTATTAAATGATATGTGTATAAAGCAAACTAGATGGTGATCAAAATCCGATGTCTATTCTGACTTGCCTGGTGAAGGAAAGTGGCTGGTTCCCTGAAAACCATGCATGTGACCATGATGCCCCCCTGTGGACAAAGGGCACACTGCCCCGCAGAGGGACACCTCCTCCCTCAAAGGGATGGGTGGGAGAAATGAGATCACACACAAGCACTTTTCTTCTATGCTAGGGAGGCTCATGCTTTACCCTGAAATATTTAGTGAACATCTAAACCAGAATGTCTCATAATTAATGTACTTGTTAAATACAGACCAAGTCTTACTAAATAGGTCTGGGGTGGGGGCAAAATCTTTAACAAGCTTCCAGATGATGCTGATGCTTCTAGACCATTTTGAGTGATAAAGGTCTTAAGTATGACACACGGGAGTGGCATGACAGGAACTGTTTACTAAGTGCCTCCCTGTGCCAGTTTCTGAGAGGGTCAGTTAACCTGTATGAACTTACGCAGTGCTCAGGACACTGTGGGTAGGTGCTATCAACCTCCACTCTTCAGATGAGGGAACTGCAACGCACAATGTAGTTATCTCACTCGAACTGTAACGGCTGGGCCTTGGGTTCTACCCCAGACAGCCTGGCCCCAAAGCCTTGTAGGAAGACTCCAGCTATCTGTAGAGGATGACCAAGAGAGCGGCTGTGGCAGGGAGCTGTCAAGGGTACTGAAGTGATCTGAGAGAGGAGGCCTCAGCTAGGGCAGGGGCTGTGGGTCCACCACAGGTCTGGTGGTGGACTGGACATGAGTGTGAGAGAGAGCTGTCTAGAGAGCTCTGGCTGTCTGGTTTGGACAACTAGACAGATGGTGCTACATACCAATAACTGAGCTAAGAAACATGGGAGGAAGAACAAGTTAGTTTTAGGGGGAAGATGATTTCAGTTTTAGGAAAATGGTCAACAAGATTGGCTTTTGGTCATTTGGGAGAGAGAGGAGGAAGTGGACGGACCTAAGTGTCTACAGCTCAAGAGATGATCTGGGTTATGGACAAAGTTTGGGTGTTGGCAGATATGAAGCCACAAGTGGCTGAGGTCATGTGAACAGTGCACAGACTGTCCTGTTCTGAGCCCAAGTTGACACAGCAAATAATTTGAAGAGCCAGCACTGGAACCCAGGTTTCCCTGGCTGCTGTACAGGCTGGCCCTGTCCATCCCAGTGGGCATTCAGGATCTGGGGATCAGGCAGAGCACATAATGCTGATGGGCTGCAGGAAAGGGTTTTCTGGAGCTCTGTGGTAAGTAAATTCTCTGAGCTATCCTCATGCCTCCAGATCACCAGAAATAAGGACAACTTCATAGAGAAAGACTAGACAGGTAAAGGTTGGGAGATATTTATTTTCTTTAACAAGGTCATAAATAACAAAGAAACAAAGTAGGTCCCAGACTCCGGACCGTGCAGCAGGACAGGAATAGGAAGTTGTTGGGTGGAAAGGTGGAGGGGCTGCGCATCAGCTAAGACAGACAGGAAGAGATGGGCTGCAGGAGACTGCCCCTGCCTGCTCTTGGAAATGGTGTGGCCGGGCAGCAGGGGGAGCTGCAGTGCTGTGACGAGGCAGCTGGAAGAGGGCAAAGAGTGGGGATGCTGGGCTGTACTGTTGCTATGAAGAGTGACATGGAAACCACAAATGCCAAAGACAAGCTGTGTGGGTCTGGAAGAGGTAAGTGGGCACTCTGCACACCTCCAGGGACCAATTATGAAAACGGTTAAATTTGACTCTTAAAAACTGCACGGGCTTTAGCCTGTGGCTTTGTGCATGGGCTGTACTTAACCTGGGTTGCTCTGTGACAGGTGAGGGCTTAAGAGGCCCCTGGAGCAACCTGGCCTCAGCCCAGGGCAGGTGCCCAGACATGTGGGAGTGGGACAGTGGGCTCTCCCCAGGTGGGAGGCCATGTGCTTGAACTGGCTGGACCTGATTTTCAGGCTGGTTTCTTGTGATGCTATCCATCACCCCTCCTTGTACCTAAGAATTGGATCCTGGACTCCATGGGTCTTCCAAATCTGGAAGAATAAGACTGGGATAAAAAGGTACCTGACTGGTATTTTATTTGAAAGGGAAAAATACGGACAACCCTGTGCATGGCCCATCCCTTGAGGTAGGGCAGGACCATGCCAAGAACAATCTCAAGGAGTGGAGGTCCCTGAGCCTGAGGAGACATTTGGACCCAGGTGCATTGCCTAATGCCAGGAATAGGGGGCCCAGCATGGCAGTTCGGATGGAGGCTTTACCCTAGGTAAGGCAGGATGAACAGGCAGACCCCTGAACAAGGAAGGGACAGGATCTGGGGAGCCTTGGACTAGGGAGGCTGATGGTGGTCAAAGGCCCTGGAAAACAATGCTTTTGGCAGAAATACACGAAAGGGTTTATACATCTGGGATGCCCGTCTATAGGGAGCCGGTGTCACATGATCGGGCAGAATGGTGAAGAAGAGACAGCGGCATCACAGTGGCCTCTGGTGCGATGTATTTACAACAGAGCTCAATGTTGAGAAAGGGGCGAATGGCAGGTCACTAACAGCCAGGAAACACACTGTGAAGAATGGAAAGAGAAGGGAAAACAAATGTACCCTGCCTCCTCCAGGAAGCCTTTCCTAATGACCACCAAGACCCTTGAAGATCTATCCCACCTCCCACAGCCCCAGCCAAGGCTATACACAGGGTCTGCTCCTAGTGCCCTGCTGTTTTGACCAAAGCTCCAAATGGACCGGGGCCCCCAAACACTGCTTATTAAGAGAAAATAAGCCTTTACAGTTGACTCCTGGGATCCATCCATGGTCAGCAGCCTGAAGGGTGGCTCACTATGACAGGCTGCTGTCATCATTTCCAATGCCTACCCTGCCCTGTCACCCTCACCTCTTGGGCCCAGTTCTCTAACACAGAAGCCATTTCTTTTTAACATTTCTTCTTCAAACTTCCTAAGGGTGGGGAACAGGGACCCTCACCAAAACCAGACAAGAGACTTTCCAGCTTGCAGGCATGACTCTGCATCAGGCTGTGGGCTCTCTGAGGATCGGGAGCCTTCTGTAGCTCAGGAAGACTAAGAGCTACCTGAAGTGGGGCCAAGACCGTGTGGTTTGGGTCACCATGCTTCTCTGCCACCTCCTTCTCAACAAGGAGCCCAACTGTTTCTCCCTGATCAGTTGCAGAGAATCCTAAGATGAAAGCATCCTTTTCCCCTCCAGACCAGTGATTCTCAACTGGGAGTAATTTTGCCTTCCTTGAGATTTCGTAAATCCGGAGACATTTTTGCTTGTCACAAGTATCAGTGTGGGGGGTGCTACTGGCTTTTAGTACACAGAGCCCAAGGATGTTGTTAAACATCCTGCAATGCACAGGACAGCCCCCGATACCAAAGATTACCAGCCCCAAATGTCAGTAGTGCTGAGGTTGGAAACCCTGCTCTGGATCTCCACACAGCCTCCATGACCTGCCCCACCTTCCTCAGGAACAGGGCAGGAGAAGGCACACAGAACTTCCCCAAAGCCTGGAAACCGCTGATTTCCATCCCAGCCTCTCAGAAAAGGGCCACCTCAATAAGAAGTGCACATCGTGGTGGAGGGTGAGGGACAAGGCACAATTTAACCTCAGCTAGCAACAACCCACTGGCCCAGAGAACACAAACACACAACGAAGGCACTGCAGAAACATGCGTGTTGGCGCTCTGTGTGAGGAGGAAGAAGAAAGGCACGGTGACCCAACCAGACAGGTTTAAGGAAGAGATTTACAACAAATAGAGTTGGCCAGCACTATTGGGCCCCTTAAGCCTTTGTACTTCCTTACCACTGGAATCCACCGATGGGCTCCGCAAACCTGTGCCGAATCAGGAAAGTGGCAACAGCTTCAGCTACCTAAAAAACAGAGAGATGTTCCAAGCCATACGTAGGTTAGCAATGAGCCTAATTCTTGGAGGTCCTACGGGCTTCTGAAGGAAGTTAGGCTTTATAGTAAACTCATGGGTCCTACAGGTCTGAGGAGCTTGAGATCAAAAGGACCCAGGTCCTGTTGTGGCTAGGAGATTCCTCCCTATCCCTGCCAGGAATGGGTCCAGAGAAGTCAAAAGATATGATGTGAGGGCTTATTTATCTCCTTAAGAGTTTCAGAGTACCTTTTTCCTGTAGAAGGAGTGCATCTTAGTAATTCCTAGCTGCTAATATAATTTAGGGAGAAGTTTCTACACCAGTTATTCCTTTTTCTATCTGGCTTTTGGGGATAATGGAAAAATAGAGCTTAAGATCTTAACCACAGGGCCCCAGGGTGAAACAGCAGGGTGCCAGTACCTCCTCGGCCCATACACAGAAAGACAAGACCAGAGCCAGCTGCCAGGGAGGTGTGTGGGGGCTTGGGGAGCTGCATCCGTTTGGGCCCTACAACAACAGCTGCAGGCAGCACAGACTGCCTCAAAAGCATGTTCTACCTTCTGTGAAACCCAAGGTTGCTCTCACAGAAGTCCTCACAACTCTCACAGTCACCAAGCACTGTGCTCACCTTATCCGGAGCATCCTCATGAACTGCGTGGCCACACTGAGGTAGCACCTGCATCTGGAACTTCCCTGGAAAGGAAACAAACCCAGGCAACCTCAGGGGCAACCTCAGGGACTAAAACAGCTCTCTACCTCTGCAGCCTCACAGGACACTCCAGGAGCCAAGGACCTCTCCCTCCCTCTTTCCCCCAATACTAGACCCAGTTACCAAGCCTTTGAGGAAGATGGTAATACTTGTAATCTTGGACAAATCATTTTCCCTTCACTGTTTCCTTCTGCAACTAATTAATGTGCCATTTACTTTAGGCCACACATATAGGAAGAAACAGTTCCTGTTTTCAGGGGACTTGCTGCAGTCTGGAGGGGGAACGAAACATAAGAACTAACATTTTAATGCAACATGTAATTCCTATGATTAAACGGCACACATGGAACTGGAAGAATACAAGAAAGGGGGCTTCACAATCAAATAGGGATCCAGGGAGGCTTCCCACATAGAAAAAACAGCCTACACAAAGGGAAGAAGATGAAATGGCATTTGTTCCAAGAAATAAAAGGTTTGGCGTGGTATTTATAAGAGTCAATAAGGAGGCTAAAAGATAAGCAAGGACCATATCATTTAAGGGTTTTGTAAGCTA
This sequence comes from Anoura caudifer, assembly GCA_004027475.1. Taxonomy (NCBI): domain Eukaryota; kingdom Metazoa; phylum Chordata; class Mammalia; order Chiroptera; family Phyllostomidae; genus Anoura; species Anoura caudifer. The sequence continues at coordinate 478,042 of PVKU01000336.1, read as the reverse complement.
TGTTATGGATTTTGAAATTATGACAAGTTACCATTCAAGTGCTTAACTACGTGCCAGACCCTGTAGTAAGCACTTCCTCACACTGTCTTGTGGAACACTGTAAGCTCGCTGCTAATGTGATAGCTACTAACAGTAATCAGAGGTCAGAGGTGACCAATAAAGTAAGATCCTTAAGCAGACAAAAGGATGTGGGATGCAGAACTCCTAAAGGAAGAGACAGCCTCTCAGAGCCTCAGTGTCTCAATCATTTACAAAATAAGGGAGTAAGTTCTGAAAGCCCTCCTGGTCACTATATTCTTACCCCAGATACACAGTGATTTAAAACTCTTTCAAAATACTCTTCTATTCATGTTTTAAGTTGATTCTCAAATCTACCCTATAAAACTAAGCAGGACATAGCAGCATTATTTACAATAGCCAAGTGCTGGAAACAGCCTAAGTGCCCATCAGTAAATGAGTGGATCGAAAAACTGTGGTACATTTACACAATGGGATACTACACAGCAGAAAGAAAGAAGGAGCTCCTACCCTTCGAGACAGCGTAGATGGAACTGGAGAGCATTATGTTAAGTGAAGTAAGCCAGGTGGTGAAAGACAAATACCATATGATCTCACCTATAAGTGGAACCTAATCAACAAACAAATATGCAAGCAAAACAGTACCAGAGACATGGAAATAAAGAACAAACTGACAGTAACCAGAGGGGAGCAGGGAGAGGGATAATGGTGGAAATAGGGAAAGGGTCAAGTCAAGGAACATGTATATAGAGGACCCATGGATAAGGACAACGAGGGGTGGGGGGAGGATTGAGTGTGGGAGGAGGGGATGGGCAGGGCAGGGGAGAGTACTTAGGGAAAAATAGAGACAACTATGTAATTCAACAACAATAAAAAAATTTTCTAAAGAAACTAAGCAGGACTAACACTGAAATTCTTTTCTGAGGTGATAAAACTGACTGAGGCCATGATTAGTAAAGTGATTTGCCCAAGGTAGCTTAATTAATAGAGCCATTAAGACCATTCCACTCAGTAAGGCCCAGCTAATGGTTCTCCTCTTACAGTAAGCTGCCCTGGGTACTGCAGTCTATGCTCCTCTCCTAAGAATCTCTTAATGTACCACTGTGACTTCATTTGAATCCAAACAGAGCAGTGTGTACCCTTTTTGCTTTATAACCTTATAATTGATATGCCACTGGTGCTTGTCTCCCTAGCAGTGTGTCATTTTTGTAAGGCCAGGGGCTAGTATCACTACTTACACTATATCCCTAATAAAGCCCAACACAGAGCAAGACACTGAACAAGTACTGATCCTTGTAAGTCCTGAATGAGTGAATAATTGAGCGAATGGCCTGATAAAATCTAGAACTCCAATCACCCTGGGATTAATATTAGGGATGCATTTTTGTTTCTCTTTGAAAGAATGGGTATCTGGAATCAAAGAGAACTCACACAAACTAACACTATGTCCAGTACACATAAAATAATGTGATCATGGGCAATCCTCACAATTATTCTATGAGGTGGGCAGATTTCCAAACCCGCCCCTCTCATGTTACAGAAGAGGAACCTTAATTTTAGTGAACCTAAATTATTTACCCAAACTCTACCATAAATGAGTGCTGGGTTTCCAGGATTCTGTAACTAACTCAGTTGGTTTAAACACAATGCTGGAAAGGCTGAGATTAGGAATCTATGCTGACTTAGCCATTTCCCTTTGCTTCATGGACTATCCCTCCTTCCAGCCATTCAGTCTCTATACTCATGCAATACTTTGAAAGAGAAGGTGGTCTTGGCATAACCCTTACTACAGAAGCAGTGAGGAATCATGACTGCTTCCTGAATAGAGTGAAGTTATCATCTGTCATTCTTACTTCTCCCACATTTTCTCATTTAAACCTCACACAGATGTATTGAGATATATCATTATCTCCATTCTTTAGGTGAAAAATCTCTGCATTAAAGAAGTTAGCAATTCACTCAGGCCACAAAAGCAATAACAAGGATTCAAACCCATAACTGTCTGATTCCAAGGCTGGTGGTCCGCACTGCTTTCCAAATGCTGGGCCAGTCCAGATCAACTGCTTTCAGATAATATCAGGCAGGGGCCATGTTTGATTCTTCTGTCTGCCCAGCATCAAGCACAGGCCTTGCTCAGAAAGAGTGCTTAGAAAAGGCTTTCTTGAATTGAATTCAAGCAAAGGTGTCTAAGCTCAGAATTACCAACATCAGTGCCATAAAAATCACACAGTCTCAGTCCATGGTCCTTCTCCAGGCTTCAGGACACTATGTATTTGGAGGAAGGAACAGGTATGAGGGCCTGGGACCAGAGTTTATAAATTATTCAGGAGACTTTGAACAACTACTATGAGGGAATATGTCCCCCCGCCTTTTTGGAGAGCTTGAGGACAGCTAAGAGAATAGTCTGAGGGGCCCATGAAATAGCGAAATAGAGATGTCCAACAGGTTTGGTACCCAAGCCAGGTCTGGAGCTCAGAAGAGAAGAGGTATGAGTTAAGGTGTAGCTTTGCGAGTCATCAGGGTATAAACAGAAGCCATGAGATTGCCCGGGGACAGTAAGTAGAAAAGGAGGATCAAGCACAGAATCCATTTAAGCCTGAAACATTGGCCTTGGGGTTCACACCTCTTCTTTCCATCACCCAAAAGTGGTCGATGTCTATTGACTTCACCTTTACCAAGCCTTTCATTCATATGAAAGCAAGAGCCTCCACAAAATAGGTTCAACGCCACCACTGACATCTGACCAACACACCTGGACCTGAGCACAACATGTCACTTTCCTACTCATTAACCTCATGATGCCCATGAGGCTGCCATCAATTTTCTCATTTTACTGATTGAGAAAACTAAAGCTAAGCAGGTCAAGAGCTAGCCCAGTGTCAAAAAATTAGTAGGAAAGAAGCAATACTCAAATCCAGTTCTCCAAAGCTCAGAGTGCTTGCTTTTACCAGCCACCTCACCATGCTGTCTTCTAAATAGAGTTTACACTTACATTGCCTAATTTTAGCCCTTACAACTCTGAGACATAAGTGGTGGTGTAATTCTCGTTTTTAGAAGGGGAAAAAAGTCAAAGCTCAGGAAAGGGAAATACTTGTCTACAATCATAGTGGGTCAGGAGCAGAAGCAGATGCCAAATTTGGGTCTAACTCTAAAGCTCAAGCTCTTTCCGCTGCCTCTTACCATCTCAGAATATTAATTTTCACAAGACTCTGCCCCTTTCTTTTCCTTCAGAGAAGGGAATTGCTGACCTAGGGCAGCGATTTTCAACTGGTGTGCTGCAAGACTTTTAAAAACATGCAACACCTGACTATTTAGTCAGGGGTATTGACCTCTTTTCCCTTAGATGGTCAGATTTAAAAAAATGACAACAGCCAACACAATTAGCCATCCAGTGTGAATGAATCAAAATTATACCTTTTTTTTGTCAGATCATCAACAATATTTTTTGGTGTGCTGCAGAATTTCAGTAATTAGTTTATGTGTGCCATGAGATGAAAAAGGTTGAAAATCACTGACCTAGGGATATAAATTTCTTGATGACTTACCTTGCATTTGGCCAATAGTCAGATCTTTATCCAATCTATCAACACCTAGGAAAAAAAATAAGAGAATTCATAAGCAGCTTACTAGGAAAGGCCATGTGAAGTAGGTTTTACTATTCAAGTATGAAGTAAAAATTGTGACAAAGTTGCAAACATGATGACATTCTCAATTCATGTTAATGATAATCCTAACTCCCTGAGGGTATATTCTCACCACAGGAAGCTTTCCAGGCAATCACTTTGCTCATTTGAACTGGTATCTGAAAACAGGGTTTTACTTTTTAAAATTTCCATTATACTCAGAATATCCTTACACCACTCTAGGAGAAGGACTTGGGCTTGACCAGGTACAGAGGCCAGGCCAGAATCAGGCCATCCCAGGTGGATGCTTATGCTTCATTAGGTTTAGGGATCTGGTGTGGGGAAGAGAAAGGGCACAAATGAGTGAGGATGGTACTTCACCTTGGAAGTCACTACCCATTTGGAGCAGTTATATATAACAAGAACATATTCAGATGACAATATACCTACACTACTATGGACTGAATTGTGTCCCCCCAAAATCAAGATGGAAGTAATTAAGGTTAAATGAAGAAGTAATTGGGTTAAATGGGGTCATAAGGGTAGGACCCTCATATGACAGGATTAGTATCCTTATAAGAATAAACACCAGAGAGTTTGTTCTTGCTTCCTCTCTGCCATGTAAGGACACAGCGAGAAGGCAGTTGTCTGCAAGCCAGTAAGAAAGCTCTCACCAGAACGCGACCATGCTGGTACCCTGATCTCAGACTTTCTGCCTCCAGAACTGTGAGAAAATAAATTTGTTGTTTGAGCCACCCAGTCTATGGTATTTTGTCACGGCAGCCCGAACTGACCAATACACAGACACACATACACACTTACCAGCCAAGAGCAGCAATTTAGGAATAGGACAACTAAGAAAGAGATTGGATAAGCCTCGGAACCAGCCATCCCAGTATTTTTCTGTTTTTGCCAGTTCAATCCTCCAAGTGTATGGATGGTCTTTCTTGGTCTGGAGGAATAAGAGCAAGTTCTGAGTCTCTGAGGGCAATCCCTGGGGGAACAGAATAAAAACTAGGTCCCTGGGAAAAGGAAAGGGGAGGAAACTAGAACTTATTAAGGGCCTACTATGTCCCAGACATTTTAATATACATTTAATCCTTATAGCAGCCTTTATATTGTTGTTATTTCCATGTTTTCCTTTATATCTATTTGGAAAAAAGAACACACTATCACACAATAATGACAAAAAACATGTTACAGTATGAAATAATGTTTATGCTACAATATTAAGTAAAAGAAGCAGAGTACAACATGTCATCTAAGTTAAGATTACCACTGGAAAAATGTGGTATAATTTGAGAAGGAACTGGAAAGAAATACTGAAAATATGTTGATTTGTTGCTGGTAGAGCATTTCTTCTTATATTTTGATTTATGATAATGATATAATATCCCTGCATAGTAATTTAAAAAAGGAAAGCTAACACAAATAAGACAAAATGTCAATTATCTGTTAAATCTCAATATAGAGTAGAAGGAGGCACACAGAGTGTACACTCATCAAATGTACTCTGAACAAAAAATTAATTCTCTATACTTTTCTGCATCATTAAAAATTTGAAATACTGTAACTGAAATAAATAATTGGGATACTGAGTTAACCACAATATGAAAATCAAGAAGTGAACATGAGACAGCAATATATTACATTAAAGATCACTGGATGGTTAAGATGCCCACATTATCCTAAGCAATCTGCAGATTCAATACAATCCCTATCAAAATCCCAATGGTGTTTTTTTTTTTAAATAGAAAAATTTATCCTAAAATTCATAAGGAATCTCGAGGGACCCCGACCAGACCAAAAAAAAAAAATTGAAAAAGAAAAACATTGGAGGGCTCACGCTCTCTGATTTTGAAACATATTAAAAAGTAATCAAAACAGCACAGTACTGGTATACAGACAGACAAATGCACCAATGGAATAAATCAGAAAGCCCAGAAATAAACTGTCACATACATGGTCAAATGATCTTGGACAGGGACACCAAGACCACTCAATGGAGAAAGGACAATATTTTCAACAAATGGTGCTGGGACAACTGAATATTCACATGCAAAAAAATAAAGTTACATCCCCAACCTCATACCATACACAAAAATGAACTCAAAATGGATCACAGACCTAAATGTAAGAGCTAAAACTAGAAAATTCTTAGAAGAAAACACAGGCATAAATCCTTGTGACCTTGGGCTAGGCAAAGCGTTCTTAGATATGACAGACACCAGAAGCACAAGTAACAAAACAAAAAGTAGATAAATTGAATTTCATCAAAATCTAACTTTTGTACTTCTAAGAATACCATTAAGAACATGAACAGACAACCCACAGGAGAAAATATTTGCAAATCACATATATGAACACACTTACAACTTAGTAATAAAAAAACCCCAAATAACCATATTTAAAATGGGCAAAGGATCTGAATAGACATTTCTCCAGAGAAGACACACACACAAATGACCAATAAGCACACAAAAAGATGCTCAGCCTCAACAGTCATTAGGATAATGTAAATCAAAACCACAAGAAAGGTTATAATAAAAAAGAAAGACAGTAGCAAGTGCTGACAAGGATATAGAAAAACTGGATCCCTCATACATTGCTGGTGGGAATGTGAAATGGTGCAGGCACTTTGGATAACATAGTCTGGCTGTTCTGCAAACAATTAAACACAGAATTACCATCGAGCAGTTCCACTCATAGAAGTATAGCCACGAGAAATAAAAACCCATGCCCACATACAAACTTGTACACAAATGTTTGTACCAGCATTATTCATAGACAAAAAGTGGGAACAACCCAAGTGTCCATTAACTGATGAATGGATAAAAAATATAGTCTATCTGTATAATGGAATAGTATTCAGCCATAAATAGGGATGAATACATGCTACAACATAGATGAACTCTGAAAATGTTAGGCTAAGGTGAAAGAGGCAAGTCACAAAAGATCATATATTATATAATTTCATTGATAGTAAATGCCCAGATTAGGCAAATATATAGAGAAAGAAAATAGATTAGTGGTTCCTTAGGGATGGGAAGGTTAGGAAAAAATGAAAAGTGACTAATAATAGTGTAACATTATTTTTAAAGTGATAAAAATGTTCTAAAATTAAATTGTTGTGATGGTTGCATAACTTTGTGACTATACTTAAAAAAAGCAATGAACTGTATACTTTGGATAAGTTATCTCTCAATAACACAGTTAAAAAAGAGATTTATGCATAAAGGAACACCTCCTGGACAACTGAAGTTTATTCCTTTAAGGACCAAAGCCTAAATGTTTTCCCTTTCTTTTTAGCATTTGAACAATTTTATATTAGATTTGCCTCTCCCTCCCCCATTAAATGTATATCTTTATCTTCTTTTACAGAGCAGAATAGATGCAACTGACTTCTTATGTATGTTTCAGGATCATTTCAAACACCACTTTTTATATTGTGCTATAGCAGAGATGCTCCAAAAGGCTAATGGGCCACAAATGGCCCCTGGATACCAAGCTTTAGAAGTTATAAATGCTTTTTGTTTTTGCTTTGTCATTGTTAAGTTTAATTTGTATTAACATTTTCTCCATCATTTTATTTAATAAATTTAGTTACTTTACTGAGATATAATTAACATACAGCATTATGTAGGTTTAAGATGTACAAGTGTTGACTTGATACATTGATACATTACAGTATGATTACCACCAAAGCATAAGATAATACCACCTCTCTCATGTGACATAATTATCATTTCTTTTTTGTGGTGGGAACAATTAAGATCTAGTTTCTTAGCAACAACTGTATTGTTGCCTATAATTACTATGCTGTGCATTAGAGCTCCAGGTCTTATTTACCTACTAGTTGAAAGAAGTTGTGACTGCTGTTTGGAGTTTCTTTGTGTCTTTCCTCAAGTATAGACTGTTTAGTTATATCCCTTATTGTTTGATGTAAGCAATATACTATGGGAGTTTATATAATTTCATATAATTGGGTGTATAAAAATTTGCAAAGAAAAAATGAGTTGGAATTAAAAATCAGAGAATCTACCCTGACCAGATGGCTCAGTTAGTACAGCAACTGACGGTTCCATTCCTGGTCAGGGCACGTGCCTGGGTTGTAGGTTCAGTCCCTGGTCGGGGCACATACGAGATGCAACCAGTCAGTGTTTCTCTCCCTCTCATTCTCCCACCTTTCCCTTCTCTCTAAAACAAAACAAAACAAAACAAAACAAAACAAAAACACCAGAGGATGTGGTATGTTTTAGCACTAATATTTATGTGTGACCATAGGCAAGTATGTATCTGAGTTGTAAAACAGTGATAATATCTACAACAGAGAGTGAAACTGAGAATTATATATGACAAATGTGAAGCCCTCGGTGCAGATCCTACCATATAAAAGGTAGAAAGTAATTGATAGTTTGTATCAGAGTCTCAAACCTACTGAATACTATGTGATTACCTTGGACAAGTCTTTTCATCTGTTTCCACGCTGTTAACAGGGGAGAAAAGATTCTCCCTCACCTCTCAGAGTGCTGAGAGGGCAAACTGATCATGCATTATGTATATTTTTGTAACCACCGAACAGGTACAAGATATTATTCATTGATCTTAAGGATGACAAGAAGATCCTCATTAAATAAAAAAAAATACTGGATAAAAAAAAGTACTTTCCTCCTAGCTAACAGTAGCATCTCCAAATGCAAAGGAGTATGCAGTGTAAACCAAATCCACTCATTACCTGCCATTAGTAAGATGTTTATAGTCCACCCCAGAAAGTGCATGCACACTAATCATTTCTAAGAAAAAGCACCCTTCTCACCACTATCCTCAAATCAATTGTTCATCAAGTGCTCAGAGAACACTTTCTACACACACAATCCTGAGCTAAATGCTGAGGGAAATTTATATAGAACATCAGGTCCTGCCTTTAAAATACATAGGTTATTTTTGTTGGGAGACAATTCTTGAGCAATTAGAGGACAATGAATCTGCATTCCGACTACCAAAAGACCACAGTACCTTTGAATGTGCCTTATGAAAGTAAGTCCTTTGAGTTAGCCATAACTTCAAACAGACCAAAGTGCTGCCCTGGCCAGGTGGCTCAGTTGGTTGGAGCACCATCCTGTACACCAAAAAGGTTGAGGGTTCAATTCCTGGTCAGGATGCATACCTAAGTTGCAGGTTTGATCTCCAGTAGAGGCGCATACGGGAGACAACTGATGGATGTTTCTCTCTCACACTCTCACATTGATGATTCATTCTCTGCCCCCACTCCCCACCCCCTTTCTAAAATCAGTAAACATGTCCTCAGGTGAGGATTGAGGGAAAAATATTTAAAAACCAAAAAGAACAAAGTGCTGAGCTGTGTCACCTAAACTCTCAGTGCTGCACTGGAGAGGGACTGACATAAACTGAGGTCAGCAAGCTTCCCTAAGGAGATACACCTTAAAAGATGGGTAAGATTTGGATAGGTTTAGTGTAGAATGGTAGGAATAGGGATTTTCTCATGAAATAAATCACAGGAACAGAAGTACCGAGGTGAGAAAGAGCCTGATGAGAGCGCAGTCTGTTTGAGGGTAGGGTATATATTGTAAATTTTATGTTGCAATTTGTCAGCACCATCTAGAAGTGCCTTGTATCTTACAGTTAGCCTAAGTATCTATTATGGTAATGTCTTCGCTCCCCTAAAACATCTAATAATAGACAAAAAGAATGCCACCTACCCTTCATTATCCCCACACACTCTGAACCATTCCCTACCCTATCATTCCAAAAATTCAGGCTTTTACCCACCTCCATGTCATCTTCCTTTTTCCTCTTGTTTACTGACTCACTTCCTTCTTCATCTTCTTCTTCTTCCTCTATGATTCCTTCCACTATAGATTTTGAGCCTTCTGGACTTGTAATTCCTTCACACCTAGGTTTTTTAAGAAAGTGCTGTCACAAAACTCTCTTCTATACACAATCTCAGAGATTCTAATACTTAATGGACTTTTATAATCAAATGTTAACTAAAACTTAACAATGCTCCTGGGAGAAGGATGTGAATATGTTCTTTTAAATGTACAAAGTAGGCAAAAACTGTGGAAGGTCGTGACCAATGTACAACTATACTCCAGGAATGGTTTATAGTTCTTGCACCAATACTTTCCCACAGAAGGGAGTATCCACTTCCTGAGGCATGGTGACAAGAGTTTTATTGGCATTATTTTATAAAATCCTCTTAACAATCCTATGAGGTAGGCCTGAAGAGTTAAAAAATAGTCCAAGATCACCTAGCTCATGAGTGGATGAAGCTGGTAGGCAAATTCAGGCCCAGTTACCTCGAAAGCGTGATATTTTTTTACTGTACCCTGCTTATAGAAGTACAAGGCTCAAACAGAATGATAAAAAAACCCCACTTTTTTACTAGCTGATCAGAAACTGGCAATTACAATAACCATGCCTGCTGAACCTTGCAGATTAGAACCTGTCATTATGGTTACTTTTCCTCTAAGGACAATATCACTTTAATTTTACAGGACAAAAAAACAGGGTTCTTCAACACATAAATTGCAAGAAAAAAATCAGAGAGATAGAAGTGGAACCTCTAAAGCACATACTGAAATCTTACAGAGGAAATTGTGTTTGTCTAGAATTTGTTTCAAAATATTTTATGCTTAGAGGAAACAGTGTACAGATAAAACAAGACTGGCCATGAGTCAATAACTGTTGAAAATGGGCAATGGGTACCTTGGGTTTCATTGTATTATTCTATTTTTATATGTCTGAAAATTTTCAATAATGCAAGTTTTTTTTTTTTTTAAAAATGAGATACTGTATATAAAATACCCTGCACAGTGCCTGGAAAATGGCACCCATTCAGTAATCCATTATCACTTTCATCGGCTCTTGTGTTTCCTGTCTGTTCCATTGGGCAACATTTTCTCAAGTCACCTGAAGTTTATTTTGTGACTATACAGCAATACCCAGAACTCATGTAACGCTATCTAGGAATGTCAATTAGGCTAAATAATCTCAGCTCACCTCATAATCTGGCTTTCACTCACGCCACGCTAAAGCTTTTATGCTATAATTTCCTTACAACCATATTTGACTTAGAAGGAAACTGTTATCAGAATAAAACCATATTACCAGCACTTGAGTGGGCACTTAATTTTCAACATCCACTCTCTGGGATTCTTCACCTTTAATACATAGAGTTGCACTAATAATGTAATCTGGTACTACACAGAAGACACTACTTGGTCTTGGGATTTCTTCAAAAAAGAAAAAGAAAAAGAAAAAAAGAAAAGAAAATCTACACAGTAGCACAACTGAGCTCACTTGTAAAAATTATCTAAAATAATGAAGGCACTCCAAGGATGGGAGGATAAGTGTATGAGGAAAAAGCAAACTGTAATTCCCCCACCATGTTTCATTCTCCAACCAGCCCAACAGGGAAAAATAAGACCTACTGTTTGACTTGGCCAACCATTGAGACACGGGCAGACTCCAGGTTTCTAATTTGGCCACTCTTCACACTACAAGAGAAGAGAAAGAGAGGTTATTCAGGGGAGAGGTTAAAAAGGGGAGAGGTTATTCAGCATCCTTCTTATCAGGTCACTAGGGTCAAATGAATAACTCTACAGATTCTGTATGACCTACTAAAAAGTTATGGTTACCACTGTAGCTTATATACAGATTACCACTACTTCCCACTTGGTTATTACATCTATAAACTATATTTTACTATAGTAAAAACTATGTAAAGACATTGAAGCCATTTAGTTCTGAGAATATTTAACAATAGGATACTATGTGTCAGGCCTGTGCTCAAGAAGCACATAATTCAGGGGGAAGAAACACAAACAGATAAGGCAAAGTTCAAAAGAATGAGCTTTGTTTTGAATGAGGAGGTTAGAGAAAGCTTCCCAAATGTCCTGCCAAAACTAAGAACTGAAGTAAGAAGTAAACGATAAAAGAGGGTGGTCAGAGCAGTATTGGCAGAGGGCACATTGTGCAAACAAAAGCACTGTGATGTGAGAGCCAGCAGGATGACGACTTTAGAGGATGGGAACAGGGACAAGCAAAGGGGGAGTGTGACAGGGCCCTGCATGCCATGATGCAGAGCTTAGGAGCTCCGACTCCATCGTATTAGATTAGTCCTCTCAGAGCTGTCTAAGTATGCCTACAGGCCAAGCAAAACGACTGCATGACACCACATGAAGCAGGCCACCAGAACATACTTCCTTAAACCTCATTATTTAAACAATCATATGAAATTGTGAAGTGCACCCCCTTAGATAATCCTTGTTTATTATTTTAATGATAAACAAAAGTAATTAGAATCACTACTCCATTTTTCTACCATGAACTGAATCTAAAGTAATACAAATCCAACAGTATTCATGATCATATATTCTGCTCTGATGGCACTTTAAAATTTGAAATACTCTGTTCCTATTCAAGGCCAATCGTGGGTACTGGTTCCCACCCACCTTCCTTTATGAGGACACGGTATTCTTTAGTTATCCTATTCTCTCCTACGTCACCACTTTTTTCTCTGGTAGACATTATAAAACTTCCTTTAAAAATACTCTCTAGTGTTTGAAAACATTCTCAACCCCACTTTCACTACTAGACACTACCTCATTTCTCTGTTCTACAACAATACTCAGAGTTCTCACCTGCTTTCTCTACTTTATCACCTCCCATCCTTTCCTTAGCTAATATCCCCAACTTGTAACAGGTTATTTTCTGAAATTTCCTTTGCAAGGTTGCTTCCATCATGCCAATTCTAATGGTCATTTCTTAGCTTTCATCTTAAGTTATTTCTCAGCATTTGACAAAAATGCTCTCTTCCTCCTTCTAGAAACACCTACTATACTCTCCTGGTTTTCCTTCTATCTCACCAACTGTGCCTTTTCAGTTTCCTTTGTTGGATCTTCCCCCTCTTCCTAAGCTTTAAATATGTAATATCCCAAGGCTCAGTTCTTGGATTTTTTTCTATCACCATCAAATCCCTACTTGAATGCATTCAATCTTTTGAGTTTAAATACTATCTGTGCAATAATTCTCCTTCAAATTATCTCTAGTTTGATCTTTTCCAACTACAGACAGTCTGATTTTTCAAGTTTACCATGGTATGAAAATGATAATTAACCTTTCCACTTAGATGTATCATAGAATACACACTTCGGCTTTTCCAAACAAAATCCTGATTCTCTTGCCCCTTACCTGTTCCCATATCTACTTCTCTTTGTCTCTACCACTCACCCAATTGCTTGGGCTAAAATCCGGTAAGTCATCCTTGAATGCGGCCCCTCTCCCCACCAACATCCTATCTGTAAGACAGTCCTATCAGTTCTACCTTCAAAATACATTCCAAATGACCACATTACTTCCGCTGCCATCCTAGTCTATGCTTACCACCATTTCCTGTACTACTACCACTGCCTCCTAGCCAATTTCCCACTTCCATTATTACCCCCACTCCCCACTCCTTGCCCTATTGTTTTCCTCACAGCAGCCAGAGTGGTAGAACCACAATGCAAATCTGTATCTGCCCAACCTCAAAGCCCAGGCTCTTAATGACTAGACGGTACTGCCTCTCATTAGGATGACCAAGAAAGCAAAGGCAGGAATGCACTTTGCTTTAAATCTTTATTGAATTAAATAGGCTGGCTTACTTAGTACTTCAACATGTTTTTTTTTTTTTAAATCTAGAATAGCCAAAATGACCATGAGTCATAACTCAATTCAGATATCCAGCAGAGTACAAAAGAAAATTAGCAAATGCTTCATAGTACTCTTTCTGATTCTCAGGCTCAGAAAGTGGGGTCCAAAAATCAGTGGCTTTCATAGAACCCACAACATTTTAACACTCAACAAATAAAAAACCCTTACCTTATCCTACATCTGCCTCTAGAATCAAGACTATTTCCTTTAAGAGAAAGTCCAAGATGACTCTCAGGCTGGACTGGACACCTGTCTTCTCTCCCCTGTGCTTCCTTCACTGTATTGTGTTTACGCATTTACTTGTTGATGTTGGTATCCCCCACAAGTAAATATATGAGAACTAAGCCTGATTCATCCCCAGTTCTTAGATCAGGTACTGATACATCTTAGGTATCAAAAAAAAGTGTTTGCTGAATAAATTGAAAAGGTTATTTGGAATAATTTTCTCACTGGTTGTTATTAGGGAAGCAGACAGAGTTCCTGAGCTACATGTTGAGCTGGCAGCAGCTGCATTCTCAATGCTGTTAGATCTCTGGTGCTTCTGAGAGAACAGCAGCATGAACACAGGAAGGCAGAAGCAACCTCACTAAACACACACATCATTCCAGCAAGCTATTATTTGGCATGAGACTCTCTGTTCTAGGAACACTCTCTTGGAATATATTTACCAGGTCCTTACTTTCCATTTGATATTTCTGATTTAGTTAACAGACATGTTCTGCCTGCTAGTACAGCCAGCAGTATGCCTTATTCTATACAAAAGTACAAAAGAAATAGAGAATAGCTTCTGCCCTCATGATGCACGAAGGGCATTAAGATAGATTAAAATCAATTAAAACAAGCATATCCTTAAGGGAGCATTAGAAGATTTAAGAGGTAAACAGGATAATATAATATAGATTTAAAGGTCTCAGCTATTTTACTGAGGCAGTGATCTGTGTGTTTAGAGGAGTTAGAGCCTGGGTTCTGGAGAAGGTACTGGAGCTGGAGTTTGAAGTATAGGTAGGAAGATAGGGTAATGAAGACATTTTATATAAGACTGATCTCCCTGGGGGAAAAGACAGTGTTTTACATATCTCTGAATCTTTACCCTTCAGCACAAAGTGTTTACTAAATATTTAATCAAATGATTGAATTAATGAATAAATTAATGACTGGATAGCCTTTACTTAAGTGAAAGCCATAGACAATTCTGTCAGTAATTTTTATGAAAACAATTTACCCAAAGGGGTTTTTTTTTAAAGTTCTATTTATTTATTTTTAGACAGAGGGGAAAGGAGGGAGAGAGAGGGAGAGAAACATCAATGTGTGGTTGACTCTCACATGCCCCGCACCAGGGAACCTCGCCCACAACCCAGGCATGTGCCCTGACTGGGAATTGGACCAGTGATCGATCCTTTGGTTCACAGGCCGATGCTCAATCCACTAAGCCATACTGGCCAGGGCCCAAAGGGTTTTTATTTACTCAAAATCCAAATAAAAACTGAAAAAGGAATCTACATCAATCTTCTGTTTCTCCATCATTTTCTCTAGAACACAGAAAGTGAATCTAGAACCATGGAGCATCAGAGGTGGAAGAGGTCTTAAGAGTCTCAATTAGTCTAAACTCCCACTTTAGAAATGGGAATAGACAGCAGATGATCCATAATTACTAAGACTGTAGGAGGTATTATAGTGTATTAGAAAAAGGGTGGATTTTATGCAACTGATACAAGTTTGAAACATTCAAAATATAGGGTCCAGCAGAAGTAAGGCTTGCTTGAGTGTGGTTGGTAGGATACGTGAATATCTCCCATTGAGATGGACAGCAACTTGAACATTTCAACTAAAACGCTATATGGTGTGCTTGTATGTGATACTGTTATGTTACAGAATTACACGCTTCTGATTTTGTAATAAAAAAGGGGTATTATTTGTGCTGGACCCTGTATTCTGGTCTTTACATAATTGTTTCCACCCATGAAATTACTATAAAGCTAAGGTGAGAAATTATTCCTTTGAACTTGGTGCTTGAGGTGATGAAAAAGAAAGCTACAATCTAACATTTAAAATACAGACAATACAGATTTGTGGATTACCTCCATTCAATGGCATTCTCCAGAGACTTGAAGGTTTTAGGACGACCTCGTAAGAAATTCTGCATGCTATTAAGAGCATCCATGGCTGTACCTAGATGTTAAACAAAAATTTTAACCACAGTACTTATCATTTTCCAAGCATTTACACTTACTGGGCCAACTATATACATCTGTCCCCAATGACAGCAGAATTCAGTGCTGCTTGGGGAAAAAAAGATGCAGTTTAATAAAATTCAGAAGGCTGATGTGATAGCCAGGTTACAAGATGGACTCCAATGATTTTGCCTCCTGGTATACTCTCCTTCATGAAGTAACCCTACAATGAACAGAGCTATCTTGTCTAAGCAATAGTGTGACTGTTGAGACTGGGTCATGGAACACAGCACAGCTTCTTTTTATTTTATTTTTTTAATATATTTTATTGATTATGCTATTACAGTTGTCCCATTTCTCCCGCATCATTCCCCTCCACCCTGCACACCCCCTCCCACCCATATTCCCCCCCTTAGGTTCATGTCCATGTGTCGTAAGTTCTTTAGCTTCTACATTTCCCACGCTATTCCTGCCCTCCCCCTGTCTATTTTCTACCCACCGTCTGTGCTACTTGTTCTGTGTACCTTGTCCCCCTCTCTCCTCTTCCCTCTCCCCTATTGCTAACCCTCCTTGTGATCTCCATTTCTGTGTTTCTGCTCTTGTTCTATTGTTTGCTCAGTTTGCTTTTGTTTTAGGTGTGGTTGTTAACATCTGTGAGTTTGCTGTCTTTTTACTGTTCATATCTTTATCTTCTTTTTCTTAGATAAGTCCCTTCAACATTTCATATAATAAGGGCTTGGTGATGATGAACTCCTTTAACTTGACCTTACCTGAGAAGCACTCTATCCTCCCTTCCACCCCAAATGAAAGCTTTGCTGGATAGAGCAATCCCAGACGTAGGTCCCTGACCTTCATGACTTGGAATACTTCTTTCCAGTCCCTTCTTGCCTGTAAGGTCTCTTTTGGGAAATCAGCTGACAGTCTGATGGGAACTCCTTTGTAGGTGACTGTCCCCTTATCCCTTGCTGCTTCTACAATTCTCTCCTTCATTTTAATCTTGGCTAATGTAATTAGAATGTGCCTTGTTGTGTTCCTTCCTGGGTCCAACTTCCCTGGGACTCTCTGAGCTTCCTGGACTTCTTGGAAGTCTATTTCCTTTGCCAGATTGGGGAAGTTCTCCTTTATTATTTATTCAAATAAGTTTTCCACTTGTTGCTCTTTTTCTTCCCCTTCTGGTACCCCTATAATTCAGATGTTGGGACGTTTAAAGATGTCCTGGAGGTTCCTAAGCCTCTCCTCATTTTTTGAATTCTTGTTTCTTCCTTCTTTTCTGATTGGATGTTTCTTTCTTCCTTCTGGTCCACTCCATTGATTTGAGTCCCAGTTTTTCTCCCATCTCTATTGGTTCCCTGTGCATTTTCCTTCATTTCACTTATTGTAGCCTTCATTTGTTCATCTATTTTGTGAGCAAAATCAACCAATTCTGTGAGCATCCTGATCACCAGGGCTTTGAACTGTGCATCTGATAGGTTGGCTACCTCTTGGTCACTTAGATGAACTGGCTCTGAGGCTTTGATTTGTTCCCCTGTTTGAGCCACTTTTGGGTTTGTTTGGGGTTTTTTTGGTCTGATCTCAGCTGTTACATAGTGAGGGGCAGAGCCTTAGGTGTTCCCCAGGGCGAGGCAGCCCAGTCACTGGGTAGTGACGCTGTATGTGGGGGCGGGATCCGAGAAGGAACAATGGTGCTTGCTCCACTCTCTCTCGGATTCCAGTCCCTTCCGCCGCTTCTCCTTCGCCTGGATTATCTGTGCACAAATGTGGGACCACCTGGTCAGCCAGCCGCCTTGCGTGGCCTCACTGGGTCTGCACCATTGCAACCCCGTGCCCAGGGTCCACTAGCTGGCACCTGCATGCCTAGGATGTGCCAGCCACTGCTGCCTGTATGCCCAGTCCACAAACTTCCACTTTTTCCTGCTGTGACTCCACCCCTCTTACCAGTCTGGATGAATGATTGTTGGACTTCATACAGTTCAATTTTCTATCAGTTCTCATTGTTTTCTTGTTTCTAAATCTTTGTTGTCCTTAATTTTGGTTGTGCAAGGAGGCACAGTGTGTCCACCCATGCCTCCATCTTGGCTGGAAGTCAGGGCAGCTTCTTTTTAAATGTTAAATAAAATTAGGGGATATACATATAATTTAAATGTTATGCAACCATAAAAAGTTTATGAAGAGTTTCTTATGTCATGGAGAATGATTATGGAATATGGGATGTAGGTGAAACTGGATGATGGTATCAAAAAATACAAACTTCCAGTTGCAAAATAAGTTCTGGGGATGCAATGTACAGCATGGTGACTACAGTTAATAATACTGAAGCATATACTTAAAAGTTGCTAAGAGAATAGATCTTAAGTTCTCATGACAAGAAAAATAATTTTTAAACTATGTGTGGTGATAGATATTAGCTAGACATATTATGGTGATCATTTTGCAATATATAAAGGGTGAGACAAAAGGAGGTTTACAGCCGCGAGTATGCGATACAGAGTTCGTTCCTGTATTTTTATTTATTATTGCATTATTTCCCATATGAACAATTGTAAACCTACTTTTGCTCCACTCTGTACATATATCAAATGATTTTTTTGTACACCTGAAACTGATACAAAGTTATATATCCATTATATCCCAATTTTTAAAAAACCTTGGAATGCTTTTGCCACAAAATAGCTTAAAAGAAAGATAGACAAAGGTACATACTACAAGATGAATGAAATCAACAATAAATTAAAACGCAAAAACAATAATGTACCAGGGATAGCTCTTATAAGTCAAAGATTTTGATTCAGGTAGCTTAGCACAAGAAAATTTACCTTCCACAACATCAATCATGCACAGACCCAGGAGGCTTGGCACCAGGTTGGATGATGCTGTGTGGACTGCAATAGCACCGCCCATGCTATGTCCAATTAGCATAATTGGAGGGGGGAGGTCCCCATACATGGCTTCAACCACATTGCCAACATCCCTGCAAAGAGAAGGAAAAAAAGCTGGAAATGCTCTCTGACAACAGTATAAAGTAGTTTTCTTTCCTAATTCCTCCCTTTGGTCTGTAACTAACAGTTCTAGGACTGTAGCGGTCTACTGGGCCACCTTACAAATGTAACTATATATAACTCTTAACATGTCCTCAGTATCTACTCATGTAGCCACACACCCAGCTCTTCTGATAAAATAGCAGTTTAAGGATTAAGCACCCAATTTTCTGACTTTCTTTTACATCACACTTTCACTGTTCCACACATTTAGTACAATTACATAAACATATACCTTTAGTTTAAACCCAAGCTTAAAGTTCTGGACTAAACATTTAACTGCTCTGTGCTTCAGTTTCCCCATCTATAAAACAAAAACAACTTTATTAAGCATTATAATGTAGTAAAGTTTGGAGTCACAAGATGAATTGCAGTTCCAGTCTATTTTTTACTATATGGACTTGGATTAGTTATTTAACCTCTCAGAGTTTCAACATCTATAAAATGAAGATGAGAATATCATTTACTAGTCTGAATTGCCATGAGAATTAACTGAGTGTGAAAAAATGTTGAAAAGAGTAAAGTGCTCTACAAATGTTAATTATTATTTACAACGTCATGTAAAGTTGTTTGAAATATTAACATAAATGTAAGTATATGTTCCGAGAAACCAGAAAGATATTCAAAGCTAATTTTTATTGGCTTCTGTCCTAGCCTTTAATTATGAGTGTATCTGTTTAACAAAGTCAAACCTTATAGCTTTGAAAATGAGAACTGAAGTAGGAACTTAGGTTTTTATTTGCTATAGGCCTTCTTGGCTACAGCAATAGGTAAGTATGGTGTGTTTGTAGGAACCACAGGTTCTGCTGTCTTCTTTTGGAAGTGGCTGAGTCAGTCAAGCTCAAATGTCAGTTTTGTCTTGCTGAGTGTCACTACGTTCCTCAAGCACTTACACAGTGTTAGTGAAATACAGCAGGTGTGGATGTAGGAACATAGCTTTTCAAATATGGTCTCCACACTATTCGGATTAGCAAAGGTAAATGTTTCTTAAGGAATTAATCTAAAAAACCTCACACAACAATTACAGATGTCAATCAGGTAGCTGCAGCATCTGCAGACAATCTGAATTGGGAGATAAAGGAAGCCATGCAATTTTATAAGTGAAATAAGTAATAGTGTAATATTCATTTGGCATTAAATTTAAGGCTAAAATTTTTATTTAGTAGCAGATATAACGAGTAAAATAAAAGGATGCTACAGAAGATTATCTAAACCCAGGTCTCCTTAAAATACTGCATGAAGGTGGATAAGTTCTGAAACAAACCAACTTAATATTGTATCTAAGCTTAGGAAAGGTATATTTCATCCAGATAAAACTTGGTTATGATCAATCACTTGATCATCTATCACCAAGAGAAATGTATTCTTACTAAAGTTAATCAAAGTATTCAGTCACTGAGATTTGAGACATTTCCTGAAATTTCAGAAAAATAAAGATAGAGGGGATTATCTATAAATCTAGTCTGTGACTGGATATACCACAATTTTGGTAGCTGCTCTTTAGGGGGATTCTATCATACTTATTAATACTCTGTTCATTTCCTGAGAAGCATATCAGACCTAATGGAAAAATGAGTATCAGAGTAACCTAAGCTCAAATATTGGCTCCTATATTCAGTAGAGTTGCATCGTATGTAGGGTATAGGTTCTAAAGTTGGTATGTGAGGTGAAAATCATGCTGTTAGTACTATTTGCAGACCTCACTAATCACCCAGTAAGCACATCTATTTAGGGATTTTTGATTCACAGACTGACTGGATTAAGAAATCATATAAACATTTTATTGATTAGACTACTTCAACAAGAATTCAGACTCCCAGCCAACATGGAGGCATAGGTAAAGTATACTTTGCCTCCTCACACAACCAAAAGGAGGACAGCAAAAAATTTAAAAACAGAAAAATAACCAAAACTGCCAGAAATTGAATTGTATGGAAATCCGACAACCAAGGAGTTAAAGAAGAAACATTCATTCAGACTGGTAGGAGGGGCAGAGCTGGGCAGCTGGGGTAGAGAGGACACACAGCAAGGAAGCAGCTGGCAGACTAGGTGGTCCCATATTTGCATGCTGATAAACTGAGAGGAAAACTGGGGAGTGAGACAGACTACAAAACCCAAGGTTCCAGCATGGCAAAAGTAAGCCTCAAAATCTCTGGCTATAAAAACCTGTGTGGGGTGCAGGCCAGGAGAAACTCCCAGCCTCACAGGAGAGTTTGTTGGAGAGACTCACAGGGTCCTAGAACATACACAAACCCACCCACCTGGGAATCAGCACTAGAAGGGCCCAAGTTGTTTGTGAGTAGCAGTGGCAGTGATTGAAAGTGGGGCAAAAGCTGAGCAAGTAGCACTGCTCCCTCTCTGACTCCTCCCCAACATACAACGTGGATTGCCCCACCCTAGAGAATACCTAAGGCTCTGCCCCTTAGTACATAACAGGTGCATCAGACAAAGAAATATGGCCCAAATGAAAGAACAGATCAAAGTTCCAAAAATAAAACTAAGAGATGAAGAGACAGCCAACCTATCAGATGCAGAGTTCAAAACAATGGTGATCCGGATACTGACAGAAATGGTTGAGTGTGGTCACAAAATAGAGGAAAAAGTGAAGGCAATGCAAAGTGAAATAAAGAAAAATATACAGGGAACCAACAGTGAAGGGAAGGAAACCGGATCTCAAATCAATGACTTGGACAAGGAAGAAATAAACATTCAACCAGAACAGAATGAAGAAATAAGAACTCAAAAACATCAGGAGACACTTAAAAATATCCAGGACAACTTTAAATGTTCCAACATCTGAATCATAGAGGTGCCCAAAGGAGAAGAGGAATAGCAAGAAATGGAAAACTTATTTGAAAAAAATAATGAAGAACTTCCCCAATCTGGCAAAGGAAACAGATTTCTAGGAAGTCCAGGAAGCTCAGAGAGTCCTAAAGAAGTTGGACCCAAGGAAGTACACACCAAGACACATCATAATTACCTTAGCCAAGATTAAAGATAAGGAGAGAATCTTAAAAGCAGCAAGAGAAAAGGAGACAGTTACCTACAAAGGAGTTCCCATCAGACTATCAGCTGATTTCTCAGAAGAAACCTTGTAAGCAAGGGACTGGAAAGAAGTATTCCAAGTTATGAAAGGCAAGGACCTACATCCAAGATTGCTCTATCCAGCAAAGCTATCATTTAGGATGGAAGAGCAGATAAAGTGCTTCCCAGAGAAGGTCAAGTTAAAGGAGTTCATCACCATCAAGTCCTCATTAAATGAAATGTTAAAGGGACTTATCTAAGAAAAAGAAGATGATCAAAGCTATGAACAGTAAAATGACAAAAAATTCACAACTATCAACAACTGAACCTAAAAAAAATGAACTAAGCAAACAACTAGACCAGGAACAGAATCACAGAAATGGAGATTACATAGAGGGTTATCAACAGGGAGGGGGAGGGGAGAGAATGGAGGAAAGGTACAGGGAATAAGAAGTATAAATGGTAGGTACAAAATAAGCAGGGGGAGGTTAAGAATAGTATAGGAAATGGAGAAGACAAAGAACTTATATGTAAGACCCATGGACATGAACTAACATGGGGGAATGATGGTGGGAGTAGGGTACAAGGTGGCAGGGAATCAAGGGGAGAAAAAAATGGGACAACTGTAATAGCATAACCAATAAAATATACTTTAAAATATAAAAGAATAAAAAGAAAAAAGAAGAAGAATACAAATTATTGGATCTTCTCATTCTTGGTAATCATCATCATCAGTTATAGATAATTTTAATTCTTATTTTCCTTTTAACTTTCTTGTGCCAATTACCAACTTATTATCTCTCAGCTCCAGTTCACCTTACACTGCATTTTCTGCAAATTGGATCTGAAGCCTTTAGATGTTTTTTCTTTGCCAGCTGGCAAGATGTTAAGAGAACATAAGAAAGACATTGCAGAAAGAGAGGGTTTTGTTCCTGCTTCATGTGTTTACTCCACCAGTTCCTGAAACCTGCAGTTCCCTACTTCCCACAGCATGGGAAGTTTCTAGCTCCTGGGTCTCATACAGCTTCCCCAGTGCCAACTTCTCCAGCAATTCATCCCCCCACCCCAATGTTTTTCTTTCCTAGTTTTATTGAGGTATAATTGGCATACAAAAACAGTGGTACATAATTAATGTATATAATTTGGTAAGTTTGGAGATTTCTATTTATATTTGTGTTAATATCACCACAATCAAGAATTACCTTGATCAGCCCTGGCTGGTATAGCTCAGTGGATTGAGCATGGGCTGTGAACCAAAGGGTCACCAGTTCGATTCCCAGTCAGGGCATATGCCTGGGTTGCAGGCCAGGTCCCCTATAGGGGCCATGTAAGAGTCAACCACACACATTGATGTTTCTCTCCCTCTCTATCTCCCTCCTTTCCCCTCTCTCTAAAAATAAATAAATAAAATATATATTTTTTAAAGAATTACCTTGATCACATCCATCACCTCCAAAAGTTGCCTTGCATCACTTTTGTGTATGTGTTTATGTTTGGGTACATGCAGTAAGAATGCTTAACATAAATCTGCTCTTTTAAACTTTTAGGTACATAGTATCTTATTGGTATCTACTGGCACCATGTTGTATAGCAGATGTCTGGAACCACCCCCAATATTTATCTCACCACAGTGTGTCTGGTGAGATAATCTCCCTCTGAACAGCTTCCCCTGTGCCCTAGACAGCAGAATTATGACAAGTTCTACCAATGTGACATCAAAAGTGACTTCTCTGCCTCCATTCAGAGCCACTGTCATGAGTTCTCCAGCAAGGTTTAGATCTCAATCTCTACCCATTAGTGTTTTACCTCAGCCCAAGGAATAGTGGCTGCTTCTTACATCAGCTATTATTGTATTCTTTCTTTCCTTTAGAATTTTTTTCAGCTTTACTGAGGTATAACTGATAAATAAAATTGTAATATCCTTAAAGTGTACATAATTTGACACATAGATAAATTGTGAAATGCCTCCCACAATCAAGTTAATGAATCTATGTTCTTTAGAGTTCTTTACTTCTTACTATCTAATTCTTCATTACTGAAATCCCTGTTATAGTTAATAAAATCTTTAAATTAAACTTTCCCTGTTCAAATTACTAAGTGGTTTCTCTCTCCTGTGTGTCCCAGACTGACACATTACTGGTAAGGTCCTCAATTAATTCTTCAATTTTCTCTAGAAAGCCAGCCAAGCCACCATCACCCTTTGTCTAGTTGCTTAGCCACTTAAATGATGTATTTCACTTTTTTGTCAACAGTTAAGATACCCTTTAAGTCCTTAAAAATCATTCACAAATTTTTCCATAGGTATGACTAACATGCTTATTATTTCAGGCTTTATTGTTCTCACGTTACAAAGGCATTAGGAACAATTGAGGGAACAGATTCTTGGCTCCCTTTCTGTGGTTTCTAAGGCATACGCTCATTGAGTAAAATGGTATTCATGCACTATTCATTCTCTCTCGCTCCCTTCCTCTCTACCAAGCACTATAACCGAATAATCATAATTTTGGTCTATTAACTATGTGACCTCATACAGTTATTCAATCTATCTGAGGTAGTTTTCCTCACTGGTAAAAAAGAAAAGTGATAATATCTATACTACAGACAATGTAGATAAATTTATATAACTTAAGTAAATTATTGATTCTTAATAAATGCTTATTTTATACTTAATAAAGCCTGGCAAATAGAAAGGACACAAATAGCATCTATTATAACAACAAAATTATAGCCATATGAGTTTGGGTTCTAAAGGAAAAACAATTTACTCTTGTTTTAATGCTGCTAAGCTACGAAGGGATAAGACATTTTTTAGCCAAAGGTGGTCAACTACTTGAGAGGACATGTATTAAGCACATGCATGTATGAAAACAGGGTAGTGAGAGGAATTCTGCTTACAATACAGGGTAGTGGTTCCCAAACACCAGTCATAGGACTGGCTACATCAGATTCCTCTATAAAGCTTTATCAAAATATGAATGCTCAGATCCCACTAGTAGAAGCACTAATTCAGGCGTTGAGAGGTAGGGCCAAATCACCTTTATTTTAGTCACTTTTCAGATGATTCTGATGAGTGACCAGGTTTGAAAGCCACTGTATATGCTATACTCATCTTTTGAGACCTAGGGTATAACTACATTTTCCTTTAATACTCTGTTTCTGTCTTCCTACAAAAGTTGGACAAAGAATGTGGCAGGATACCTTAAGAACATTTCACAGGGCCTCTTGTATACAACTACTTTGCCAAGCATTGGTCCCCAATTGATATCCAAATTCTATTCAACAATATCAACACAAAAGAAAATTTTCAAAAGCCAACACAAACTAAACTCTGCCCCAAAGAATTTTCAAGTGCTTTATGTATGACTATCACAATTGAATATACCAAGAAAAATGAATGTTTCTTTCAAGATTAAATAGTGAGGAGATACCAGACATATAAGTAAAAATGAACAAAGAATGTACTAATTATTGCCCAAAAAATCTCACCAAGAGAATGATAAAGGTATACTACTCTTTATAATACTAATGAAAACCAGGTGATGTATAAATAATATTAGATTACTTACTTTGCCATTGTTTCTGCGGACAAGTCTTCAGAATTCTTGACTTTTGTTTCACCTAAAAAAATATTAAAAACCATTTTGTAATCTTCACCTGAGGACATTTTTTAATTGCCTTTAGAGTGAGAGGAAGGGAAAGAGGAAAAGAGAAAGAGAAACAACGCCCTGATTGGTGTGCCTTGGTTGGGTGTCGTCCTGTCAAGCTTAAGGTGGTGGGTTTAACTCCTAGTCAGGGAACATACCTAGGCTGCAGATTCAGTCCTCAGTGGGCGTGATCAAGAGGCAACTGATACGTTTCTCTCCCTCTCTTTCTCCCTCCCTTCCCTTCTCTCTAATAATAAATAAAATCTTAACAAGAAAAAAGAAACACTCCTGTGAAAGAGAAGCGACTGGTTGCCTCTCATATGCGCCCGGACCAGGTATCAAAACTGCAACATTTTGGTGAATGGGGGGGACGACACTCCAACCAACTGAGCCACACCAGCCCAGACTAAAAATATTTAAAAAATAAAATTCCCAAGGATAGACATTATAAATGCAAGAGTACTGTCTTTCAAAAAATCTCCCTTTTGAACAATGAAATGGGGACTTTATACTTACATATGAAGAGGGACCCTAATAAATTAAATAAATTAAATAAATTAAATAAATTCAACCTAGAATTTATTCATAAAACATTGTGTATTTGTTCTTACATGTTTAAACTTCAGTCACCTTCAAAGTTCTCTCCATTTGATGCAATATACCTATTGAGACATTTTTCTCACCACTCAAAATAGTTTTTGAACTTGTCTAGTTTTTATGCCTTTTAGTGCTTCTGATGTTTTTTTTTGTTTCACCTCTTCCACATTGGCAAAACATTTCCCTTTGAGGACTATTTTTATCCAGGGAAACAAATAAAAAATGTCATTCAGGGCAAGCTTAAGTGAACAGGGAGAGTGGGACACAGGGGTCACACCCGTGCCCCATTTTTGGTGGAAAGTGCTGAACACTCAGTGCAGTGTGGGGAGGTGTGTTCGGAAATCACCCATCATGAAATGGGCAAATACGATAGAGGAGTCTTTAAAAAAATTCACTGAAGCCCAATATAGCCTCTCACAACTACGCCAGCTGGTACATTGAAATAGGTGGGTTCCTAGAACATTCCCCTAGTGGAGGAAGCCTGTACTACTACATAAGGGACCTGCTTTCCGGAAGATAATTCGGGTGTTATTTGGGTCCCCTTTCATATGGTGGGCTTAGCAAGAATTTTCTGTTACAGACATATCTTTATAGTTGGACACCCTAAAGAAGATAATTACAGTAGCCTAAAAAAGATTTATTCACATTCCGCATACATCACAAGCATCAGAATTTGGTTACATCAAAGGGCATTTTCTTAGCAAAGCAACAACCTATATATTTGTGTGTATTTATAAAATATTTACAAAAACTGCAAGCTAGAACTTCCCTCAAAATGCCTAAATGAAACAGACCAAGTTATGTGATGGCTATGTTGAAATTTGTAACATTTAAGACTATTCAAAGGGCTTGGTAAATATGTCATTCAGTCAGAATTAAGAACTTCACTCACCATGACCTCGCAGATCCAAAGCCACAATCCTACATTGAACCCTACTAATGATGGCTGCCTAGAAGGAAAAGAAAAAGTAGTAAGATATATCTGGGTTAGCAAATCTTTCCCCATTACCAATAACTCTGTTGAATGAGCTGCCATCAGAATTCAAAAATATCAAGACAATCAAAAGAAGACTTTCCAATTTCAAGCAAAATTTTTTAAATGATGTTCTGCTTTTTTGTTGCACACAACAGTTTTATACCAACTTCAAAATACGGCTTTCTCCAGCTAAATCCCTCTACACACCTTAACTCTTCCTAGATTTTCATGAAACACAGAGTGAGCATCTTTAAACAATGGTTCTCTGTTTTCTGCTATTAACTATTATTTTCATCCATACTCTTTGGTTATCTTTTCCCTACTCTGGAAGGGAAAATCCCTAGATGAGGACTATGAGTCAGTTAATATCTTGGCTCAGGATATCACACAAATGTAACACTCAGATCATGAAATAACTGAAAGCAGTACAAGTCGTGAAACCTACCAAAGATTCACTTAAGATAGATGCGGGAGTACACATAAGCTTGTACTGCAGTTAAATAAAAATATATTAAAAAAGAAATCATATATCATGGGGAGCTACAATTTTAGAGGTTTAAACAAACCTGAAATAATTGGGGATCTTCTTCCTTAAATGAACTAAATTCTTTGACAATAATATATCACAACTAGTGTCAGTAAATGCCATCAACATTTCTTAACTTTTAAGAACAAAACAAGAGACCTGTGTAGACTAACCCTCACATTTCATGAATGAAGAAACTGAGGCCACAAGAAAGGAAATTATTTGCTCAGGGTCATATAACAAATTAATAGTAAACACATAACCACAATCAAGGTAAGTTACCAATGTAATATTCAAAGTGTAACACAAGTCTAGTTCATTCCTTCCTCCCTCCCTCTCTTTCATTTATTTAAGAGAGAGGGGAAGGGATGGAGAAAGAAAAACAGTGATGTAAGAGAGAAACATTGATCAGTTACCTCTTGCACACACTCTGACTGGGGACCAAATCCTCAACCTAGGCATGTACCCTGACTGGGAATCGAACTGGCAATGTTTAGTTTTTGGTATGACTCCCAACCAACTGAGCCACACTGGTCAGGGCACAAGTCAGATTTCATAAATCACATTTCCCCCTCACATTATTTTTATTTTAAGTGATTAAATATATCACCTTGAATATATTCTTATTATAAAAATGTTGAAAACATAGAAAGTAAAAAAGAAAAAAAAACTCTTTGACTAGCTATCCAAACGTAGCCCTTTGTCATCTCTTTGAGTATTTCCTGTGATCTTTTCCTCCCAGCTTTATTATTACTGACATATATGTAAGTTTAAGGTGTACAATGTGATGATTTGATACACATGTATATTGTAAAATGAGTCCCAGAAGGTTAGTGGTCACCTCCATTCCCTCACATACTGTGTGTGTGTGTGTTGATAACATTTAAGA
Source organism: Anoura caudifer (assembly GCA_004027475.1). Taxonomy (NCBI): domain Eukaryota; kingdom Metazoa; phylum Chordata; class Mammalia; order Chiroptera; family Phyllostomidae; genus Anoura; species Anoura caudifer. Next base: position 449,822 of record PVKU01000336.1, on the reverse strand, counting down.
TCTACTCTTTTAACAGCTTTCAAGTATATAATATACTATAATTCAGTATAGTCACCAGGCCATACATTAGATCCCCAGATCCTACTCATCTTATAAATGGGAGTTTGTACCCTTTTACCAACATTTCCCCACATCCCCTGGCCTTCCAGCCCCAATCTCTATTCCTATCAGTTCAGCTCTTTTAGATTCTCCACACATGAGAACATACAGTATTTGTGTTTGTCTGCCTTATTTCACCTAGCATAACGTCCTCAAGGTCCTCCATATTGTTGCAAAAGGCAGGATTCCCTTTCATATGGCTGAATAATATTCCTCTGTGGTGTGTATCATGTTTTCCTTTTCTATTTATCTAATGATGGATGTTCATTGGATAAATGGAACCATGTCTTGTTTCCATGTCTTGGCTATTGTGAATAACACTGCTACGAACTTGGGGGTGCAGCTATCTCTTTGAGATAGTGTTTTCATTTCCTTCTAACATTATCCAGAAGTGGGATTGCTGGATCATATGGTAGTCCTACTTTTAACTTTTTGAAGATACTCCATACTGTTTCCCATGGCTGTAACCAACTTACATTCCCACCAACAGTGGACAAGGGTTCCCTTTTATTTCATGCAGCCTCACCAAAACACTTGTCTCTTATCTTTTTGATAATAGCCATTTCAACAGTTGTGAAGCAATAGATACCTCACTGTGGTTTTAATTTGCATTTTCCTGATGATTAGTGATGGCAGCCATCTTTTCTTGCACCTGTTGGCCATTTATATTGTTCTTTGGGAAAATGTCTATTTAAGTTTTTTGCACATTTTTAATCAGATTTTATTTTGCTACTGGGTTGTATGAGTTCCTTATATATTTTGGATATTAACCCCTTATCAGATAGATGGTTTTCAAATATTTGCTTCAATTCTGTAGGTTGCATTTTCATTTTGCTATTTTGTTTTGTTTGCTTACAGACACTTTTTATTTTTTTTTTTAAGATTTTATTTATTTATTTTTAGACAGAGGGGAAGGGAAAGAGAAGAGAGGGAGAGAAACATCAATGGTTGTTTGCCTCTGGTGCGCCCCCTACCAGGGACCTGGCCCACAACACAGGCATGTGCCCTGACTGGGAATCGAACTGGCAACCCTTTGGTTTGCAGGCCGGCACTCAATTCACTGAGCCACACCAGCCAGGACAAGATCCTTTTTAGTTTGATGTAGTTCTACTTGTTTATTTTTGCTTTTGGTGTTATATCCAAAAAATAATTGCCAAGGCCAATCAATGTCAAGTGGCTTTTTCCTTGTTTCCTTCCAGTAGTTTTACAGGTTCAGGTCTTACATTTAAGTCTCTAACACATTTCAAGTTACTCTTTGTGAGTGGTGTAAGATAGGGATCTAATTTCATTCTTCTGTATGTGGGTTAGCCAGTTTTCCCAGCACCATTTAAAAAAGACTATTCTTTCCCCATTGAATCTTCCTGGTTCCCTTGTCAAATATTAGTTGATCATACAATGCATGGGTATCAGAGGCCTTGATTCTGTTTCACTGGCCTATTTTTATGCCAGTACCATATTGTTTTGATTACTATAGCTTTGTAATAAAATCTGAAATCAGAAGTTGGGATGCCTTTAGCTTTACTTCCAATCTAAGTGCTTCATATGAATTATCTACCTTTCTCTTCCCAAGTCTTATTCAGACATAATTCTCATCATGTTACAGGTGAGGACATTTTACAGAGAAATTAAGTAACTTGCCTAGGGCCAAACAGCTATTAAATGGAGATGCAAGATTAAAATCCAAGCAGCCTGTTTCCAGGTGGTTCTTAACGCTGGCTGCCTAACAGAATTATATAAGGAGCTTTAGGAAATACTACTGCCCAGGCTAACCCATCAGAAATTCTGATTTGTCTGACAGATCTGGGGTGGGGCCATGATAGCTACACATTTTAGAGTTCCCCAGGTGATTCTAATAATTCTAAATTCAGCCTAGTCCTAACTAGAGCAAGTAAAATCTGAGCTGTAATAACATTTTGTTGTATCACCTTGTTATCGCACCTTATTATCTCCCCAAGAAATAGGCTGGGAAAATATCAGCACAATTTTTATACCTGACAAAACAGGTTCTGAAAGGTATATGAAGTATTGGTGAAGGTGTGGAGAAACAGGTATCCTTACAAACATATGAGATCCTCAAATTTTTTAATTTTGGCTAATCTGGTGGGCGAAAAGTGTTATTCTTTTACTTTATATTTTCCTCATTAATAGTAAGATAGACCCATTTGTATAAGTTTATATATCCTCCTCTGTTACTTTTGTGCCTTCTGCAATAGATATTGTAAACTCATCTTAAACTGAGTGCCTGAGTAAAGCACTTTACCAAGAACTGCACATCTTGTTTATTCTCACAACCACCCTATTAACTAGATGGTATTATATTCATTTTACAGATTAAGAAATTAAAGCTTGGTAGACTAAGCTGTTTTAAGATTCAAACCCCAGTCTGTTTAAAATGAAAGACTCTTAAAATCTTTGCTGTGTTATTTGAACACATGTGTTGTCTCCATTTTTCCTATTAGACTTAAATCATAGTATGAACAAGAGGACAGCAAATATGTTTAATTCTCCACTATATCCATAGCACCTAGCATAATGCCTTGTAAAATGCAGAGGGTTAACAATTTTCTGATTGGTTAATCTTGTTAAAGAGTGAACTCTCAACAGGAAGGCTGGGGGATGTAGAAGAGGGTTTGGGGAGGATAAATATTATGGAAGGAGACTTGACTTGGGATGGTGAACACAATACAAATATAGATGATGTGTCACAGAACTATACACCTGAAACATATATAATTTTATAAATCCATGTCACCCCAATAAATTCAATAAAAAAGTTTAAAAAAAGGTGAACTCTCATTTTTCTACCTTTAGTAATCCAGCACAATACCTGAAATATAGAATATAGTCAGTAAGTATTTGCTACATGAATTGAATTAACTGGAAGAAGCAACAGGATCCAACAAACACTTCAAATTCAATTCCTAGCTTCAATCAATTCACACTTGTTTGGTCACAAGTCCCTCAGAGGTACCAAATCTGAAAATAACTAACTGGGGGCTGGCAAAATTTAGCCTGCTGAAACTGCATCTATTAATGAGCTCCCACTGTTCCCTTCCTCTCTCAGCCAAAGTTCAATTTCTGCTTAGCTCTGGATTCTCTCACAGCAATAGGCCAGTCTGTTTTACCCAGTACTTGTTGATGGAGAGGTCTAGAGAAGCCCTAAGTATTGTACCACCCACCATATATGATCAACTTGATTGTTATTAATTCTTTATTTTTACTCTTAACCCAAGGACATGCTTATTGATTTTTTAGAGAGGGGAAAGGGAGGGAGAGAAATATCAATGTGAGAGAGAAACACCAATCGGTTACCTCTCACACACACCAATTGGGGACCAAACATGCAACCCAGGCATGTGCCCTGACCAAGAATCAAACCCACTACCTTTCAGTTTACAAAATGAGGCTCCAACCAACTGAGCCACACCAGCCAGGGCACTATAACAATTCTTTATTCCTTGGTTACATTCAGTATATTAGTCATTGCTAGTATACTGAATTCCAAAAAATTAATTTTCCATAGATCTAAAGCTTACTCTTTAAAACACCGTAATTTCCCTCTCTTAGTTATCACCCTTTAATCCAAAGTTATCTCACACACACACACACACACACACACACACACACACACACACACACACACTTTTTTTTTTTCTTGTTCCTAAAGCCAAAAATAGAAATGCTTTCTCTTGATAGTTAATAGAACTTGTTCAGGTGAATCTCTGGTATCCCCCGCAAAAAGACCCACACAACATTTAATGAAAAAATGATCCAGAGATTTTATAAAATGATGGCTTACAAAGAACTTTAGGATATATTCACAATTAAATACTACAATATGCACAATGCTAGTATACTACCAAGATGATGCTCACTTTTCTTCTGTAGGGGCTTTGTCTGCTTTGAAACTGCCCCAATCTTTAGAAGTTCTGCCTTATGTGTGTCAAAAATCTCTCTCTATGGTCTCTGCCCTGAGTCTCCACTCTTAGGCAGTGTAGAGCTGGTCTTCAGAGAAAATTGACACTGCAAGCAGACAGAGGTAGGTTTGAGTGTTGGTGCTATGACTGGCTATTATTTCTCTAAATTCTAATGTTCTCATCTGCCTAACCTCACAGAAAAATAAAAAGGATTAAATGGAATCATGTAGGTAAGCACAGTACCTGGCACATAATAAATGTTTAAAATATTTGGCTGATTTTTTAAAAGTGAATATTACAGCAGAAAGCAAATATTACACCTCCCAAGTCTGCTTTTCTCAGGCCAAACATTTCAGTTTGTTTACTGAACGCTGTGGTTTCAAGTACTCTCATCTCGACTGCTCTTTTCTGGACAAGTTTCAGTTTGTCAATCTCCTTTGAACTTGTGGGATACAGAACTGAATACAACCTTCAATACAACTTTTGAAATATAAACTCTTTCCTTTGAAAAAAGTGTCTAGTAAAAAAAATCAATCTTTATATTACAGAAGTAATAAAAGAAAGCATACAACTGAAAAAAAAACTTAGAAAAACAGAAGAACAGCTTTTTCCATAGTGTCCAGGAGAATTGTTTTAAAAGATTGTATATTATCTTGTCTTATCGGTACATCCAGTTTATTTAGCCACTTATTGTTGGACATTGAGATTGTTAATTTTAGACAATAGCTTTTCCTGTATTTGGTCTTTTTCCTTAGAACAGATTCTTAGGAGTACAATTTCTGTGGCAAATGGTGTATTTGATGATTCAATCACAGTGTAAATTACTTTCCCAAAGAGCTCTACTGACAACGCCACCAACAATGTTTGCAAGTATTTGTTTTCTAGTACCTATGCCAATATTGAGGAATAGTTTTGAAAAATATTAATTTGATACATAAAGAAATGATACTTCCTATGAATTATATGTGATTACTAATGAGGGTGAATATTCTCTGCTTATTCAACATAACTATCTTGTCAGGTCCTTTGGCCTCGTGTCTCCTGGAGTTTGGGATTTGTTTTAACCATCTCTTACAACTTCTTTATGTATCAGCCATATGTAAATGACTTACTGTCATTTAATAAAGCCTTTAGGAAAATTACAGACTTTTCTGCTTTCTTAAACAGAATATAATGAACAAAACTTAATCTCTGTTAATTGTTCAAAGTTGGTATTAACTTAATCAAGGAAGAGCTATTGAGTATCAACTCCATGCCAGGCCCTGGGCACTAGACATACACAGGTGAATAAAACACCTTCTCTGCTCTCAAAGGTCTCATGATCTAGCATCATAAATACCAACCAGAGTTGTTCATCTGTTCCTTTGTCTCTCAGTATACTTGTCCTCCTATGCTAGTGCCTTTGTGCTTCTATTTTATGCCTAATGTTACCAATTATTATCTGGGTGAAGGTCTGAGGGAAATTCTGCCTCTCGTGATTAAAAGGTGTTTGAGCAATTTATTCCTGCTATTTGCCAGAGCTGCCCCTGGATTCACAGACATGTTCCAGTGCTTGAGGAAATATGAGCTCTGGAATCCAATCAATTGCAAGAGCACTAACTCTCATGTAGCAATTTTTATTTTCAAAGCACAGTCACATATAAACACATTCAGCAGGCTGGTACACTGTCAGGAATAACAACAAAAAAGGGCAGGTAATTTAACCAGCCAAAGTCCAAGCTATAAAGTTAACTGAGTGGTGGGGAATTCCCTTGGTTGCACCAGTAAATCAGGTAAGCAACTGGGACACAATGATCTATCTATAAAGAAGTTTTACAAAGTGTGAGAATCAGCAGATACTTCGGATTCAATTGTTTTTGATGTTTTAAGAAAAAAGGAATCAAGTGGTCAAATACATTCAGAAGACATGGCTGAAATTAACTAGATTTACTGAAGAACACCCTTAAAGGCTTTAATAATATACTGATATGTGGGATGAATTCCCAAGAGAGGTATAAAAAAGGATATTATATGTAATGTTTCTCAAACTCATTTAATCACAAAATCCCTACTTCATTAGTTTTTCATGGAATTTGTTACTTATAGACTATATTTTGGTAAAAGAACTAGAGAGATCTGCTACAATGAGACAAGTATAAGAACATCAGCAGCTATTTATCAATTACCTCCTCTATGTCAGGGTCTTTCCATGTTATTTCATTGTCCCAATTGATGGGATGCAATTATTTAATATCAGTACATGTCAATAGCTTATTGTAATAATACTTGTACAAGTCTACAAAGTTTTCATATCCATTACTTCACATAATCTTCAAAGAAACTGAAGTATAAGAGGACTGTATTTGGAGAATAAAGGCTTATGCGGCTTGCTCAGGGTTTGAGTAGCTTCCTCAAGGATATACTACTAGTACTGGTAAAATTGGAGCTAGAAATCACATCTTCCGACTTCTACTCCATTGTTCCTTCCCTCAGTGTCAAAAGCAATAGCTGTTTTGTGAAAAGTCTATTCTAGCCCTTCCTAGATTCCTTATCTCTAAGGACTCGGAATGCTCAAATAGGTAGTATCAGCTCTGATTTTGCACTAGACTACTAAGGAGCTACTCAAAAGTTCAAACTATATAGTTAGGCCACCTCTAGCCTACATATGTAATTCTCTTCAAATTTTACAAAATCCTGTAACCCATTAAGTACTATCCTTGAAATAAAGCTTTTCCTATCCACAAACTACCTTTTGCCGAATTTCTTACGAGACAGAGCCTGGAGTCACTATCCGTAGCAAGTTTCAACACAGTTGTCTGCATGTAACATGCCAATTAAGATGGTGCCTCTTTCCTCTTCCCAGTTACACATTTCCTTCCTTCCATGTCTCCAATGTATTAAGCTGCCCAGTGATAGTGTAGTAGCTTAGAGCAGAGCCAGGCAAGTCATGGTACAGGAGCCATTTCTGGTGGCTCTGACCTTGATTCAGGGCAACTAGGATATATTTATTTCTATAACTGCTAAATTAGGAAGATGTTGCTGTTAACTATTCATTCAAAAAACACTCCCTGAGCATACAACACAAGGCAGGCAAAAATAAACCATGATCTTTGCCTCTAAAAAAGCTTACAATTTAGTTGAGGAATGTAAATGACTAAAGCTATGCTACTAAGGACTGGAAATATGGCTAGTCCAAACTGAGATGAGCTGTAAGTATAAAATACACACTGGATTTCAAAGACAGTGTAAAAAATAATGTGAAATATCTCAACAGTAATTTTTACATTGATTACCTTTTGGAATAATAAAATTTTGAGTATAATGAATAAAATATATATATTAAAATTAGCCCTGGCTGGTGTGGCTCAGTGGATTGAGCGCCAGCCTGTGAACCAAAAAGTCACTGGTTTGATTCCCAGTCAGGGCACATGCCTGGGTTGTGGGCTAGGTTCCCCAGTTGGGGGTGTGCAAGAGGCAACCAATCAATGTATCTCTCACACATCAATGTGTTCTCCTTCTTTTTCTCCCTCCCTTCCCCAATCTCTAAAAATACATAGATAAAATCTTTTAAAAAATAAAGTATATGTTAAAATTAACTTCACCTGTTTCTTTTCACCTTTTTAATGTCCCTATTAGGAAATTTAAAATTACATACATGGCTTGCATTATCTCTCTATTGGACAATACATGTCTAGAGACATGAAACAGCCTGGTATGTATGAGCAAATCATACAGCCATGTCCTAAAGCAAAAGAAAGGAAGTAAACAAACAAGACAGGGACAAATCATTTAATCATTTAATACAGTTGAATAAGTACCTATGTTTCAAGAATCATTTCAGGAATCTGGGAAACAAAAAAGAGTAAGACGTTTTCCCTCTTCTCAAGGAATTCATAGTCTAATAGACAAGACCAGAAGGTGATTTTATATATTCAATCCCAATAATCCTGCCAGAAACAAAATTATATATTCAGAAGTCCCCTTAACTCTACAGTCATTTGGCTCCAAGTACCTAGAGCTACATTCCCACTTGCTCCCATTTTATATCCTTCAGACTCCCTAATGGTAAATAGAGGAAGTGTGTATATCTGTTTGATACACATAAGAAGGCATGACAATTTCACTTTAGACAGAAATGTTGCTAGGATCTTCCTTTGCAGTGTCTCTCTTTGCATATGGACTGTCCCATCCCAGAGTCAGGGATATTAGGAAGATCTAAAAATAACAGCATTCACATAGATACTCATCCGCTACTCCAAACCAGGGTATCATCAACCAAATACTGCTTACTTCCTAGTAGCTCACAAGTACCATTAAAATACAAAATATTATTTGTATAAAAGAAATATTTGCCAAATACTTATGGGACATCTCCATGTATAAAGTATTATAATAAGCTCTATGAGGGAAACAAGTAAAAAATAGACATTATCTCTAGCTAAAGCACCTGGGTATAATATATCTGTTTATCCATACTTAGATGACTGAGATATAGACCCCCACTTTTTAAAAAAGATTTATTTTTAGACAGAGGGGAAGGGTGGGAGAGAGGGAGAGAAACATCAGTGTGTGGTTGCCTCTCGTGCACCCCCTATTGGGGACCTGGTCCACAACCCAGGCATGTACCCTGACTGGGAATTGAACTGGCAACCCTTTAGTTTGCTGGCTGGTGCTCAATTCACTGAGCCACACCAGACAGGGTGAGAGACCCCCACTTTTGATAAGGCACAAATTCCATCACCCTTATCCCAATGAAATATAAACAAACAAGGGTTTGATCTCAAAAATATATATAAAGAACTCATAAGACTCTATACCAGGAAGACAAACAATATAATTAAAAAATGAGCAAAGTACCTGAACAGACACTTCTCCAAGGAGGACATACAGAGGGCCCAGAGACATATGAAAGAATGCTCAACATCACTAGCTATCACAGGGATGCAAATTAAAACCACAATGAGATACCACTTCACACCATCATTAATAACCATCATCAACAACAACAAGTCAACAACAACAAGTGCTGGGTAAGGTTGTGGAGAAAAGGGAACCCTACTGTACTGCTGGTGGGAATGTAGACTGGTGCAGCCACTGTGGAAAACAGTACGGAATTTCCTCAAAAAACTGAAAATGGAACTGCCTTTCAATCCAGAGATTCCACTGCTGGGATTATACCCTAAGAATCCTGAAACACCAATTCAAAAGAACCTATAAACCCCAATGTTCATAGCTAAGTGCTGGCAACAGCCTAAGTGCCCATCAGTAAATGAATGGATCAAAAAACTGTGGTATATTTACACAATAGAATACCACACAGCAAAAAGAAAGCAGGAGCTCCTATCCTTCACAGCAGCATGGATGGAACTGGAGAGCATTAAGCTAAGTGATATTTGGCACCAGACAGGCGGTGAAAGACAAATAACATATGATCTCACCTATAAGAGGAACCTAATCAACAAAACAAAAAAGTAGGCAAAATAGAACTAGAGGCATGGAAATAAAGAACAAACTGACAGTGACCAGAGGGGAGGGGGAAGGAGGATCATGGGGGAAAGGAGGGGAAGAGTTAAGTCAAGGAACATGTATAAACGACCCACAGGCATGAACAACAGGGTGGGGATTGACTGTGGGAGCAGAGGGGTGGAGGGTGTGTGCGGGGCAGGGGAGTGCAATGGGAGGGAAATGTGTTCACCTGTAATTGAACAACAATAAAATATAGTAAAGTGTGTGTGCATGTGCGTAACTTTTTATAAACTGAAGAATTCATGCGCTAAAACCCATCCAGTTAAGAACCTCTAGTTTATCTTTGGCCTACCATGATAAATATAAAATCAATTGACATCCATAACCTTCTTACATCAAGTCATATAACTGAGTACGGAAGGAAGAGTTAGGCTAGTCAAATTCATCCATAAGTAAATAATGATTTTGCTAACATCAACTTCTACTATCAACTACTTACCGTGAACACGGCCCAGGAAAGGGCGGAATGGCCTCCTCCATGCAGAAGGAGTAGGACAGGACCCTCTGAACCACTCTTATAAACTCGAAAAGTGTATGAATAGTTAAAGAAAACATATCTAAGCTTTTGTTCACTGAAGTTTTTGACTAATTACTCATAATAATGCTGATTAGAAAACTCATGCAGCACTGAGCTACATGCAAAGCTGCAAACTTCCAAACTTAAGGAACACTTAAATAGAAGTTTCTGAGATACCAAACCTCTGTTTTTGAAGCATAGACTCCGTGTGACCATTTTTCAACAGGAAAAAAAAGATTCTCTTTGTGCTTCCGAGGACACAGTCCCTGGTTTCCAGACACTAAAAACCAGTTCAACTCACTTAACTTATGAAACTTTCCCCTGGGTCATTAAGATATATATCAGTTTCAGAAATTTAATTCTTAATCCTTTCCCCATGCATCAGACAATTATAAGCAAGTGAAATATTGGCATTGACTTATAGGTAATATTCCATACTGCATAAAATAATTGGTGAAGAATAAAAATGAAATAAACAACAGGAATAAAGAATATTTTAGGAACTATACAACTTTTCTAACTTAAATAACACTATGAGCTTACTGAAGAATAAGCCATTTTGCAAAGGATATATCCTTGCCAGTTTCATTCTCTACTTCTACATCTTCCATGGACTCAAAGTACTGACTCCAAGGAACAGGTGAAAAGTCCCGCTTTCTTCCAGGGCTAAGGAAATAAAAAGAGGAAGAGAGATTTCAAGTAAAAAAGTTATGCAGGAAAAGATAAAATCTTGATCAAATAAATGCTAAATGCAAATCTGAAATGAAAATAATGGGGGTATTTTCCCTTAAAGATATGAAGAGTTTTCATACACAAAGTAGCACATTAAAAATGTGTTTCTAAAAGTTCAAATACTTTTAAGAGTAAAAATTTTAGGATTTGAAGAAATTCATTAGTATATTTTCATCACAAATGTGTCCTGTGTATATACACACCACAAAACCCAATAGATCTTTCTCCTTGTTCTTGGCTATAGACTCATTCTTATCCTCTCAACCTACTTTAATATCATTCCTGTTACAATCACTTTTGGTCACTTATGCTTCTTCATACCTTTAATATCTCACATAATTTCATGCTATCATTTCCCAACCAATAAATACTCAATTTTCACAGAAGGCAAACTGGTAATATTAATGCCTTAAATTTCTAGAAATTTATCTGAATATATGCTCACAAAGAAGTGAAATGACTTATCTATTCAATGTAGCATTGTCTGCAGCAGAAAAAAATTGAAAACTACCTAAATACCCACCAAAAGGTGAATGATTAAAATAAATTGTAAACAGAGAAATACTATTTAGTTGTTAAAGGAAACATTTATTTATTTCTGAAGGAAACATTTATATACCGATACAATTCCTTATATAGGGGGAAGATACACTGTTAAGTAAACAAACTTGATTACATATCCAGTTTGGTACATATTACCATTTGGATAAAAATGGGAAATATGTATAAATCTGATTGTTTATATATATTTAGAATCTCTCTGAAAGAACACTGATACAACGTTGATGGTACCATGGGAGATGAGAGAGTCAATCTTCAATATATAGCTCTATCTTTTGATTTTTGAAGCATGTATTTAAAAATGTAAGACTATTTTAAAACAAACATAAGCAATAAATGTATATTTACAACCTGTTCTCAACCTTGGATGGAACACAAGAAAGAAATCCTGAGTTTTCCCCTATTTCCACACCTATTCTCACCAGCAATGGAGGAAATTCAGAATTCTATGAGCAGCAAAAATGTCTCCTGCCAGACATTTGCCTGCACAGGGATGAATGGAGAATAGGTACAAAGTATCATACAAAGCCCCTTTAAGATTTAAGTTAATACAAAATCAGTTTAGGTTGACAATCATACTGGAAAGAACTACAATTGAGCAGCTGGGCAGTCAGGTCTATATTCTTTCAAAAGTCAAGTATTTATTGACTACTCTCTTGTAGGCATTAGAACAAGTCAGAAGTTCTCAATTCACATAACAATAAAATCACTTGGGGAGTTTTTTTCTTTATTTTATTTTATTTTATTTTATTTTATTTTATTTTAATTGTTGTTCAAGTAGTTTTCTGCCTTTTCCTCCCATCCCAGCCCACCCCCCCACACCTCCCCACCTCCCTCCTGTTTCCACGCCCCCCCCCTTGTTATTGTCCATGTGTCCTTTATAGTTGTTCCTGCAAACCTTCACCCTTTTCCCCTGAAATTCCCTCCCCTCTACCCTATAGGGTCTCACTCCTAAAAATTGATTTAAATGGTCTGATGCGTGACAAAGCACTACTTCTTTTCAATCCTCACCCAAGAGTATGTTTTTATTAATTTTAGAGAGAGAGGAAGGGAGAGTAAGAGAGAAACATCCATCAGTTGTCTCCCATACGTGCCTGCACCGTGAGCAGGGAATGAACTTGCAAGCTACTAATGTGCCCTGATTGGGAATCGAAGCTGCATCCTTTTCATGCACAGGCTGATGCTCCAACCAACTTATCCACCCAGCCAGCAGGCCAGCACTAATTTTTAATGTCCTCCAAGTTGAGAGGGAGGTGGTAGTAGTATAAGAGTATATGATTTGGAATGAGAGAGGGATTCAAATTTTCCAGTTCCTACTATTTTCCTATAATTTGCTACAAATTCCTAATACAGTATGGGCTTGAGCAAGTTCAAATTACTTAAACTCATTCTGCCTTGGATTGCAGTAACTAAATAAAATAACATATATTTTAAAAGAATCTAATATATTTGGTATTTGACAGCTGCTCAGTAAATGAGCAATTCTATCTTCTGATAGAAAAACTGCCTCTGTGAAAGTAAACTACAACTTCAACCTAGACCTATTTTTCTTCGTTTGCTGGCTGCACTTAAACTCCTACTAAAAAACTAAAAGCAGAACTCTTAATTCTACCTATTCATCAATCACAAATACATCTATGCATATGCTAATTTTAAATATAACCATCACAACATGGCATGCCAAACATGTTACAATGGATTCTAAGGATCTATTATGAGTAGATTTTTGATATCTCCACAGTAACAGTATCTAACATTTACTATACATTACAGTGAGTCACTGTGTGAAGTAATTTACAGGCAGGATTCCATTTAATCCTCACAAAATTTTGAGTTATTTTTATCACCATTTCACAGATGAAAAACAGATTTACAGATATAAAGTAACTTGTCCAAGGTTATAGAACTACTAAGTGGCAGTGATGGCATTTAAATCTAGTTCAAACCATCACTCTTCAAACCTTCTGCTTTTTACCCCAATGCTATATTAATAATTCTCAGATTATTCTTTTCCTCTCCCATTCTTACTTATGCTTCTGAAAAGTATTAAGGCTTTAGAACATATTATTAAAGGTTTCCTTTTCATATTCTAAATATGACGGACTTCATCAAGACCACAGAAACTTTACAAGTTGGCTAGACATCAGTTAAAGAAAAATTACTTCTTGCCCTGACTGGTGTGGCTCAGCGAATTGGGCGTCATCCTGCAAACCAGTCAGGATTCCCAGTCAGGGCACTTGTATGGACTGCAGGCCAGGTCCCCAGTTGGGGCCATATGAGAGGCAACTGACTGATGTTTCTCTTCCTCTGTTCCCCCCTCTCTAAAAGTAAATAAATAAAATCTTTAAGAAAAAATACTTCCTATAAACAGGAATTCTTCCTGAGAGAATATCCTCTGCTTCTAATTTCCTTCATTTAAAAAAATAAAAGTTTCATGGACCACCAAATTTATACAAATATATGAGCAATTCCCATTTGGTAAAAGAGCCAACAATATATACCTCCAAAGGTTGTTCCTACTCCCAGAGATTTTTCTGGCATATTTGTAACATCTTCATTTGAACATGTAGTGTTTATACACTCCGCAGCTTTAGGTAATTTTGCAACCAATGTTAGAAATGAAGTAGATAGCAAAGACCTTACATCAATCTTTACAACTAGTGAGATAATGCTTGTTCGTAAGAAACTAATGTCACATCCTTAAATATCTAACATATACAGAAAATAAATGACCTAAGAGGTATGGCTAAAGTGCTGTGAATGTTGAAAGGAGGAAAGAAAGATTACTTTCAGCTTGAGAAATAAAGAGATGCTTCAAAGGGAAAATAACTTTTCAACTAGGCATTGAAGAACAGACACAATTTGGACTAATAGAAATAGGGAGGAGTAAAGAAGGCATTTAAGGTGGAGAGAAGAGCACAAATAAGGGTCTGGTATGGTGCCTGCCATAGGTGACACTGATAAACAAAATTTTAAAAATAGCTAACTGCAATACATGGGAATAAGTACAGCAGTTCAGAAAAACTAAAAGGAGCTGATACAACTAAAAGCAGACAGTGAAGAAGGAATACTATTAGAAATAATAAAGTAAGAAATATAATATATCCTTTTTCTGTTATTTGTATGTTAGGGTCCCAAAAGTCAAAGAGGGTTTAGATGGTGTTGTAGAAAATAAGGAGCCAATAAAATTACAAATTGTTTTAGAAAAGATCAATGTGGTGAAAAGTACAAGATGGACTTGATTCTGGAAATTATTATGTTGCAATAACTTAGAAGATGGGAGTCTAGACTGGCAAGGAAATTAAAAAGGACAAAAACATAGAAAGACCTTTCAAAAAAAAAAAAACAATCAACAAATCTCAGAAATGTTAAAGCTATGAAAGACGGTAGAATCAAGGTCAATTCTAAAGTTTTGAACTAAGATAAATTTTAAGCTATACAACTTATAAACAAAAATTACTTTGGGACATATATAGATAGAAGTTCTGATGTCACAATTAAGTTTATTTCAACCCCCCCCCAAAATGTAATTTTCTTCCACCTCCTGCTACACAAGGGAGGAATTTGGCAGAGAGGGGACGAAATGGTGCTGTGAGAAACACAAAGGAAATACAGCTTCTGCCTAAAGCAGGGGTGTCAAACTCATTTTCACTGGAGGCCACATCAGCCTTACAGTTGCCTTCAAAGAGCCAAAATAATTTTAGGACTGTATAAATGTAACTACTCCTTAACTGTTAAGGAGTTGAAATTACATTCAGCCTTTTGAAGAATCAAATATGTTTATCAAACATGTTTATGGACATTCTGCTGTTATCATAGACCCTGTTCAGAATCTGAGGAGCACTATAAACTTCCACTCCAAAAAAAAAAAAAAAAAAAAAAAGGCATGAACATATATTTTGTGTACATTTCCACTGGCACCAGGAAACCCATCTGTGAATCCCAAATTAAGAATTCTTGGTCACACTTTGACCATAACAACCTATTTTCAAGGGGAAAAAATGAATAATTTTTTAAAATATATTTTATTTATTTTTTTTAGAGAGAGGGGAAGGGAAGGAGAAAGAGAGGGAGAGAAACATCAATGTGTGGTTGCCTCTCACATGGCCCCCACTGGGGACCTGGCCCACAACCCAGGCATATGCCCTGATTGGGAATCGAACCGCAACCCTTTGGTTCACAGCCCGCGCTCAATCCACTGAGCTACACCAGCCAAGGTGGAATAATTTTTTTTTAAAGAATGAGGAGGTACTAAACCCTTAATACATCCTAAACCTAAATTAATTTTCCATTTGCTATCTGTTAGTTTTCATAACCCAGTTCTACCTTTATTAAATTGTATGACCTTCTTCAAGTCACTTAACTTCCCTGAGTTTCTTTATGTCAGATGGAGTTATATTGCCTATTTCACAGGGGTTGATTAAAGTAGGCTTCTTATCCCTTGCTTACTCTCAAATTAGTCTGTGCTAATTTGCTACTAATGTGTGATTCATGAGAGCATAAATGTTCTCCATTTGTTTATTAATGTACTCTCAGAGTCTGACACATTGATGATTATCTGTTGACAGTGTGAAATGAGCTAATGTGCGTAAAGAACTGCATTTGCTGCCTCAGTACATGTTGTTGTTGTTGTTATTATTGTTAGGCTTTGAGGCTAATATAAACAGAATCCTCCTTACTGAATTCTCATAGTGTTTCCATTAAAAGGTAATGGAACACTACAAGACTGTGGTCCTAGAATGACAGTAGACATACAGATTTACTGAACAGAACTGAAAAGTCCAAAAATAAACTCTAACATGCATTCAATGGATTTTCAACTGAGGGGCCAAGACAATTCACTGGGAAAGAACAGTCTTTCCAACAAATGGTATTAGGACAACTGGATATCCATACACAAAAGTATGAACCTGAACCACCTTCTCAGACTACACACATTAACTAAATCGAAGTGGACCATAAACTAAATGTAAGAGCTAAAACTATAAAACTCTAAAAACACAGAAGTAAATCTGTGATTTTGGGCTAGGCAACAATTTCTTAGATACAACACCAAAACAAGAAACGATAAAAGAACAGATTTAGGAGTTGGATTTCATCAAAATTAAAAGTTTTTGTCAAAACTATATACAACTTGATGTAGTCCCATTTATTTTTTCTTTTATTTCCCTTGCCTAGGGAGACATATCCCAAAAACGTATGGGCTGTTTCCTTCTAGGAGTTTTACAGTTTCAGGTCTTTAAGTCTTTAATCCATTTTGAGTTTCTGTTTTTGGTGTAAGAAAGCAGTCTAGTTTAATTTTTTGCATATATCTGTCCAGTTTTACCAACATCAATTATTGAATAGATTGTCTTTACCACGTTATGTATTCTTTCCTCACTTGTTATAGATTAATTGACATATAGGTATGGGTTTATTTCTCAGCTCTCTATTCTGTTCCACTGATCCATGTGTCTGTTTTTATGCCAATTCCATACTGTTTTGATTTCTGTAGCCTTGTAGTATAATCTGGTATCAGGTAATGTGATAACCCCAACTTTGTTCTTCTTTCTCAATATTGCTGTGGCTATTCAGGGTCTTTTGTGGTTTTATATGCATTTTAGGATTATTAATTCTAGTTCTGTGAAAAATGCCACTGGTTATTTTGACAGGGATTACACTGAATCTGTAGAGTGTTCTGAATGGATAGACAAATTTGTATATATACACAATTGAATATTATTCAGCCTTTAAAGAGAATATTATCCTGTCACAGTCTATAACATAAATGAACTTTGAGGACCTTAGACTAAGCAAAATAAGCCGGTCATAAAAAGACAAATTCTGCATGATTCTGCTTACATGAGGTATCTAAAGTAGATGGAGACAGAGACAGAGAGATGGAGATGGAGAAAGAGACAGACAGAGATGACAGAAACAGAGATAGAATGGTGGTTGGCAGGGGCTTGCAAGGAGAGACGAGTTGTTTGGAGGATGCAGTTTCAGTAATGCAGGAGTGTTGGTGGTTCTGGGAATCTGTTGCACTACAATGTGTGGTTGATGATACAGTACTATACACCAAATATGGTCAGGAGGGTGCATTTTATGTTGTTTTCATTTTGCCACATTAAAAAAATTAGTTAAGATTCTTAAAAATATATACATACTTTTTATACTATAGCTATGTACAGATTATCTTAATTTCCAATAATGACAAGCTTTGGGATCATTAATAACTTAATCTCTGCCTCAACACCCTCAACTATAAGCTCTGAAAGGTGATTACATAATATTTCATTAGGCACATAATAATTAGGTACATAATACTTCATTAATGTTAATTATTATGACACAGCTGAGCCACAGGGTATATTGATAACACTTTCTTTCTTGTACTTCTTATTTTTTCCAGAATTAATAATTGTCTTTTATTTACTTAGTTTTTTTATTAAACTATCATTAATTGCTTCCCAAAACCTTTTTATAGGTAAGAAAACAAAAAACCTTTAATAGGTATCTCACAATAGAAGAAACACAAATAGCCCACAAACATATGAAAAGGTTCCCAATTTCATTTATAGTGGAGACATAAAATTTTAAGTCACAGCAAGGTATCATTTTATACTCATATATTTAAGAGAAAGAAAACAAGCCTGAATAAAAATCTTAAACAGTATTCAGTAATCATGAGGTCTGTCCAGAAAGTATACAGCCATATACTATGAAAAAATAGACATTTATTGGAGAAGTAACAAGATACAAGAAACATTATACATAGGATAATGACGTCTCAGTCCCCTTCAAAGTTACGACCATCTAGAGAAACTCCATTTCATTAGTAGCAGTTTGAATCAAGTCATTAGCAACTGCAGCACTATGTTCCTTCTGCTCTGGTAGCAGAAGCCACAGAAGGAATTTTGCCACGATATGTTTAATGCCAAGATCCTGTGTCAAAATCTTGGACACAGTAGTTTTTGGAATCCCCAGATCAGCTTACCATTTTCACTCTCTGTCGCTGATCTTTGTTGATTTGCAGCCCGTACACGTTCAACATTTTTAGGTGTTCTGTTGTTGTAGGCCTTCTGGAATGTGGATCCCTTTCAGCAGATTCTTAACCATCTTTTAAGTGTCTCTGCCACACTTTTTTTGTGCTGCACTCATTGCATCATCCCTGAAAGCCTTCTGAATGATCCCAATAGTTTCCATGGAGGAACGTTCAAGCTTAACACAAAATTTGATGCAGATTCATTACTCTACTCGCTCAGTCATTTTGAGTGTGACAGCCACAGAGTATACATGCTCATTCAATGGCGTCTACCGCCCACAAATGACTAGTAAAGTCATCATTGTTCATGCATGAGCATTCCTTGGCTGCCAGGTTACATTGATGTTGCACAAACCATTCTCGTTATATTAACAATGGCTGACTTTTTCCGGACAGACCTCGTACTGTTGGTAGTTTTTATTGGTAGTATAATTGGTTATTTTGAACATTATATATGTGCATATTTATATACATATACTATATAAAACAAGTAGGTGATTAGGTTAATGCCATGAGGTCTAAGATTTCCATTATAAGAACAAAAAATATATATTTTTTTAAATTTAGCCTTTATTGTATTTTTTTCTATTACCATTTAATCTCCTTATACCCCCTCCTCCCAGCAATAACCACACTGTTGTCCATGACCATGAGATTTTCCTTTTTATCAATACCTTTTCCCCTCAACTCCCCCCATCAGTAGCTGTCATACTGCTCTCCACCTATGAGTCTTTCCCTATTTTCCTTCCTTGTTAGTTCAGTTTGTCCATTAGATTCCACATCTGAGTGAAATCATATGGGAAAATTTGTCTTTCTCTGACTGGCTTATTTCACTAAACATAATTTTTTCCAGGTCCATCCATGCTGTCACAGAGGGTAAAACTTTCTTCTTTTTATAGCCAAGTAGTATTCCACTGTCTAAATATCCCATAGTTGTTTTATTCACTCACCTACTGATGGACACTTAGGCTGCTTCCATATTTTGGCAATTGTAAATAACACTGCAATGAACATAGGGGTGCTTATCTTCTTCCAATTAGTGCTTTGGATTCCCTTAGGTATATTCCCAGAAGTGGGATCACTAGGTCAAAAGACAGATCCATTTTTAATTTTTTGAGGTATCTCCATACTGCTTTCCACATTTGCTACACCAATCTGCATTCCCACCAAAAGTGCAAAAGGATTCCCCTTTCTCTACATCCTGGCCAGCACTTGCTGTTTGTTGATTTATTGATGATAGCCATTCTGACAGGTGTGAGGTGCTATCTCATTGTGGCTTTAATTTGCATTTCTCTGGTGATTAGTGATGTTGAGCATATTTGCATATGTCTATTGGCCATCTGTATGTCCTCTTTGGAGAAGTGTCTATTCAGGTCCTTTGCCCATTTTTTAATTGGGTTGGGGTTTTTTGGTTTTGAGTTTATAAGTTTTTCATAAATTTTGGATATTAACCCCTTATCAGATGTACTGGCAAAGATGTTTTCCCATGCTATGGGATCTTTTATTTTGTTGATGATTTCCTCTGCTGTGCAAAAACTTTTTAGTTTGATGTAATCCAATTTGTTTATTTTTCCTTTTGTTTCCCTTGCCTGGGGAGATATATCAGATAAAATATTGCTATGAGCAATGTCCAAAATTTTGCTGCCTATGTTTTCTTCTATGATTTTTATGGTTTGGGGTCTAACATTTAAGTCTTTGATCCATTTTGAATTTATTCTTGTGTATGGTATACGAAGGTGGTCTAGTTTCATTTTTCTGCATTTATCTGTCTAATTTTCCCATCACCATTTATTGAATAGACTATCTTTAGCCCATTGCATGTGCTTGCTTCCTCTGTCAAATATTAATTGACTATAAAGGTTTGGGTTTATTTCTGGAATAGAGATTCTATTCCAAGAAATTCAAATGACTGTAAGAAATTATTACAAACAACTATATGCCAACAAACTGCACAACCTGGATGAAATGGATAAATTCCTAGAAACATACACTCTTCCAAAACTAAATCAGGAATAATGAGAGAATAAAATAGACAAATTACACCTAATGAAATTGAAGCAGTAATCAAAACACTCTCAACAAACAAAAGCCCTGGACCAGATCATTTTACAAGTGAATTTTACCAAACATTCTGGTAAGAATACGTCTCCTTCTCAAATTATTTCATACAATTCAAGAGGGAAAGCTCCCAAACTCATTTTACAAGGCCAGCATTAGGTTTAACCCCTTTTCAGAGGTAATTAGCACCTACAACTTCTGAGCCTTTATGACAGGGGTGTCAAACTCATTTTCACTGGGAGCCACATCAGCCTCGTGGTTGCCTTCAACGGGCCAAATGTAATTTTTCGGACTGTATAAATGTTAACTACTCCTTAACAGTTAAGCAAGAGCTCCGTACTGCTGCTGGGTAGAAACAGGGTGCCAGGCTGGATAAAAAAAGGTGGAGGGCCAGATTCGGCCTGTGGGCCTTGTATTTGCCACCTGTGCTTTATGGGATTGTGATGTGGATTAGCTCGTAATTTTATTCTCCTTCTTCAGAGTAGTTTTCAGTTTGTTCACTTGTTAGTGAGTTAATTCTTTAACTTGCTATCTTCCTAAATCTTGTTGGTATCTTATCTTCCCTCTTCTTCCTTGCTCTTTGGGTTTATCCCTTTTTCCAAATTGCTTTACTATAATTTAAT
Organism: Anoura caudifer; assembly: GCA_004027475.1. Classification (NCBI taxonomy): domain Eukaryota; kingdom Metazoa; phylum Chordata; class Mammalia; order Chiroptera; family Phyllostomidae; genus Anoura; species Anoura caudifer. The sequence continues at coordinate 428,786 of PVKU01000336.1, read as the reverse complement.
TGGGTTTGGAGAGAGAATGGAGATAAACACATGAACTAACTTAATTTCCACCACAACCCTCTGGGGTAGCTACTATTATCCCTGTTTTGCAAATGAGAAAACTAAAGCCAAGGGAGGTCAAGTAACTCATAAAAGGCCACAGAAAGCAGCAGAGCTAGAATCGTATTCTCAGGGTCTCTTCCTTATTAGTTTTCAATACTACCCTCAAAATCATTCTAGGTGTTCCATTCTAGAAATCACCAAAGCTAGCAGTGAACACCCAGAAATATCCAGAAAGAGATGGACAAGAACCCTTGTAGCAAGCCCACTGAGTGTCTTGGAGACTAAAACAGAAAGTCAAAGTTTACAAGTGTAATGGTAATGATGGGAAGGTGCAGGAGGATAAAGTGAGAAGGAAGAATCAAACAACTCTCAAATTTTTCTAATGCTATTCTCAAGGAGAACAGAGGAGGCCTTTTTAAAGAATTCCAACTTATTAAATACTGATTTACCAGGTGCTTGAAAATCCTAGGTCTTATTACTATTACTTTTCTGTGTTGACCATTGGTGAAAATGTTAATTGTGAACTGGGCATCATAGAATCCAAAAATGGGTAACATTTCACACAATGTCCTGCATTAGACAGGACAGGATACTTATGGCCAGTATATGATGTAATTTCAAGCAAATAAATGAAACCTTACCCATTTAAAAACACTTTCAGATAAGACATTTAATCCACAGGAACTTCTAACCTGCTGAGTCAGATCACACCAAAAGTATACTTTGCTTTAAACAGATGGATAAACACAGACTGCTGCAAGCACAGGAAGAACTGTGAAATTATACCTTTGGTAATAAAGAATTATGCTTTACGTAAGTTAGAAAAATTTCTAAATTTTATGTCTACCACTTATCCAACCCAAGAACAACATAATTAATAACTTTTTTGCCAAAACCCTAAAAAGTATAGAGAAAAAAGGATGTATGGACAACTTTACTAAAACTGTCTGGCCTCAAACAAAAACACAACCACTGAGCCATAATCAAGAAGGCAAGAGCTAATTGTAGTTGTTCACTCTCATACTCAATGTGTGTGTGTGGCCATACTCAAGGATCAGAACTCATCTAAGCTACTGTTCTGCTTACACAGTACCACAAAAGAAATGAAAAGCAGGTCTGGGATCAGAGTTTAAAAGGCCAATAAGTCTGAAGAAACCCAAAACACTCATTCGAAAGAAAGTATATACCCCTACGTTCACTGCAGTGTTATTTACAATAGCCAAGCAATGGAAGCAACCCAAGTGCCCATAAACAGATGAGTGGGTAAGTTGTAATACACATATACAATGGAATATTACTTGGCCATAAAAAGAATAAAACTTTACCATTTTCAACAGCATGGACAGACCCAGAAGGTATTATACTAAGTGATATAAGTCAGTCAGAGAAAAACAAATACCATATACTTTCACTTACATGTGGCATCTAAGGAACAATACAAACAAACAAAACAGAAACAGACTTCCAGATACAGAGAACACACTGATGGTTGCCAGACGGAAGGGGTTGGGGGACTGGGTCAAAAAGGTCAAGGGATTGACAAATACAGATTGGTAATTACAGAATGGGGATGTAAATTGGTAATTACAGTTATGGGGATGTAAAGTACAGCATAGGGAACAAAGTCAATAATAGTGTAATAACTATGTATGACACCAGATGGGTACTGGAAATATCAGGGGGAACACTTTGTAAAGTATATGATTGTCTAACCACTGTACTATACACCTGAAACATATACAAAATAATACTGAATGTAAACTATAATTGAAAAAAAAAATTTTAGAAGCCAATAAAGTCCATATTGAAGACTCTCATGAAGTATATTTCAGAACCAACAGCCATATAAGCTCCTCCCCAGACTAACCTGAATGCCACGGTAATTTAGAATAAAAGACTTACATCATAAGCATTCAGCAAATATCTTCAGAGTAATTATTTTGGAGGCTTTTCCCAGTCACAACTTGCTTATATAAGCAGCTAATTTAATTCCAATTTAATTAAAGAGATATTTGACTATACCCTGTATGGCAGGTCCTGTTATACTTCCTAGGCACTAGGGCAATCAGTAAGCAAGAAGTTTCCACTGATGAATAAAACTTAGTCTTTGCCCTCAAAGAGCTCATGCCTTGGGAGTAAAATAGAAGCAAACAGTCACTGTATACTAATGACAGAAATAAGCGTAGCATACCATGAGAGCTCACAGATGGAATATCCAATCTTTTGGGGATGAAATCAGGTCAGGGAAGGATTCACAAAAATTATATCTGGTAAGGACTTTGTCAAGTCAAATACTATAAAAATTAGAAGTCCCATCCTTATTTACTAAATAATAACCTAGACCGGGAGGAGGTAAGAATACAAATCCTGTATTATCAATAAAAGATTATGATCTCCCAATATTTAGTGAAAAAAAATGTTAGTACAGAGATTTTTCAACTTAAATTTGGGTTTATATTCCAAAGGTTTGTAAAGTAGGTTGTTGGAAAAACTGAAGCACATTTCCCCTGATTAATATTATTACGAAATATTGGTAGATTCTCTGGGTAGCTCCATCCCTAAGCCTCCTTAGCCATAATATGCTAAAATGCTATTTGTGATAAAATCCAGCCAATAATAATACAGTTCAGGTGATTAACACAGAAAGCTGAATTCAAAGTGATTTGAATATACCAATATTTCAACCCATGGCTCTTATGCTTAAGGAAAAGTTGGTTTAATTAAAGGGATGAGCAGTATTCAATGAAACAAACCAGATAAGCATGTACTTGTGCTAGGCACTTTACAGGCATTACCCAAATTTAATCCTTACAACAACTTGAGCTATATTTTTAATAGAAATATAAAGGGATATAAATATGGAATCACAGAAAGATATAAACAGGATACAAGTTCATTTTTGCATACTGTCAGTAATTAGAGTTTTTAAACCTCACTTCTATACTCAACAAGTCAATGCCCCCGGCCCTCATTTACTTCCCTACTAAATTCAGGGTGGACAATTCTAAACTACTGAAAAAAATGTTACATGTCCACTGTGTCTGAGTATCATTCATTAATTCATCAAATGTTTATTGAGCTCACGTGTGCTAACCACTTTGGGACATGTATATAAAACACAAAAGGAGTTTACAATTAAATTAAGGAAGACTAAATAAGTAGATTACAATTTAGTTGTTAATAGAATAGATAAAATACTGTATCTACAAGGCACCATCAATTATAAGATGAACTGTAATTTTACGTACCATTAAGAAAAAGAGTTGCCAATTAAAGTATAAAATAACACTCTATCACTTAAAATTCATTATTATTACTTTTTATATTTATTGATTTTAGAAAGAGGGGAAGAGAGAGAGAGAAACATCGCTTTGTTGGTCCACTTATTACACATTCATTGGCTGATTCTTGTATGTGCCCTGACTGCAGATCAAACCCCCAACCTTGGCATATCGGGATGATGCTCTAACCAACTGAACTACCCAGCCAGGGCCTTTTATATTTCTTGAAAAAGCTCTGTGCTTATATTGATTTATCACAGATCACTTATGGATATATGTAAAAGGAAAATGAGCAAAATAAAATACTTAGGTATTCCTAGACAATTTCTTTGTACTGTGAAGTCTTATTCTTCTCTGAATCACTCTAACTAATACAGTCCTCTGAGCCTCACAAGTATATTGGTAATGGAGTGTTTCTTAAATCTAAACACCAGCTCATATGCTAACTTTACCATTATGTAGAGAGCTATCTCGCATTTGACTCTGAATTTAGGAATAAAGCTTAACTCATCCTCACAACCATTCAGTTATTAGTGGGTAAAAATGCTCCACTTTTGTCTCCAGAATTTTCTTCCAAGCTGCCAAAACTTATTTTGCAAGTTTTGATGCTGGTTCTGGTGTTCACTTATGGACTGGTAAAGAGAAACAAGTTAGGGCTGTTACCTGACCAACAGCAACTGTTAAGACACTATTATTTCAAATATGAAAAGGAATGTATCTAAGAATTTGTGAAATATAGTAAATAAGTTTCCATTATATAGTTTTACCATTTAAGTAATGATTCCATATACATATATATATTATCTTTCTACTCAAAAACAACTCTTTGAGGCTAGTATTATCCACATTTTAAGACAATAAAGTCAAGTTTGCACCAGTTAAGTATATGTACTGAAGCCAGGAAGGAAATCCTAGTATGTTGGTTTAAAACTTATATTCTTTCCAGAACAATACAGTAGAAGTACAAACTAATAGTATTGGTTAAAATCAACTTTTAACCTCTGCATCTGAATTTCCTTATTCAGGGAAATATCTACCTTGCAAGGTTATGGACAGAATAAATAACATACATAAAGTTACTACAATGCCAGGCACATAGTACTTAGAGGAAAAAAAGTTAATTGCTATTATTACATTATCCAGAATATTACTGGGTAATATTCTGGAATTACTAAATCCAATTTGAAATACTAAACTGAAAACTCAAGAAAAACCATAAACTCAAAGTTACCCTGAATATGTACACATCTAAAAAAGGTTAGTGAAACTGAGGGCAAGAGATTATGAAAAATAGTTAAAAGAGTAAGTCATATATGACACTGTCAAAGGAACAGGCCCAACTGGAGACTAAGAGATAGATGAAGTGGACAAGGATAGTAAGATTTTTTTTTTTTAAAACAGGAGTCGAGCAGAAATAAAGAAGCATTCTTTGAAACTGGTGGAAGACTTCATAAAGCAGGACTGAGGAAAAGGACTGAATCCTAGAGTATCTGCAAAGGACTAACACACACACAACTCAAATTAAGTATTGCCAGGATAACAACTATGAATCCAAAAAAACACAATGGATCTCACAGTCAAGAAACCCATGACCTAATGCTTAGTGGCTGGCCCTGGGGTACCTCGGTACGAGGAAAATTTGAGTTTCAGTTTTGTCTTTTACTTAGAGAAAGTATTGTCCCCTGTCCCTTCATTTATTTTACAGAATACAAAATTCTCTTAGTTTCCTCAACTATACAGTGAAATGGTGAGATGAATCATTCCAATGCTCTCTTCCAGCTTTATGACTGTAGAGGGGAGAGAGTTGATATTATCACAATATTAGACTGAGAGGAGGCCTGCCTATGTTCCAATAATGAAGTAGGAAAAAAAAGGAAAATAAGCCGCTTGAGGACCACATAAAATTCACCATATGCTCTCAGCACAATACTATAAAGGAACCTCTTTCCGGAGAACTTTATTTTCCAGGACAAGCAGTTAACCTAAATTTAAAAAACCAAACATTTATTTAAAGAGAGTAATTTACTAACAATTACAGAACCTTCTAATCAGCAGATTTTTCCTTTTATTTTCTCTCAGTATTTTTCTTCAGTTCATAACCAGAAAACTTGTTTTGACAATGAGAGAAGCTGAATTCTAATTAAACTTATCTGAAGCATGTACAGTTATTAAAAAGCTAATTTTTGCATTTTTTTTTATACCAAAGAGTGCTGGTAGACTGAAAGATCAAATTTTAGATTAAGATAGGCAGCAACTAAGACACATATCAACAATAAATGTTACATTAATTTTATACTCCAGGTTAATTTTCCCAAATGTTATGGATCAGTTTCCAGATCCTCCTCATTATTCATGTTACAGTACTATCTTTGTTTTCCAAAGCTAAAGCAATCTTCGCTTTACCTGAAATGTAGCCTTCTTCCGCCTCTTTCTGCTGTGCATCCACTGTCCATCAACCTATCAAGGTTCTCTCACTTTTCTACTGTGCATCACAGTCAGGTCTCCACTTCAACTCCTAGTTTCCTTCCCTGGTTTTTCTCACCATTCTCACCATCTCCTACTGTTTCAATTTGTAGGATTCTCCTTTCTCTTCATTGCTAGAACTTACTTTCACAGTCCTACCTCTCCAGTCCTACCTCTCCTATCCTACCTCTCCAATCTTCATCTCCCCTTTGATCAGTTTTGGTACATATTACTTCTTCAGAACCTAAAGTTTGTCGTCTCCAGTTCTTATTCCAAGAATATCTACCAATCCATCTCTAGATTCCGAACACAAACTCTTGACTGCCTTATACCTAAATATTCTTCCTGCCCCTTTTCTCTTTACACTCACTAGTCTCCAGAGTCCTGTCTGGTACTACAAGCACCCCTCAAAAACCAACTGCGTATTCAATTCCGTCTGCGTCCCAGCAATTAACACTCCGGTGTTCAACTCATTATGCTCTCTCTCCTACACCTAAGTATTCCCTAACCTGACACAAACCATTCAACAACCTAAAATTCCAAAGGTCTATCTCTTCAACAAGGCTTTTTTCCTAGTAAACGGTTTCCCTGAAACATTTTAAGTAGTTACTCTCAATGCTTCATTAATTCTGAGTTTTGTCAAAACACTACAAAGCTGCCATCAGACCGATTTGCCAAGCAAAAATCAATTGCCCAAATCTTCTGCTTTAAGCTTCCCAGACCTTCCCTCTGCAGCACGTCCATTCACCAAATCCTATCCCTAGTCACTTCTCAATGTCTAGAGCCCACGGGGGTGCTCTTGAAACTCCTCAGTCCTCGCCTTCATCATGCTTCCCCTACTCACTCCTCATCACATTCCTATTACTCAACAGTTTTCTTGGCTATGTTTTCTATCTTTCCTTACGCCTATTTCCCACGCCTTCTCAGTTCTCCTAGTCAACCCAAGTCGTGAATCTGCCTCTTACACCTCTAGGGAGGCTCTCTAGAACCTTCTGCTCCCTAGTTCGTTTCCTTCTCTAACCTTGTTTCAGATGTTCTCTAGTTCTCTCAGATTCTCTAATATCTACTTCTCACAGTCTTCTTACTCGTAAATCTTCCTCTAGTTGTTTCTCCTAATTCCCCCCAACTTTTCTCTCAGTCATTTCCCACTTCCCTCAACCATCCCTGGCAGCTTTCTCCCCATCTTCGTCATCACTCGACTCCCTTTCTTCAAACCTCCTCCATCCCTTCTTCTGTAGGTGCCTCTTAAATCTCTTAAATTACCCTCTTGGCTTTCTCAATTTTTGCCGTATTCCCTTCTCCCTTAAATACTATTTGTCCTCCAATTTCCATAAACTTGGCGCCTCCCCTAAAACCCATATCTGCCTTCTACTCCATCCAAACGCCTCCAGGCCGCCGCCAACATTCTCTCCTTTCCTTAGCCTCCCTTGCGGTGCAGCTCTAAACGCCCAGAGCCACCATTCTCCAGTGGCCAAGACCTGGCCTCTAGGAAGAAGGGGTCTGTCTGGGTCACGTACCCCATTCGCATCTTTGCTCCGCTCTGACTGCCCCCGCTGCCGGGTAGAGGGGGGCGAGAAGGCAGGCGGCCGAGGTGCATGCTCTTCTCCAGGGCCGACATGAAGGGGAGGCCGTAGATAGTCAAACACGAGCCGAAACTTCGTCCCAGGCTAAGCGCGGCCCAACGGGTCACAGCTTGCTCCTTTAGTGGTGCCCAGCCGCCTTTGGACAGCACCCAGCTACCGGCAGCACCGCCCACCGCCCACCGGCTCGTAAACTCCGCCCACTCGCCTCCGGAGGCTCTACCGGAAGTACGCAACAGGAAGATTCCTTCCACAAAGGAAGCTGGGTAACGGAGTCTGCGGACACCTTAGACCTCAAGCGGGGAGCTCGACGGCCCTTCCCGGAAAGAGAAGCGCTCTTAGAGGCAATGCACCCTGGGCTATGGAGTCCTCAAAGGACGTATCCCTTTGCGCCTGCGCAGCTGGAGGTGACAGCGTCCAACCCCGCAGAGGTAGTGTAGCAAAGCATCTTGGGTGTTGCAGTCTATTGGTGGTGAGGAGTCTTGGCGCCTTTCCTTCTCACCGCTTCCCAAGAGACTGTTAGATGAAAAGCTGCCTCTTCCTGCCTCCCAGGCTGCCCAGCGGTCCCGGTTGCCGGGGAACGCAGGCGCGGTGGGAAGGGATGGCGGGAGGCTACTTCTTAGGTGCTGGGGCTGGAGTTGTGTTGGTGAAGAGAAGCTCGGCCTCATCATGAAACAACGGAAAGGCCAGGGCCCCGGGGGCGGCCGAGGCCGCAAGAAAGGAGGTAACCTGAGCGACCAAAGGTTGACGAAAGCGTCATAGGGCAGAGTTAGGGGAACAGGGTGTAAAGAATTCTCGGGACACACTCGACAACCGCCTGTTAAAAAAAAGAAGAAGAGAGATGGAAGAGGGAGAATAACCAGGGAATCAGATTAAAGAGAGGGCAGCTGGCTCTCCAACGAATGGAAAGGAAATAGGGGCCGGAGGCGGGGGTTGGGGAGTAGCAAACTGGACGAATAAATGGGGCTAAGTGAGGGCTTAAAGGGTACTGGTAAAACACCTCTAAAGGAAGGGAATAAAAAAATTATACAGATTTTTTTGTCTTTTTGGAAATTGAGATATAATTGGCATAATGTTAGTTTCAGGTCTACCACATAATGATTGGATGTTTGTATATGTTGCGAAATGACCACCATAATAACTAGTTAGCATCCATCACTATACATAGTTACAAAATTTCTTTTCTCGTAATGAGAACCCTTACGATCTACTCTTAGCATCTTTCAAAGTGTACAATACATTATTTTAGTCACTGCAGTGTAAATTAAATCAACCCTATGACTTGGGAGGGTTTTTGATAACAAAGATAAATGTGTGTTAGGATACACCTTTGAAGGATACAAAGGATGGAAGAAACAAGTTGGAGAAGGGAGTATGTCAGTAATTCTAACAGACAAGGGTCATGCTTTATACGTAACTGAATCCTCAAGAACTAGCACAAAGCAGGACTCAGTAAATATTAGTTGAATGAGTGAAGCATAATACAATCATGAAGGGTGAAGGGCTACAAACGGGAAGTCAGGAAAGACAGTTGTGGAGGAGAGATGAAAAGAGTGGGGAGTTAGACCATGTGGTAGTTAGGGTTGAAGGGGTGAGGGTGTGAGTATCTAGGATGGATGTGAGATGATAAAGGTGTGTAGCAAGAGGTTTATCAGGTTCACTCCAGGAGAGACAAGCTCACCAGGAGAGTAGAAGAATGAAGAACAGTCACCCTAGGAACCCAGGGCAGATCAGAAAGCTAGAATTTGAATCTCTACAGGGTTTTCTCAAAAACAAAAATGAGTGACTGCCTTTTTACATTATACACAAAGAAATAATAAAACAGTTATATTAGGCCATTGGGGTGATGACTGTAACTACAGTCTAGAAATAAATCTTATCCAAACTTTAGATTTTTAAAAAAATTCTCACCCAAGGATATGGTTATTGATTTTAGAGAGAGAAAACTAGTGATTTAAGAGAGAAACATGATCAATTGCCTCCAGTAGGCACCCTGACCAAGGATGGCACTCCCAACCCAGAAATGTGCTCTGACCTGGGATCAAACCTGCGACCTTTTGGTGTACAGAACAATGTTCCAACCAACCAAGCCACTGGCCAGAGCTGTTTAAAGATACTTAGGACAGTTTTGAGGCAGTACCTTTCCTGCCTGGAATGATGGGAAGATATGAAGCAAGCATGGAAGTGGTCATTTTTGGTGCTCCCTATGTGAAATCAGTCAAGCATATTTGGTTAATAGGAAAATCAAAATAGAAATAAGAATGCCCTACTAGCTACCTTATATGCATATGCAGTAATGCTCATGTACACACCCATGTATAATTTTTATAATGAAATAAATATCCATAAAGATTATGGTGGATCTTTTCTCCACTATAGAGAGCAGAGAGGGTGTTCACTTCAGAAATTCAAAGAATTACTTAGATAAGTTCTTGAACTGAGACACTCCAGTATATTTTCTTCTAGTGAAGCATAAACAGTGCCCAAGAGAAAAGTCAGAGAAATAGAAAGATGTGTAATGTAAGAATGATTTCTTAAATCTCTCAGTCTTGGTTAGAAGATAAAGGAAAGTTGTATAGAAAGCTGTGTTTAACTGCCTCATTTGCATTTTGTTATCTCTATGAAGCCAATACATATTATGAACCCAGCATAGTGCTAAAAAGTTGAGCAGAATCTGAAGATGATCATCTTTGTCCTCATCAACTATATGATATTGGTGAGGAAAAAAGACAATCTAAGGTGCTCTTTATTGAAATGCTGAGTTGTATGGTATAGATCTAATCATTTATTTGAGAGCTGAATGGAGGGAGTTTTTGCTGCTCTATGTTTAGTGATAGTTTTAAAGTAAGGGAGTTAGGTAAAGATAACATCTTAAGAATTACGGACTTTGTAATAATCAAAACAACAGTACCTGGAAGAAAACTTTCAACTACTGAGATTTGAAAATACATGTACCGTATCATTATGTTTGTATTTTTCAAATGGTCTCTTTCCATTGAAGAGGAGTTTGTATTAGTATGTCTTAAGTTGGTATGTTCTTTATTTGTACTAACCTGAAACCAACTCTAAACACCAGTTTGTTGTCAGGGTGGTTTAAGTGACCATATAGTTTATTCTGTGGTCTAGTTTACTAGTTACTTCTCCTTTATTAGAATAGGTAAGATAAGCCTGTTTTATGTGGAGACTAAAATGTTTTTATGTGTTTTTATTCAAAAAGCAAGTTATATGTTTTCTATATTTAGTCTAAATTTTAACTTAGTATTCTTGAATTTCTCTACAGGTTTGAGTGACATTCCTCCATCTACAAGTCTACCACCTCTAGTTGAAGGCCAACTTCGCTGCTTTCTGAAACTTACCGTTGATAAAGTCGTATGGAAGATTGCAAAGCCTCCTTCTTGTATACTTGTTCGAGTGAGGTGGTGGGGAGAAACATCAGATGGAACCCTCTTTTGTCCCAGGGACACATTGCAGACTGAACCAAAAGCTGTGAGAACAACTACACGTTATGCTGTTCGCTGTGGTCCAAAGCAGTTCACCTCTTACTTAACAGGTACGATTTTGTCTTAGCATTTCACCTACAGACCAAATAAGCGTGTAGTGATGTTATTAGCAATAGATGTTATTGCACACCTAGTATCTATATGACATTGTTAATTATTGAGGGTTCAAAGAGGTTTAAAAATAGACATTATTGAGAGTATACTATGCACTAGCAATTGACACATAGTATTTCTAATTCTTTTTTTACTATATCTCATTGATTATGCTATTACAGTTGTTCCATTTCTCCCTCATCATTCCCCTCCACCCTGCACACCCCCTCCCACCCACATTCCCCCACTTTAGTTCATGTCCATGTGTCATAAGTTCTTTAGCTTCTACATTTCCCACACTATTCTTGCCCTCCCCCTGTCTATTTTCTACCCACCATCTATGCTACTTATTCTCTGTACCTTTTCCCCCTCTCTCCTCCTCCCACTCCCCTGTTGCAAACCCTCCATGTGATCTCCATTTCTGTGGTTTTATTCCTGTTCTGGTTGTTTGCTTAGTTTGCTTTTGTTTTAGGTTTGGTTGTTAACATCTATCAGTTTGCTGTCTTTTTACTGTCATTTTTTCATCTTCTTTTTCTTAGTTAAGTCTCTTGAACATTTCATATAATAAGGGCTTGGTGATGATGAACTTCTTTAACTTGACCTTATCTGAGAAGCGCTTTATCTTCCCTTCCATTCTAAATGACAGTTTCGCTGGATAGAGCAATCTTGGATGTCGGTCCTTGCCTTTCATGACTTGGAATACTTCTTTCCAGCCCCTTCTTGCCTGGAAGGTCTCTTTTGAGAAATCAGCTGACAGTCTGATGGGAACTCCTTTGTAGGTGACTGTCCCCTTATCTCTTGCTGCTTCTAGAATTCTCTCCTTCATTTTAATCTTGGCTAATGTAATTATGATGTGCCTTGGTGTGTTCCTCCTTGGGTCCAACTTCTTTGGGATTCTCTGAGCTTCCTGGACTTCTTGGAAGTCTATTTCCTTTGCCAGATTGGAGAAGTTCTCCTTTATTATTTGTTCAAATAAGTTTTCCACTTGTTGCTCTTCCTCTTCCCCTTCTCGTACCCCTATAATTCGGATGTTGGGACATTTAAAGATGTCCTGGAGGTTCCTAAGCCTCTCCTCATTGTTTTGAATTCTTGTTTCTTCATTCTTTTCTGTTTGGTTGTTTCTTTCTTCCTTCTGGTCCACTCCATTGATTTGAGTCTCAGTTTTCCTCCCATCTCTATTGGTTCCCTGTGCGTTTTCCTTCATTTCACTTATTGTAGCCTTCATTTGTTCATCTAATTTGTGACCAAAGTCAACTAATTCGGTGAGCATCCTGATCACCAGGGCTTTGAACTGTGCATGTGATAGGTTGGCTATCTCTTGGTCACTTAGATGAATTGGCTCTGGGGCTTTGATCTGTTCTCCCATTTGAACCATTTCAGGGGTTTTTTTTGTTTTGTTTTGTTTTTTTGTTTTTGGGTCTGGTCACAGCTGTTATGTAGTGAGGGGCGGAGCCTTAGGTGTTCCCCAGGGTGGGGCAGCCCAGTCGCTGGGTAGTGACAGGGTCCGAGAGGGAACAATGGTGCTTGCTCCTCTCTCTCTTGAATTCCAGTCCCTTCCGCCACTTCCCCCAAGCAAATTGGGCCCTTCTGGTGCTGATTTTCGTGTGAGTGGGCTTGTGTGCATTCTAAGACCCTGTGGGTCTCTCCAATGAACTCTCCTGTGAGGCTGGGAGTCTCTCCTGGCACCTCAACCTCCACAAGTGTTTTCAGTCAGTGTTTTTAGGTTTTATTTCCTGGCACTGGGGCCCTGGGTTGCGAGGTCTGTCTCGCTCCCCGTTTTCGCCTGGACTACCTGCGCGCAAATGTCTGACCACCTGGTCAGCCAGCCACCTTGCGCGGCCTCTCTGGGTCTGCACCATTGCCACCCAGTACCTGGCATCCGCTAGCCGCCGCCTGTACGCCTGAGATCTGCCAGCCGTTGCCTGCGCACCAGGGTCTGCCAACCTCCACTTTTTCCTGGTGCAACTCTTCCCCTCTTACCTGTCTGGATGAATGGTTGTCGGACTTCTGTACAATTCAATTTTTCTATCAGTTCTGGTTGTTTTCTTGTTTCTATATCTTTGTTGTCCTTAATTTTGGTTGTGCGAGGAGGCACGATGTGTCCACCTATACCTCCATCTTGGCTGGAAGTTATTTCTAATTCTTAATAACTGGACAAGATAGATTATTTTCTCTCTTTCATAGACAATGAAACTCGGGTTCAGAGATAAAATCAATGCTCTCTGAAGTTACATAGTTGACAATGGCAAAACAGATTTGAACCCACTTCTGTCTGACACCAAAACTCATGTGCTTTTTACCAAATCGTGCTTTTTTAATTAATAACCATACTTTTTGCTCTGGGACTTAAATTATGCTCAAGGAAAGAGAATATAGATATAAAATTTACAGTGCAAGATAATCCCTGCTAAGTACCAATGAATGGTTTAGTGAGTTAGTACTACAAATTTTTAAAGAAGGGAAAGATCCCTCCATAGGAATCCAGGAGGCAAAATATCTTCATTTCTGTTCCAGGAAAGCATTCTAAACACGCTGCCTTACTTCTCAATATTTAGGTCAAGCTCCCACATAAACACATTTTGGATGGTGGACTTATTATCAGATCAGTGTAGTTCAAATCAGTAAAATATAAGCATTTATCATGTAAACATTGTTGGGGTAAGAATACTGAAGAGCCAAAGTTGAATTAAAGATTAAACTGTCTTAAAAAGCTTGCATTCTACCAACAAAAAATTTTGGAAAACATCAAAATGTAAAAAACACAAACTTCAGCAATTCAAAAAATACATAATGATCACTTAGCATGTGCTAGACATTGTGCTAGGCACTATGGGAATTATAAAAATGAATAAAAATATTTAATCAGAATGGATCTAATTCTCACTAAATTCATAGAAAAGTTTAATATAATTGTAGGTAGAAAGTGATAAGTGCTATTAAAGGACACCCATAGATATTCGGGTACCAGAAACGTAAAACTTGAATCCTCAGGTGGTATTTTTATATAATTTAACAAATTAAGAGTGATTAGAAATTCTTCAATAAGAAAAATTATATCTATTCATATGGTAGCAGGTCAGACATTTATTTGAGCATCCTATGATAAAATAAAGACTGCATTAGATTTGTCATCTGAACTTTAGGTTGGTGTTATCAGCTGTGGGACTTTTGGAAAGTCCCTTACCATTTTTCCTCATCTGTAAAATGAGATCAAATAGCTGCCTTTACGTAAAGAAGCAGCCTGGTTGAATGAGAAGTACATGGGCTCTGAAGTCAGTCAATCCTGAATTTGACCTCTGGCCTCAGGATTGGATGCTCTGTTCTGTTGGGAGGTTCCTTAAGATATTGGAGCCTCAGCTTCCTATTTCATTAAATGAGGATAATAGCACTTACCTGAAAGAAATTTTTGTAAAGATTAAATGAAAAAAAAAATGTAGCTTTATTGCTCCACTACCTGCCATTTTGTAGGTGTGAGTCTTACAAAAATATAATGTCTTAAGTATAGCACAGGGAATATAGTCAATAACGTTGTAATAACTATGTATAGTGCAAGCTAGGTACTTGAAATACTAGGGTACCACTTTGTAAAGTACATGATTGTCTAACCATTTTCTGTGCAATACATCTCAAACTAAGACAAAATAAAATTGAATATAGACTATATTTGAAAACTAAGTTTTTTTAAAAAGTACCCTACCAACAAATACGAAGCAAAATTTTTTTTAAAAAAGAATTAATCTGAGTAGAAATCCGAAACTGCAGGAAATTTGTATTTCATACTCAATTGCTATTCTTGTTTATTTACTCCTCCAGCAAACTCGCTGCTGGAAAAAATAAAAATGAATACAGGTTTTCATTTTTAAATGGTTTTTAAAAAATGTGTGTGTGTGTGAAGTGTCAGGTGCTGTGGTGGATACAGAGATAGTAGATGTAGTCTCTGATCAAAAAGAACTTAAAGATTTGTTGAAAAAACAAAGCTGACATGTGAAACAGAAGTGAGCAGTGCCAGAATGTATGTAATTAAGCACCTGATTACTTGGTACATACAATTAGTTCTATATGAATATTCTAGGAAATTAATAAGAGCTAAACTTATAAGTTATTAGGAAATCAGAATTCTCCTTCTGTTCTATACTAACTTGCTGCCTGACACTTTGAGGAAGCTGTTTCATCTTTCTGGGTCTTAATTTTACCATTAGTAAATTGAAGGAGTTAACCACCAAATCAGCCATTATCGAAATTTTATTATTCTAGTTAGGAAAAAAGCCTTGGAGAAGGTCCCATTTGAATAGGGAACAGATGGGGTGGTCCTTGCAAGTGATGGCACAGCTGTGAACATGAGTATATGTTTATTAGAAAATGAAGGCACAACATTGGTTCACATGAGTATGTGCTCTAACTGAAAACTTGGGAAAAAATTAACTATTTTTTAAGCTGTAGTATTTGCTTTGTTATTCTTTTATGGCTCTTTTGTGTGATGGCTCCTTTAAAAGAAAATAAAATGCCAAAAGTATACCAATGAATATATTGTCAAATACATTCATGGTAAGTAAGTAAGACAGGGACGGTGATATGTTAGGTAATTTGCCTAATGTTATATAACAGTCATTAAGCATCTACCATATGAGAGGACACTGTGCTCTGTTTTACTTGCAACACCCTATTCCTCACCCAACCATGCTGTTAGTATTATGATGCCTATCTTACAGACAACTATGGCTTATACAGAAGTAGTTTGTGAATAAAGGTGCTACAACCACAGGCCTCATTATAAGTACTGTGCTCTTTTTACTACAGTATTGAACAAATAGTGAAAATGATCCATTTTCTCAAAATCAAAAGAAAATATTCAGAAGTTACACTGTCCTGAAAGAATCTCAGGCTCTATGTTAATGCATTATGTTTTTCTTCCTGTAAATTGTACAGGTACAATCAAAGATTAAGCAATTAGAAGCACTTAAGGGAGGCAGGGACCAACTCTTGCATCTATACAAGAGAAGTCCTTTGTCCAATTCAAAACTAGAAATGTTGAGAAAAAAGAGCTAAGAGTTACTGCTTTTATATGTCAAAAGCAAAGCCTGAGTTCTTCCCTGACATGTTAAAAACACCCTTTTTGAGGTATTTTTCTTGCAAAGTACTTGATAGGCTAAATGTTTTTATTCATTGTTTTTTTCCTCCATGTGAGGTATTTAGTCATTGTTCTTCCCTAAAACTTTATTGTTCTGTTAATCGTGGGTTCACTCTTTCTGCTCCCTCCCCATAATTGTATGGTAAATGTATGGTGTATTTGAAAATAAGATGATTTTTTTTGCATAAAAAAGTTTTCTAATATATGCCCCTCTGTCCACTTCTAAAAATAAAAGTAAATGAAAACTATCTGCATATATTATCATATTTCTGATTAGATATGGCTGTGCTGGTGCTGGAAGTAATCACCAAACTTGATCATCTTCCAATTGGTAGAGTTCACATCAGCGGATTAGCTAAGCTTTCTCCAACCCATCGCATCAATGGATTTTTCAGCATTGTTTCACCAACATCTAAGAAACTTGGAGAACTCCAGGTAAAACATATTTTAACTCTTTGCTGCATAGAAAATGGCTGAATAGTTGGGTTAGTTTATAGAATGAATAGGGACATGACTTTTTGGCTCAAATAGTTGCATCAGTTTATAGAATGGATAGGGACATGACTCCCATATACCATGCTAATTCCCACTTAATGCCTTTGTTTATATTTTTACCCAAACACTGTAATGTACCTTTGTTTCCCACTTATCCAAATCCTCTTAGTGACAATATGAGACTCCCAAGTACATGTATGTTGGATGCTTGATATTTTCCCAATTGCTAGATATTTGAATTCACTACTCTTGTGCAGTGTCTGATCTGCTCTTAATCCCATCAGTAAGATTTTCATTTCAGATACTGTGTTTCTCATCTCTTTTAGTTCTTTTCCTATCCCTGGCTGGTGTGGCTCAGTGGATTAAGCACTGGCCTGAGAACCAAAAGGTCACCGGTTCAATTCCTCATCAGAGCACATGGCTGGGTGGCATGCCATGCAAGAGGCAACAGTGTTTCTGTCCCTCTCTTTCTCCCTTCCCCTCTCTCTGAAAATAAACAAATAAAATCTTTAAAAAAGAAAAAAAATAGAAAAAAGTTACTTTTCTTTATTTTTATTTTTTAAAAAAGTTATTTTTCAGTTACAGTTGACATACAATATTATATTAGTTTCGGGTATACAACTCAGTGATTAGACATTCATATAACTTAGGAAGTGATTGTGCCAATAATAGATTTTATTTCTTAAATGTACAATTTATTTTTCTTTACCTTCATATGTTCTTTTACATCCTTGAGCCTTAAGAGTATCTATATAATAGCCATTTTATGACCCTGTATACTAATTTTACTGTCTCTGTCATTTGGGGTTTTAATTGATTTCAGTGTTCTTGAGATTATAGGGCACATCTTGCTTCTTGTAATTTTTCATTGCATACTGGACATTGGATTTACATATTTTGTATTTGATTTTTTTTCTTTAAGGAGTATTAGACTTTGGCAGGTAGTTCAGTTACTTCCCAGTATTGAATATATTAGTTTTCTTGTTGAAAAAGTTTACTGAGGTCCTGGTTCATATGAACAATTTTAAAAAACTAGAAATAATCAGGAAAATTGGAATATTGACTCAATTTTTAACAATATTAATAAATTATTATTAATGTTTTAGTTGTGCTAATGGTAATATGTTTATGTTTTGGTGTGGGGGAAAGAATCCTCATTTTATTACTAATGTATTTACAGAAGAAATTGTATGATGTCTGGGACTTGCATCTCAATATCCCAGTGGCAAAGCAGGAGTTGGGAAAGGTGTAAATGAAATGTGATTAGTCATGTGTTGATAATTGTTGAAACTGAATAATAAGTAACTGGGTTAATTATACCATTTTTTTCTGATTTTGTTTTAATTTTTTATATTAAAAACATTTTCATATTAAAATGTGTTTAGAAGGAGCCATTTAAGTATAACACGATGGGTGAAAGAAAACTAACTTAACTTACACCCTTATGTATCATTGTGACATTTTAGAACATTAAAAATAAAGATAATCCTATATGCTTCCAGGGAAAAGGGGAAACACTCACATGTAAAAAATTGGAAAGTAGTATGGCTTCAAGTTTCTGAATAGAAACATTAGGAGCCAGAAGACAATTTAGTAATGCCTTCAGAACAAAAATAGCCTAGATTTTTATCTCTAGCACAGTCTGTGTAGCCTAAGTGTGGTATGAAGACATTTCCGTATGTACAACTTATCAAAATCTGTACCTCTCTCACAACCTTTCTGGCAAAGCTGCTGAAGGACTTTCTCTGCAAAATGAGGAAGTCAATTTAAAATATCAAGATGTTATGTTGGAAACAAGAGATCCAATAAAGGAGAGAGACAGAGATCCTGTGATGGCAGCTCCACACCAGGAATAAGTATCATCTAGACTTGGAATATATCCTAAACCTCTGGGAGACTTTCCTTTAAAAAAAAAAAATTATAAAATACCTGATGTGTCTGAAAATCTTAAAAGAGATTTAGACAACTAGCAGTGAGTTTAGAATTAAATTATTAATAAAATACAAACTAAGGAAATGAGAAAACAAGGCTATTTCCATTTTAGCTAGAAGTTGTGCGGAAAAGGAAAAGTAATCAGTATATCTCATGGCTCACCTTTTTCTTTTTACTGTTTTTTTTTGGGGGGGGGTTGTCGTTACCATTTAGTGCCCTCATACCACCCCACCCAGCAATTACCACACTGTTGTCCATGTCCATGAGTCCATTTTCCTTTTTCCTTGAGCCTCCTACCCCCTAACCTCTACATCCACCCCCAAATCAGCTTTAAATAGAATACATGTTCATACAGAAAGTTTGCTTAGATCAATGTTTACAGTGTAACTATATAGGCAATTCAGGAGGATGGGGGATAGAGTTAAATTTTTATCTTCCACAGTAAGAAGGCAAAAGATAGTGTCCAGTCGTGGCTGGTGTGGCTCAGTACATTGAGCGCCAGCCTGTGAGCCAAAGGATCACAGGTTCGATTCCCAATCAAGGGTCATGACTGGGTTGCAGGCCAGGTTCCCCAGATTGGGGACATGCAAGATGCAAGCAGTCGATGTTTTTCTCACACACTGATGTTTCTGTCCCTGTCTTTTTCCCTCCCTTTCCCTCTCTCTAAAAAGGTAAATAAATAAAATCTTTTTAAAAACAGATAGTGCCCAGAAACTGAGGGACAGGGGAGTCAAGATGTAGGCTAATATAAGCACATTATTTGCAGCTATAGAGGTAAATACCACAAGGGTCAGGCACAGGAGTTGAAAGTGGTTGAAAGAAATATGGAAGGAGCCTATCTGACAGCCTTGGTTTTCTTTTTTTTTCCTCACCTGAGGACATTTTTTTCATTGATTTTGGAGAGAAAGGAGGGGAAGAAGGGAGAGAGAGGAGGAAACATCGAAGTGAGAGAAACACTGATTGGCTGCCTTCTCATAAGTGCCATGACCAGGGATCAAACCTGCTACCTAGGTTTGTGCGATGTTTTGGTCAGGGTGATGCTTCAACCAACTGAGCAACACTGGGCAGGGCAGGACTTGTTTTCTGTACAAGCTTGTAAAATGGACTGTTCAAATTATGTGAATGTATAAGACTGATTTTAGAATAACTTTTTAAAAAATGCAGTGTATGATAGGCTTCTTGTCGTACTACTGCTTTGCTGTCCCCAAATACAGTTCTGAATTGACTGTGTAGAATCCTTCCCGATGAGTTGTGAATGAAGCCAAGCCAATGGGGAGCTGAATGGCTGGAAGATGAAGGAATAGAGGTGGCTTTAGAGTGTTGCTGTGCAGATCACATTTAGGCATATCTCAAAGAAGACAGGTACATAGTTTTTAAAGGGAAATAAGGTTACGGAGTTAGAAGAGTTTTAAATGATAACAGGAGCCACGGTGGCTGGAGGGAGGGTGCTCAGAGTAGATTGATAAAATTAGAATCAAGCTGAGAGAGGAATCTTTATTGTATTCTATTCTTGGTATAGATCAGATGTCAAAAATAACAAATGAGTCAAGGAGGCTGGTTGTAAGAAAAATCAACTGCCAAAAATATAATAGAAATTTTAAAATACCAAACTTATACTATTATATAAGCAAGTAACATAATATATAAATATATATGATTATTTTACATTAAAATTGGAAAACAAGAATATGTAATTATAAATTCTTTTGAAATCCATTTCTTTGACTTGGCTAGAAACTTGATACTTTTAGAAGTTATCAATACCAGACATTTTATATTTGATGGGCATTACAAGCATTCATTTTTAAACCATTTAATTAAGCAGATTTAATAAGAGTAGATTTAGATCCAAGATGGCATCAGAGTAGGTGGATATTACACATACCTCCTCCCAGAACCAAACTGGAATTACAACTAAAATATAGAATAATCACTCTGAATAAGCAACTGAAGAGCAGTCTTATAACCAAGGATTTACAGAAAAAGTCACATCGAGAGTGGAAGGAAGGGTGAAGATACGAAAGGGCTAGCCCCGTGTCTGTGAACAGGGGCTGAAATTCTGAAGGGATATCTCAGCTACAAAGGTTTCCCGCAAAGAGTGTGGAGTTTCAACCCCAAAGTAGGCTCTCAGCCCAGTGCACCAGAGCTGGGAAGAGGGGCTTACTTAATATCTGACGGTGAAAATCAGCAGGGGGTTCTGTCCACCAGGGAGGGAAGTCTGATAGAGACACTGGTGCTCTCTCAAAGGGCTAGTGCACAAAATCTTGTTCACAGCCACTCACCCTGGGTGCCATTTGATGGAGGGCAGAGTAGATTAGAGTTGTGTGAGGAGAGATTGGGGCTTATGGCTCTGGGAAGAGAGCTAAAGGGACAGTGGCCAGGGTCCCTGAGCCGAGGTCTCCCCCATCACACACACTATCTCTCTTAGGTGGAACACTCCTCTACATATAGCATCAACCTGGAGGAATACAGTAACTCCACCCTGCTGAGGAATCAGCTGCCTGGGCCACAGTGTGGAGTTCTGGGCAGACTCAGGGTGTTGGTGACTGAGTCGCATGCCTGTAGGGGCCATTACTCCCACTTTCCTGTGAATGTTACTTTTGCCTCCCCCTCATGGGAAATCCACTGGCCCCACTGTCCAGGCTCCAGGCAGCCCCACTCTCATTACTCCTGATGGCTCTGCCCTCCTGAGATCTGGGTAGGACTTGGAATAGACTGAGTTGTGTGACTCTGAGGCTGGGCCACTCCCCTCACCTCACGTGCCCCATCCTGACCCGTACCTCCCCCTCATAGGAAATCCACTAGCCTCAACCTTCCAACTCCCAGAGTCCCTCCCCTGCTCTAAGCAGGATCTGGGGCAGATTGAGTTGGGTGGCTCTAGGACAGGGGCCATTTTTCCCTCACCTTCCCAATCAGTGGAAAGGACTCCCTTCACATGGCCAAATCTTGGTCGTTTACAGCCTATTAAACTCTATTGGCCTCACCTTCACAAATCCCTGAGACCCCACCCCACCACAAAGGTGTGCAAGCACCCAGAGGATGGCAACTAGACTTGGTATACCCTGGGACAATTCCTGAGTGGCCTCAGATGCAGCACTGGAACCAAGTTTGAACCTCTTATTGATCTAGTAAACACCACTCACCCCTGCTTCATGACGTACTGAAAACCTACCTCATGCAACTCAGGTATCACCAAAGACTCTTTCAGTGACTGAGTCTAACAGGTGGAGGTAGATCTTAGGGTACCTTGGGACTTTTGCTGACCTGCCCCCAAACCCAGTGCTGGTAAAAGCCTTGGTGCGCAGCTTAGTCTTTGCTACACATACCTAGGCCCAGCAGAACCTAGCATACCTAGGCACAAACAGTAGCTTTGTAGCTCCAAACAGGTTGCTCAGGGCCAATCACAGTCAGTGACTCACATTTCAGTTCAGTCCATTAGACATGATTAGGCATATTAGACCTGTACAGTGAGTACTGTGCTAATTAGTCCACAGAAAAACAACTCTGAAAGTCCACACCTTCCAGGAATGCATAATATAATCAGGATGAAAAATAAGCTACAAGTTACAAATACCTCCTGTAAGCCTCTCTCTTTGCTTTTTAATCCTCAGATTAGGATAATATACTTTTTTGACAGTTATTTCATCGTATGAGCTTCTCTATGTGAGAAACTTAGCACAGCTTCTGGCCTGTAGTAAAGTGTTCAATAAATGGTAGTTATATGGATGGATAGATACAAAGTAGAAATATCAAGAAGGGAGAGCATGACATCTCTTCTTGGATACAAAGAAGTTTATACAGGGACTTCTGGTCAAGATGTCAGTCCCTGTAAGCAGACACGACTAGCCTCTTTGCAATTATTACATCAAAATTACAACTAAAATATAGAACAACTATTACTCAGAACTATCAGAAATCGAGTTGAATGGAAGTCTGATAACTATGGAATTAAACCACATCCATCCAAGCTGGTAGGAAGGGTGCAGACATAGAACGGGCTGATCCCACATCCATATGTGGTGGATAAAATTTGGTAGGGATATCTCAGGAGTGAGGAGTCCCAGACCCATACCAGGCTCTCCAGCCCATCAAGGTTCCAGCGCCAGGAAGATAAGCCCCCACAACTTCTGGCTATACAAACCATTGGGAATTGAGTCAGTGGAAGAAACTTATGGAGCCCCAAGCACTTCCTTTTAAAGAACCCACACACGAACTTACCTACTCTGACTCACTCCCTCCGAGCTCCGGCACCAGAGTGGCAGCTTGGAAGGCACCCATGGTATGCTGGCAGAGACTGAGGTATCTGGAATCAAGGCAAGCAGAGGCAGAGGCCATTGTCCCTTTTCTGGGCCCTCCCCCCACAGAGCCATGGAGTGGGCAAGCTGGTGCCATATCTGAGATTCCATCAAAGTGGCTAACACAGTTTGACCCACCTTGGACATCTGCAGAGACTCTGCCCCACCCAACTTACAGGCCCACACAAGCTGCTTTCCATATGAATGGCTGGTCTTGGCCCCTGCCTCACAACTTAATAAATCCTCTCAAACAAACAATAGCTGCCCTCAATGAGCCCCAGGCCCAACACTGTCAGCAGCCAGCCTAGATTCATAGGTTGGCTTCACCAGGGAATCCTCAAGCCCAGCACAAGTAGCAGCCATCTCAGATTGCTTTATAACATAGGCAATTTGGCCCCAGGCAAAAGACAGGGCAGGGGGCTGACCTTGGCCTGCACCACCTTTGAAACACCAGGGCCAGTGAACCCAGTGAACAGCTACAGACCATGTCAGAGCACCACCACCCTGCCCCTACTACACAGGTGATCCTCCATGGAGGACGGAGGTTGGTGGTAAGTGGTCATAGCCAATCCTTGCAGCTGACTACCCTGAGTAAATCCCTCCCAATGTTCTGCCAACAGCAACGAAGGCTCAACTACAAGAGAAGGGTGTACTCAGCCCACATAAAGGGCACATCTCAAGTACCCAGCTTGGGTGATAGGGGAGGCTGTGCCACTGGACTCTACAGGACACCTACTACATTAGGCTAAGCTACAAAGACAGGGAGTCATAGCAGCTCTACCTGATACTTAGAAACAAACAGGGAGGCTGCCAAAACGAGGAGACAAAAAAAATGGCCCACAAAAAAATATGGCCCAAATAAAAGAACAGATCAAAACTCAAAAAAAAGAGCTAAAAAAAAAATAAAGATAAGCATTCTATCAGATGCAGAGTTCATAACACTGGTTATAAGAATGTTCAAGGAACTTAGTGAGGACCTTACTAAGCATAAAAAAGCATAAACAGCATAAAAAAGATCCAGTCAAAAATGAAGGATACAGTAATTGAAATAAAAAACAATTTACTGGGAAATAGTAGAATAGATGAAAGCCAAGAGTCAAATCAGTAATTTAGAACATAAGGAAGCAAAATAACAACCAATCAGAACAACAAGAAGAAAAAAATCCAAAAATGAGGAAAGTATAAGCAGCCTCCGGGACAACTTCAAGAGGTTGAACATTCACATCATAGGGGTGCCAGGAGGAGAAGAGAAAAGGCAAGGAATCGAAAAGTTATTTGAAAAAAAAAAATGAAGGAAAACTTCCCTAATCTGACAAGGAAATAGACATGCAAATCCAGGAAGCACAGAGAGTCCCAAACAGGATGGATGCAAAGAGGCCTCTTCCAAGGCACATCATAATTAAAATGCCAAAGTTCGAAGATAAAGAGAGAACCTTAAAAGCAGCAAGAGAAAAGCAGATAATTACCTACAAAGGAGTTCCCATAAGACTGTCAGCTGATTTCTCAAAAGAAACTTTGTAGGCTAGAAGGGATTGGCAAAACATATTCAAAGTCATGAAAAGCAGAGACTTACAGCTAAGATTGCTGTACCCAACAAAGCTATCATTTAGAATCAAAGGGGAGATAAAGAGCTTCCCAGACAAGAAAAAACTAAAGAAATTCATCATCACCAAACATTATTATATGAAATTATATGAAATAAAGGAACTTATTTAAGAAAAAGAAGCTCAAACTATGAACAATAAAATGGCAAAAATACATAAATATCAATAATTGAATCTAAAAAACAAACTAAGCAAACAAAAAGAACAGAGACAGAATCATGGATATAGGGAGCATTTTGATGTTTGCCAGATGGGAGTGGGGTATAGGGAATGAGTGAGGAAGTAAGGGGATTAAGAAGTACAAATAGGTAGTTACAGAATAGGCATAGGGATTTAAAATACAGTGCAGGAAATGGAGTAGCCAAAGAACTTATGCACATGATTCACGGACGTGAGCAGTGGTGTGGGGATAGCCTGAGCAACTAGAGGGTGCTGGCTGGAGGGAGGCAAAGGGGGAAAAATCAGGACACCTGTAACAGTAAAATCAATAAAATATAATTTAAAAAAAGAAAGATTAGCCCTGGCTGGTGTGGATCAGTGGATTGAGTGCTGGCCTGGGAACCAAATGGTCCCCAGTTGGATTCTCAGTTAGGGCATATGCCTGGGTTGTAGGCCAAGTCTCCAGTAGGGGTCATAAGAGGCAACCACTCATTGATGTTTCCCTCTTTTTCTCCCTCCTTTCCCCCTCTCTAAAAATAAATAAAATCTTTTTTTAAAAAAGTTACACAGAGACAGTAATATTGAGAAAATTGTATATTGTTTAAGGGAGTGACTAGAAGGTACATTTAGACAACTCTACTTAATTGATCTATCTAGAAGAGAGGAATGGAGGAGAACAGGGAGAGATAAGGGTTCTGAGGTCTACAGGAATTCGAACTTGGTCCCGTAAGGAATGGGAGCCATTAATTTAAAGTAAGCAAGGAATTTTTAAATTAGTAAATACTAAAGACAAGTTCTAATATATTACATGTCTCTTTCAGGTCTCACTTGCCCTGGAACCTTTGTCAGAAACTTATGACAGCCACCACCCTCTCCCTACCACTGACATGACAGAAAATGTCCTTTTATCTGAAGAGGGATTCAGAGAATATACTGAACCCAGCAATACCCAGTTTCTGGTTCCATCAAGACCTCATAGGATACCTACCACCAGAGTTAGTGGAAAAGAATTAACAGCCAACAGTAGTAGATCAACCACTCCAAGGTAATTACCATGCCTAATACCATTCAGTCTATCAGCTAATTCTCACTGCACTCATAATTTCTATCTTTCATTTTGTGATTGAGTAAAAGACTAAGGGTAGTCACTCATTTAGCAACTCAATATTAAATGCCCTCTATGTGCTTCGTTCAGTACCAGGTGCTGGGCATAGTAATTATTAAGACAGAAAATAGTCATGGCAATGTAAAATACAGGATAGGAAGTTCAGTCAGTAATATTGTAATAACCATGCATGGTGCCAGGTGGGTACTAGACTTATTGAGGTGAATCACTTCATAAGTTATATAATTGTCTAAGCCCTGTGCTATACACCTGAAACTGATATAATACTGAATAACAACTGTAGTTGAAAAATAAAATAAATTAGTAAGACACAATTGCTCTTTTTAAGTACTGCTTACAGTTTAGTGAGGAGGGCAACATGCAGGTAAAAAAGTATATCTAAGTCATCTACAGATGAGATGTCAGGTACCTGTGAGGAAAGAGGGGAAAGGCAGCGTTCTGTGAAACAGAATGGAGTAAGAGGAATAGCTTTTGATTTTAAATAATTATGAAGCTTTGGTTTATATCAGGCTCAGCACTGAGCTCTTTATTTCATTGTCTCACTTTAGCCACAAACACACAGTAGTAGGTAAAGCATCTATTATTTATTTCATTTGAGAGGTGAAAAACAGATGACAAAGCCTAAGCTACAGTGGTATTGCTATAAACCACAGATGGCACTTTCTGTCTCTGACAAAGTGGAATGTTACCATAATGGATAATAAACTGCTGATGTTTTTATTTTCAAACAGGGGAAAGGACCACTTGTACTTTGCAGAGAACACTGATACAATAAAAGACTCTTTTTTTGGACTAAAGCACCATCTTAATTCAGGACAGAGTATAGAGTCTATGACTGTGAAAGGCAAAGCCCCACAGGAGCAAATGTCCCTTCTCAACAGTTCTGAATTCCAGCCTCAGGTTAGGACTGTTGCCAAGAGTCACAGTGACTCATGTGTTCTTCCTTCAAACAATCCCCCTACCAAGGACCTTCTTTCAGGTATGTATATATTTGTGAACTGAAACTAAACTGTATTTATTGGGATTACACTATTCGTTGGCCGTCCTGCAAAGAGAACCAGAATTTCTGTTTAAACTAAATAGGCAAATAAAAGTGAGTAATTTTACTAGAACCCAGAATTTCTCACCATTTAAAGGCAGCTCTATTAAACCTCTAAGTTACTTCTAAATAGTAGGTGCTTATAATTGTATATTTAGGGAAGGAACCTGGTCACGGGGGAAAGCCTTTATCATAGAAAATTATTAGTTCTTATTAGTTCCCAAATAATTCAAGGCAAGTAAGGTTTCATCTCATCATAAGCATTTACTTGTATGACTATGCACAGGCTAGCGCTAAATCTGTTTCACATTCTGAAAACTACTGGTCTCAGGGCGGGAACATTTAGTGCACAGCAACTGCTGATCTTAAGCCTGGGAATTAAATATGATTTGCAGCTGAACAGAAGTAGATAGGAGTCACTTTACCTATGTTACTAAGGGCTTAGACTGAAATAAAAAAGCAAATAGCAACTGGATCAGATTACCTCATATTAGGGAATGGTATAAAAACAAATGAGGCACCCTGCTCAGTGTGGCTCAGTTGGTTGGGCATTGTCCCACAAAGCAAAAGGTCCCTAGTTCGATTCCCAGTCAGGGCACATGCCTGGGTTACCCAGCCCAGGTCCCAAGTTGGGGCACACAGGAAAGGCAAATGATTGATGTTTCTCTCTCACATCAGTGTTTCTCTCCCTCTCTTTCTCCCTCTCTTCCCCTCCTTCTAAAAATGAATAAAGTCACCCTGGCTGTTGTGGCTCAGTGGATTGAGCACTGACCTTCAAACCAAAGGGTCGCTGGTTCAATTCCCAGTAGGGGCACAATGCCTGCGTTGTGGGCCAGGTCAGTTCCCCAGTAGGGGGCGTGCGAGAGGCAACCACACATTAATGTTTCTCTCCTTCTCTTTCTCCCTCCCTTCCCCTCTGTCTAAAATAAATAAAATCTTTAAAAAAAATAAGTAAAAATAAAATCTTTTTTAAAAATGAGGTAACTTACATTACACTGTTATGATCAATTATATGTCTCTGTGACATTGGGAATATGACAGGAATTTGTTTCCATCCTCACAAGTAAAATTTCCAAAGTAGAGTATTTACAGCATTAGTAGGAAAGTCTTTTAAATAACTATTTGGGTACATAATTTATATTAGTAAGAGTACTTTTTTAGTGAAGAAATTTTATTTATATTTGTTAAGCTGAAATGTCTATGATTCGCTGTTTTTTAAAATATACTCTGATTCCGTTAATTTTATTCTTTAATGCAACCTAGGCTACATTAATAAGAAGGAAAATTGTCCCCCTGTACTCAGTACTTGTCAGCTCCCACCTGAAATATTTTATGTATACCTGGGCACCAGACTTTGAGAAAGGTATTTGTACGCTCATTAAGCAATTATTATTTAGCACCTATTAAATGTTTGGTATTCTTCTAGGTGTCTGTCAGGGATACAGCAATTTAAATTAAAAGTAAAACCAAACAATGCAAACTCCTGCTTTACGGATCTTATGTTCTAGATGGAAAGACCAATGATAAACTAGGTAAATAAGTATGTAGTATTAGTTGGAGATACTAGCAATGGGAAAATATGAAGCAAGAAAGGCACAAGGAGGGAATGTTAGTTTTGAAACCAGAAAAGCTGGCATTTGTGCTGCCTGTCACCTACCGGACCCAATAAGCAGAGACGGGGATTGAATCTCTGTGGGTGCTTTATTCAGATGGCCGAAGATCTGAGAACATGATGGTTTGTACCCTAACAGACCGTCTTAAATTCCATTTTAAACCGACTCTTTTTATAAGGAGAAGAAAAGTACAGGTAAGGGGTTTGGAATTCAGTGGAAAAAAGTGTAGGTAAGGAATTTGAAATTCAGGAAAGAGGTTAATCAGATAAAATCTGCAGTCCAGCAATTTTCCTAACATCCTTTCATCCTCTGACCAGTGATTTCTTTATCTGTGTCCTGTGTCCTATGTCCTGAGTGATTTTCTTTATCTGTGTCCTGGGTGGTGGACTGTCTTGCCCTGGAACACGGTGGCTCGGATACCACCTTGATTGCTTATGGTGTCTTCTGGAGCAAAAAGGTCAATTGCCTGTGGTCTCCTGGAGTCGAGGGACTGTACCTTCAGTTCCTGAAACAATAGCTTTTTATATGCATTAACTACTAGGCTTATTAACTATTATGTTAAACTAAAATTTTCCAACTCTTGAGTCCCCCATCAGTTTTACATAGGTTGACAATGGTAAGCCTCATTAAGAAGGTAACAATAGGCCTGGCTGGTGTAGCTCAGTGGATTGAGTGCTGACCTGCAAACCAAAGGGTCGCTGGTTCGATTCCCAGTCAGGGCACATGCCTGGGTTGCAGGCCGGGTCCCCAGTGGGGGCCATGTGGGAGGCAACCACAAATTGGTATTTCTCTCCCTCTCTTTCTCCCTCCCTTCCTCTCTCTCTCAAAATAAATAAGTAAAATCTTTTTAAAAATTAAAATAAAATACATATATTAAAAAAAGAAGAAGAAGGTAACAATAGTAAAAATCTAAAGATGAGTTCCTTCTAACAAAAGTAGACTGGTGAAGGTGTTACCAGACAGGGACTTGGGCCTGGAGTGGGTCTGCCTCATGCCTGCCAGTAGTGTATGGGTTCTTGACTTCATGTAGGAAAGATTTCATAACACAAGTCCAGGTGAGTCTGAGAGTATGTTTATTAAAGCTGGGGATAGTGAAGCAAAGGAAGAGCTTCAGGTAGAAGAAGCAACAGGAGAGAGAAAGAGGAAAAGGGGGCTTTGGAGACAGGGTCATGGGGTAAGCCCAGGATGAGCTGCAGTTGCCTGCTGTCCTCTGGTTGCTAGTCTCATGGGGTCCCTTAGAGTTTAGGAGAAGGATAGCAGAGATACAAAGCATGAGTGTGCTCTAGCAAAAGCCTTTGTCTTGAGGCTTTTTATCTTTCTTTACCAAAATCCTAGGAGGGGTCTCAGGGGAGGGTCTTAACAGAATATTCATTAGCTTTTCAGGTGTGTCCTTTGATAATATGGATTCATCAAAATGTGTGTATAAAGGGATCAGGGTTATTTTTCTGGTTAGTTTTATTTTTAAATAATGTTATTGAAGAGGGACCAGGACCAAGCCTGGTTTTCCACAGGACAGTCTGGGATGTGTAAACCGTTTGCTTCTAAATGTCCTCAGTTAGGGAAAATAAAACCTTGTAATTCATTAGATGGCTGGAAATTGCTGAAATTGTTTGGCCTTGCTTAATTATTTTGTCTCAGTTTCCCTTGTTCCACTTGTCAATGAATTTCCCTAGTTCTCACTATCCTGCCTCAAAGGTACCACCAAGAGATATTTATTTACCCTTGAGAAGACAGCTACCATTTATTGAGCTACTGTCATGTGCTAGCTCCTGTGCCAAGTGCCTTATACATGCATAAGTGCCTTATAATAAATATAAAAAATTATATATATAAGTTTTTAAAAACCAAGTGAGGTAAGGATTTTTATTCCTATTTTAAAATGAAGATACAGGCTTAGACTTAGAGAGGTCCTGCCTTGTCAAAGAGAGTAGATGTTCCTTAGCTCTAGTTCATTATTTTATCCTAGTATAGATTTAATGTTAACCTAGGCCTGCTTTATGTCTTTCTTTTTTAAATCAAAATGTGCTAGCCAACAGTTTAAGCCAAACAGAGTATGCCGGGTACAACCCATGGTCTGCCAATGTACAACCTCTTCCGTAAGACTTGATGCAAACTCTGGCCCACCGGAGTCTCTGTGTTGTGGATGAGGTAAACAAATTCACACAGACTACCAAGTCCTGTGGAGAAAAAGGGATTGCACAGGCCACTCTCTCCAAAGGAGAGTGCCCCAACCCTTGCCTGGACTTTTATTGCTTTCCAGTTGCTTTTCATCAAAGAAGATTCTCATTATTTCTAAATTTAGTTAAGTGATTACTTCTTACAGATAACAAAAAAAAAGAAGAAAAAGTTTCAAATGCAAGGGAATGATAAAAATGATTGATTGGGTTACATTTCATCCTTGGCATATCTTAGCACAGACTTAGGGAGTTGCTTCAGAGATATACATTAAACATCTGCAGTCTTAACTCAGGGTGAGGGAGTTTTAGCAAAAGCAAGTCTCATAGCAGCCTAAGTACAATGCAGGCCTGATTCCCCATGGGAGAGCTGATCTGCACACCTGGCTCCCGTGTGCCACCTCGAATTCAGTCGCTTTTCTGGATCAATGCTGGGCTACATTTGCCACGCCCTGCTGATCGTTCCCTATAAGACTTAATAGGATCAGTGGGTTTAAAGATAAACCAAGGCAGATTATAACTCAGTATGAGTTAGTAGTTCAACCTGTACAAAATGAGAAAGGACAGCTTCAAGAGGTAGTGAATTCTTTATCACTAGAAATGGTCAAGCATGGGCTAGATAGCCTTCTGATGCAACTCTTCTAGATTAGATTAAACCAACAAGTAGGTAGATATGATCTTTAAAGTTTCTTTCCAATCACAAGATTATGAAGTACTGAGATTGAGTGGGTCACTCTAGTAAGTAGGTCTAGACCTGAGGTCATGGGAGGGATAGACAAATGCATAAACTTAATTATCTTTCTGGTCTTACTTTATTGTACTGACATCACCCCATAAAAAGGGGTACAAAGCTGAGTTAGTCACCCAGCTAGCATTTATGAAAAACTAACTATACATTTGGCTTCTAAGAGTTGGGAGTCTGGAACAGATGGCAAGAAGTTGGAACAAAAGCCAAAAAGCTTTATACCTCCCTGTGTTTTAGCAAGAGCTGTGCCTATGGCCTATAGGAAATGCGCAAGGGAAACATTTGTCCTGAACTCACTCAGTTGCCCTTCCTTTGTGTTCAGGAAATGATTATTGAGTTGAGGTGCAGGAAGATGCCATGACACCTCTTATAGTGTAGGTACCAGCTTCCTCTTGAGAAGGGGAGAGAAGATATTTTTGTTCCCATGCCTTA
This sequence comes from Anoura caudifer, assembly GCA_004027475.1. Taxonomy (NCBI): domain Eukaryota; kingdom Metazoa; phylum Chordata; class Mammalia; order Chiroptera; family Phyllostomidae; genus Anoura; species Anoura caudifer. The sequence continues at coordinate 397,085 of PVKU01000336.1, read as the reverse complement.
GACTTTAGAGAAGCTTTTCTAAGAATAGCTGTTTCAATAATGAAACCTGTTAGAGGGTAATAAATGCAACACCTGTGCTCAGATTTTTCCTACTTGTTCTCCTTAATACTTATTCCTTTTTAAAACCTGCCTCTGGAAAGTGTCTTTTGTGTGCCTGTTTTGTATCAGTCACTATTTCGAGTATTGGGTTTAGAATAATAAGGAAGATACAGACCCTGACCATAAGAAATTTAGTCTTATAAAAAGAAAGACTCTAAAGCAGACTCAGTACAATATGTGTGATAAATGCAACAGTGGAAGTATTTAATAAGACATTTTATCAAATGCCTGATATGTATTAGGCACTGTAACAAGCACCAAGGATACAAAGACCAGTGAGACTTAATCCCTGGTCTACAAGTTGATGGAGTGAGATAGACAATTAAACACCATGTAATAAATTTTTTTGATGGAATTAAATACCTGGAGCTTTTAGAGCACAAGGAAGTATTGTGTTTAAAGAACTGGAAGTAGTTTAAGTATGGTTAGATCATAAAGTACAAGGCTGTTTCTGTCTTTAGAAATACTTTAGGTATCAGTAAAAAAACTATTTTTCTGCATGGGCCTGAAATCAAATGAAGTTTACTATTGTCACTGTTTATCATTAACTACTTTATTCATAAAGTGTTTATTGAGTGAACCCACCTCATCAAAGAACTTTTGAATATGGTTGGCCAAAAAGTTCATTTGGTTTCCCTATAAGATGGTTCTAGTATCAATTAGTTGTCTTTAACTTCGTTCAAAACAATTGTGTTACATTGTATTGTAACAGCTGTCATATCAGCGTGCTTTTTAAAAATACTTACCAAAATTGGTGAATTTTGGTGTAGCCATTTTAATATTGAAGATGGAAGATAATATGCAACATTTTTGGCATATTATGCTTTATTATTTCAAGAAAGACAAAAACACAACTGGAAGAAAAAAAGATTTGTACAGTGTATGGAGACAGTGCTGTGGCTGATCAAATGTATCAAAAGTGGTTTGCAAAGTTTCATGTTGGAGATTTCTCACTGGATGATGCTCCACGGTTGGGTAGACCAATGAGAACAATCAACATTATACCATAAGGGAGATAGCCAGCATACTCAAAATATCCCAGTCATAAAGTCATTGGTGAAAATGAAAAATGTATCTCTTATTTTCCAGAAAAAACCATACAGACTTTTTTGGCCAACCAATATACCAAATAAAGCCAAGTACCAACTAGAAACTAAAAGGAAAAGGGTTTCCTGTCACAGGGCAAGCTCCTTTAGCCAAATTTCCAATGCTGACACACCATTTTTTTTTTTTCACCTTTTCTCATTAAACAAACAAGACAGGTATTTTCTGGCTGAATCCCAATGAGACTTTTTTTTTTAATGAAAACAAAAATACAATGAATTCTGAATAGAATATTGTGCGGCCATTATTTACATAGAAAAAATTCATGTAGTTAAGTGAAAAAAAAGTTACGAAACAGTATACATAATATATATCAGTTTGCAAAAGAAAAATTTCTGTATATAAGTAAAACACTGGTACATGTATGCTTAGTTTAAAAAACTACAGGCATACCTCAGAGATATTGCAGGTTCAGTTCTAGATCACCACAATAAAGCAAGTATCACCATTAAGGAAGTCATGAATGTTTGGTTTCCCAGTGCATATAAAATTATATTTGTACTATTCTATAGCCTATTGAAAGTATGCTGTTGAGTCTGTTTTTTTAACAGTACATACCTTAATTAAAAAATGCTTTATTGCTACAAAGTGCCAACCATCATCTAAGCCTTCAGTGAGTTGGAATCTTTTTGCTGATAGAGGGTCTTGCTTCTGTGTTGGTGGTTGCTGTCTGATCAGGGTGGTAATTCCTGGAAGGGTTGGGGTGGCTCTGACAATTTCTTAAAGTAAGACACCAATGAAATTTGCTGCATCAGTTGACTCTTCCTTTCCCTTGAACACTTAGAGGCCATCGTAGGGTTATTAATTGGCCTAATTGCAATATTGTCTCAGAGAACATGTAGACTTGAGGAGAGGGAAAGAGAGAGAGGGGAACAACCTGTAGATAGAGCAGTCAGAACACACACAACATTTATTAAGTTCACCATCTGAGATAGGTGTGGTTCATGATGCCCTAAAACAATTAGAATAGTAACATCAAAGATTACTGATGACAGGTTACTATAACAGATTGTAATGAAAAAATTGAAATTCTGTGACAGTTATCAAAATGTGACACAGACACAAAGTGAGCAAATGCTGTTGGAAAAATGGCACTAATTTGTTCAACACAGGGTTCCCACAAACCTTCAATTGTAAAAAACAGTATCTACGCAGCACAATAAAGTGAAGTGCAATAAAATGAGGTATGCCTATATAAGAAATGTATTGAAATGTTAGCAATCCATATTCTTGGGTTTGGAATTGCTAGGTCTTTCAGTTTCCTGTTGCTGCATAACAAATGACCACAAACTTAATGGTTTAAAACAACACCCATTTATTAGCTCACAGTTCTGTGGATCAGAAATTCAGCAAGGTATGGTTGGGTTTTCTGCTTAGGGTATCACGAGCTAAAATCAAGGTGTTAGCTAAATTCTCATCTGCAAGCTTTTGTAATTTTTTTTTCAAGATCATTCTTGTTGACAGAATTCTGTTCCTTTCACTTGTACAAGTGAGGTTCCATTTCCTTGCTGGCTATCAGCCAGGGGCTACTCTCAGCATCTAGAGACAGCCTGCATCTTTTGCCACGTGGTCCCTTCCATCTTCAAAGCAGCAATAACTTTTAATCCTTCATATGCTTCGAACTCTGACTTTCATATCCTGCAAACAGCCAACACAACTTTCTTTTTAAAAGATTTGGGACCACCAGTAATCTTCCTATATTGAGGTTGACTGATTTGGAACCATAATCACACCTGCAAAATCCCTTCAGAGAAGTACCAGGATGCATGTTTCAATCACTGGGAGGAAGTATGTGTACACAAGGGCTGGGGAATTTTGGCAGGGGGTGGGGTGGAACATCTTAGGATCCTGCCTAACATGATGGGTGTTATTTATTTTCTTTTAATTTAGTTGTATTGTCACTAAATTACACATTCATTGAACATACAATATTTCAAGATTTGGGGTTTGGTTTTGTTTTTTAGTTTTAAACCTATTTTTTAACTCTATATACAAACAAATATTAGATGTTTATAAATCTCTTTAGCTTGTTTTCTTTTCCTCTTGGCCTAACCAGCATATCTTCTTTATTTATAGAAGCTGTAAAACTCCAGATTGAGAGAGACAAGTACTTGGTGTCTACTCTCACTCTAAACAACTGTGGAACCTCAAGAAAATAATACTTCCCAGTATTCCTTAGAATAGTGCCACTGGTCCTAAGCTTTTAACAAGAAGTCTAAGAATAAAGTAGGGTCATATGTAGTACAGTGATTAAAAATCATCTACTGCATGCATGACAGGCAGATTGCTTATCCTCTGTGCCTCATTATTTTGTACTTGGAAAATAAAGAAAATAGTAGTATCTATCTCAGGATTGTTAAGAGGATTAAATGAGTTAATATGTGTAATATACTTAGAGTAGCTCCCAGCACATGGTAAAAGTTCAATAAATGTTATCTGCTATAATTATTGTTATTGTTGTTTAAAGATAGGATAAATTTTACCTATCTGAAAGTCGGAAGACTTCCTCCTCACTTTTCTGTTAACCTGTGGTATCGATCTTAGAAAAGTCATGGAATTTTTTGGGTATTCTTTCCTTAATAAAAATACAAATTTAGAATAGGTTATCACTATGGATCCTAAAAGTTTGGCTGGTATAGTTGTGTTTCTTGGATAATAATGACATTAAAACTGTTCAAAATACTAAGAGAATACAATAAGGTATCTGAATACAGAAGTAATACATATAGACATTACCAACCTTATTATGTACGAACACCAGTTGGAAGAGTCAGTGCATGCATATAATGGCTCCTGCAAAGAAGTCAGTCTCTTCAAAAGAGAGACTTCGTTCACTGCTGTAGTACCAGCATCTAAAACAGTTAACATATTAGAACCTCAGTAAATATTTATTGCAAAATGAATGTCCTCAAGGTATTATCAGGCTAGTGGCGGAAGGCAGCCAAGTAAGCCATTATGGTACACTGTGATAGAAGCAAAGGTGCTAAATATTGCAAGTATTTCTGCTGGATTTTAGATTTTTTGTGTTCTATTTTTACCCTCTTCAGCTCTTTTGGAACAAGGCAATAAACTACGTAACGCCATGGTGGTTTCTGCAATGAAATCAAGCCCAGATACTAGCATGTTGTTGGATGAAGTTCATCCTCCTATGAAGGAAGATTTTCTTAGAGCATCAACCCAGTAAGTTACAGAATAAACAGAACCTCAAGAGTTTATTTCTGGATAGTTAACATCTGTTTTTGTCAGGTTATGGACTAAATAATTTCAAACTATTCAGAAAACAATTGTTAATGTGGTGGAAAAGAAACCTAAACTAGAAATCAAGACACTCAAAATTTAGACCCAGCACTTGTACTTACTAGAAATGCAGATGACTCAATTCTTTGCTGTCTCTGAACCAGCATGCTTGTATATAACATGGGGATATTCCCTCCTCCGTCTCTTACAGAAATGAAATGAGATTCTAATGTAGAAAAGGGTTTTGTAAATTGTGAAGTTTCATGTATATTTAAGGTAGTTACATCTAAAGTATGTTAAATTTTCCCTGTTGGACCATCTTTTAGCTCAATTAATTCTGATTTACATTTTTTCCGTATGTCAGCCACTTAGAAAGTGTTTTTCCACACCTTAGAATCAAAGCTTTATCTAAGAATCAATTTAAAGACCACGTTGAAGAGCACCTCCTCCCGGCAACTGAGAATGCATTTTGGAAACATGACACAAAAGCTGATACTAGAGCCGTACAGCTGCTGTTAGGCAGGTAAGAGCTCTTAACTGGCTTTCTTTTCTTTGTTTTAAGTTCTTCCTCCAAATCATTGTGTACATTGTTCCCAGATTTATTTTCATAAAGTAAAAAACCTTAGAAAAGAAAAGGTTTTTCTTCCTTAGAAAAACCTAGATATTCCCTCACTTACTTGTTGAACACTAAATAGAAATTATTATTCATTACCACTAAATAAAAATATAATCTTTATCCCTAGCCTCACTTACAGAATGGTCTTTAATCCACCTTTCCATTCTTTTTTATTTTTTATTTTTTATTTTGCCTGTGGGGAAAGAAGAGGGAGAGAGGGAATGGAGTGCTCCCTGGAGGGAGAACACCCACATTTCCATTCTTAATCTGCCAGCTCTATCCTCAACCCCAGTGTTATTTAGCAGGATATAATGAAAAGATCGTGGATTTTACATAGACACAAATTGTAATTTGGGGTCTACCACTTATTACCTATGTGGCTTGCACAATTAGGCAGGAAAAAATAAATAACAAGGTTGCAATTGGAAGGGAAGAAGTAAAATTATCTCTAGTCACAGATGACATGATCTGATATGTAGCAAATCCTAAAGAATGCACTAAGAAATAATTAGAACGAAGTAATTCAGGAGGATTGCCAGATACAAGATAAATATGCAAAAAATCAGTTGATTTTTTTTATATACTTGCAATGGATAATCCAAAGTGAAATTAAGGAACAATTTATTTACACTAGTAGCATTGATAAGAATAAAATAAGAGTAAATTTACCAAAAGTGCAAAACATAAACCCTGAAAACTATAAAACATTATTAAAAGAAATTTAAAAGATCTAAAAATTGGAGGAAAAATCCCATGTTTATGATTTAATGCAATCCCTGTAGAAATCACAGCTGACTTCTTTGTAGAAATTGATGAACTGATTTCTAAAATTCCTATGAAATGGCAAGGGACCCAGAATAGCCAAAACAATCTTGAGGAAATAAAAAGGAGGAGAATTCACATTCCCCTATTTTTAAACTTCCTACAAAGCAACAGTAAACAAGTCAATTTGGTACTGGCATAAGAACAGACATATAAATCAATGGAACAGTCTAAAAATAAACCCATGTGTCTGCAGTCAACTAATTTCAACAAGGGTATCAAGATCATTCATTGAATAGTCTTTTCAACAAATGGTGCTAAGACTGCTGGCTAGCCACACATAAAAAAAAATGGAATTGGACCCTTACCTCAAATCATGTACAAAAATTAACTCAAAATAGATCAGACAGCTAAATAGAAGAGCTAAAACTATAAAACTCTTAGAAGAAAGTATAGAGGTAATCTTTATGACCTGAATTTGGGAGAGGATTGTTAGATATAACACTGAAAACATAAGCAATAACAAAAAATAGGATAAATTAGATTAAATTAAAATTTAAAATGTAATTCAAAAAATAATATTAAGAAAGTAAAAAGACAACCACAGAAAGTAAAAAGACCACAGAATGGGAGAAAATATTTGTAAATCTTTTTTCTAATAAATGACGTATCTAGAATATATAAAGAACTCATATAATTTCATGATTAAGAGACAAATAATCCAATTAACAATGCAGGTAAAGTATCTAAATAGATATTTCTCCAAAGAAGGTAGTCAAATGGCTGATGTGCCCATGAAAAGATGTTGACACCATTAGTTATTAGAAAAATACAAATAAAACCCATAATAAAATACTACTTTATAACCACTAAGATGGCTAGAACCAAAAAGTCAGATAATTGCCCTGACTGGTATGGCTCAGTGGATTGAGTGCCAGCCTGCAAACCAAAGGGTCGCTGGTTCAATTCCCCATCAGGGCACATGCCTATGTTGTGGGCAAGGTCCCCAGTGGGGGGCACATGAGAGGCAACCACACATTGATATTTCTCTCTCTCTCTTTCTCCCTCCTTTCCCTTCTCTAGGGAAATAAAATCCTTTTTTAAAACAAAGTTTACAAAAAGTCAGATAATAAGTATTGGTGAGCATGTGGAGAATTTAGAACTCTCATGTACTGCTGGTAGCAGTGTTGAATAGTCTTTTCAACAAAGTGTTACAGCCACTTTGAAAGATAGGCTGTCAGTTCCTCGAACTGTTATACATAGATTTGCTATATGACCCAGCAGTTCATCTCCTAGGTATAAACCCAAGGGAAGTGAAAACAAGGCCATGCAAAAACATGTACCTGAATTTTCGTAGTAACATTATTCATAATAGTCAAAAATGTTTATCAGCTGATGAATGGATTTTTTAAAAGTGGTATTTCCATACAATGAAGTATTATTTGGCCATAAAAAGAAATAAAGTACTGATAACATGCTGCAGTATGGATATACCTTGAGGACATCATGCTAAACGAAAGAAACCAGTCACAAAAGAGTACATATTTGTAGTTCATTTATATGAAATGTACAAAATATACAAATCTATAGAGACAGAAAGTAGATTAGTGGCTTAAGGCTGGGTATGATGGACGGTCAGAGTGGTGATAGCTAAAGGATATGGAGTTTCTTTCTGAGCTGATGAAAATGTTCTAAAATTCCCTGTAGTGATGGTTTATTCATGGTTGTAAATGTACTAAAAATGTTAACTTCTTCACTTTAAATGGGTGAATTGTATGTAATATGAAGTATGTCTAAATAAAGCTGGTTGAAAAAACATAAGATCAAGAATCTAGCAAAGTAAATGAAAAAAGACAGATCAAGTTACACAATCATGAATTTTCAAAATATTAGGTATACAGAGACAATCTTAAAAGCTTTCAGAAAGGAAAGAATGGTTATATATACAGTATCAGAAATTGGAATGACATATTCCAGAGAATTGACCAACATGGTAACGTTAGATACTTCTCAGCTCTCCTCCTCCCATGGATTGCCAAACGTACAGCTACACAGAAAGCAATTCCACAAAAAGAGATCCAGAAGGGGAATGAGCAACTTTTACACATCAGACAAATGAGAAAATACTATCAAAATGGGTAGGAAAGGCTGAAACACTCTCGCCATACACCCCACCCTGCAAAGTGTTATACATTCAGGAGAGAATCCCCAACTCCTAGCTTCTTCTTGAACAAAGGATTTGGACCTCACCTGTAATGCCTCAATTTTTAAAATTCCCACCAGTGAGAGATGGGCTCCCAAAACATTTAGCTCTGGAAACTAACGGGGCTTGTGTCCACAAGACTTAATACTATAATAAAGAAGTTATTCTTAACAGGCATGCAAGCACTCACCATTCTGCCTGATACAGAGCCAGACAAGGACACCATGAGAAAGGAAAATGACAAGCTAATATCCCTGAAGAACATAGTTGCAAAAGTCCTCAACAGCCCTAGCCAGGTGGCTCAGTTCGTTGGAGCATCATCCCTATATACCAAAGGGTTGTGGGTTTAATCACCAGTCAGGATGCATATGGGAGGCAACCAGTTGATGTTCTCTCTCATGTTGATGCATCTCTCTCTCTCTCTTTCTCTCTCCCCACCTCCTCCCTCTCTCTCTAAAATCAATAAATGTATCCTCAGGTGAGGATTAAAAAAAATCCTCAACAAAATATTAGCAAATCAAAACCAACACTATATTGCCCTGGCTGGTGTAGCTCAGTGGATTGAGTGCGGGCCTGCGAACCAAAGGATTGCGGTTCGATTCCCAGTCAGGGCACATGCCTGGGTTGCAGGCCAGTTCCCAGCAGGGGACGCGCAAGAAGCAACCACACATTGATATTTCTCTCCCTCTCGCCTTCCCTTCCCCTCTAAAGATAAAATAAATAAATCATTAAAAAAAATACTATATTAAAAGTATCATATACTGTGATCAAGTGGAATTTATTCCAGGGATGTAAGGATAGTTCGACATCCACACGTCAATAAATGTGGTACACCATATTAACCAAATGAAGGATACAAATAATCTCAGTAGGTGCAGAAAAGCATCTGTCAAAATTCATCACCTATTCATGATAAAACCTCTCAACAAACTAGATATAGAAGGAACATACCTCAATGTAATAAAGGCCATATATGATAGTTTCACAGCCAACATCATACTTATTAGGCAAAAACTAAAAGCATTTCCCTTAAGATGAGTAACAGGACAGGTATGTCCACTTTCACCACTCTTATTCAACATAGTACTGGAAGTCCTAGACACAGCAGTCAGACAAGAAGAAATAAAAGGCATCCAAATCATAAAGGAAGAAGTAAAACTGTCGTTATTGCAGATGGCATGATACTGTATATAGAGAACCCTAAAGATTCCACCAAAAAACTACTAGAACTGATAATGAATTCAATAAAGTGGCAGGATACAAAATAAATATTCAGAAATCAGTTGCATTTTTATACACCATTTATGAACTAGCAGAAAGAGAAATTAAGAAAACAATACCATTTACAATTGCATGAAAAATATAAAATACCTAGGAATAAATTTAACCAAGGATGTAAAAGACCTGTACTCAGAAAATTGTAAGACATTGAAGAAGATAAAAATAATTGGAAGCATATACCATAATCATGGAGAGGAAGAATTAACATCGTTAAAATGTCCATACTACCCAAAGCAATCTACAGATTCAACACTTCCTATCAAGATACCAATGGCATACTTCACAGAACTAAAACAAATATTTCAAAAATTTATATAGGACCACAAAAGATCCCAAATAGCCACAGCAGTCTTGGGAACAAAGAGAAAAGATGGAAGAATCATATTCCCTGATGTCAAACTATGGCACAAGGCCATAGTAATTAAAACAGTATGATACTGGCATAAAAACAGACATATAGATCAGTAGAACCAGAGAGCCAAAAAGTAAACCCACACCTTTATGATCATTAGTATTTGACAAAGGAAGCAAGAACATACAATGGAGTAAAGATAGTCTATTTAATAAATGGTGTTGGGAAAATTGGACAGATAAACGCAAAAAAAAAAATGAAACTAGACCACCTTATACCATCTACAAGGTTAAACTAAAAATGGATTAAAAAACTTAAAATGTTACACTTGAAACCGTAAAAATCCCAGAAGAAAACATAGGCAGTAAAATCTTGGACATTTCATGTAGCAGTATCTTTTGTGATATGTTTCCTCAGACAAGGTAAACCAACGAAAAAATAAACAAATGGGTCTACATCAAACTAAAGAGTTTTTGCAACAAAATGAAAAGACAACCCATTGAATGGGAAAACATATTTCCCAATTATACATGTAATAAGGAGTTAATATCCAAAATGTATAAAGAACTTACAAAACTCAACACCAAAAAAACCCCAAACAATCTAATAACAAAATGGGCAGATGACCTGAATAGACACTTCTCCAGAGAGGACATACAGATGGCCCGTTAGGCATATGGAAAGATTCTCAGTGTCAGTAATGATCAGAGAAATGCAAATTAAAACCACAATGAGATATCACCTCACACCTGTCAGAATGGCTATCATTAGCCCTGATGGGATAGCTCAGAAGGTTGAACATCCCCCTGCAAAGCCAAAGGTCACCAGTTCAATTTCCAGTCAGGGCACATGCCTAGGTTGCAAGCCGGTCCCCAGGTGGAACACATTCCAAAGGCCACTGATTGGTGTTTCTTTCACACATTGATGTTTCTCCCCTTCTTTTTCTCCCTCCCTTCCCCTCTCTCTAAAAATAAAATCTTCTTTAAAAATATAAAATAGCTATCATCAATAAATCAACAAACAACAGGTATTGTTGGTGAGGATATGGAAGAAAGGGAACGCTTGTGCACTGTTGGTGGGAATGCAGACTGGTGCATCCACTGTGGAAAGCAGTATGGGGTTACCTCAACAAATTAAAAATGGAGCTACCTTATGACCCAGTGATTCTGCTTCTGGAAATGTATCTGAAGAAACCCAAAATACATTCAAAAGAATATATGCACTTCTATGTTCATTGCAGCATTGTTTACCAAGCATTATAATGGCCAAGCTTTGGAAGCAGCCCAAGTGTTCATCAAAGCAGTGGTACACTTACACAACGGAATATTACTGTAAAAAAGAAGGAAATCTTACCTTTTGCAACAGTGTAGATGGACCTGGAGAGCATTATGCTAAGTGAAATAAGCCAGTCAGAGAAAGATGAGTACCATATGATTTCACTTATGTGGAATCTAATGAGCCAACAAGCAGAATAAACAGAGCAATCAAATTCATAGAAACAGAGATTAGAAAAATGGTTTCTGGAGTGCAGGAGAAATGGAGACAGATTGATAAAGGGGCACAAACTTTCAAGTAAACTTTCAAACTTTTTAAGTTCTAAGTTGAATAAAGTCTGAGAATCTAATGTATAATATGGTGACTAGGTAACTAGTTGATAACACTGTATTGTATAGTTGAAATTTTCTAAGAGAATAGAACTTAAATGTTCTCACCCCTCCCACAAAAAAAAGCAACTATATGAGGTAATAGATGTTTTAATTAATTCAGTGGGAAGAATTCTTCCACAATTTATATGTATATCAAATCATCACATTGTACACTTTTAATATTTTATAAGTACACTTGTCAATTATATCTCTGTAAAGCCAGAAACAAACAAAAGACTTCCACCAGCTCCATGGAAGACAAGGGAGTAATACTTGCAGAATTCTAAAACTTCTGAATTTTCAACATCAAATTTCATTCTCAATCAAACTATCAATCAAGTACAAGGGTAAAGTGAAATGTTTTCATGCTCCAGGGTCTCAATTGTTTACTTCTCTTGCACTATTCCTTGGGAAAGCACAGAGTGATAGTTTTACCGCAGGAGAATAAAGGAAGAATGCATATGGCATGGAGTCCAAGAAGTAGGGGATATAACACAAAAAGAGAAAAGGAGGTTTAAGATCTGTGTCATATTAGAGAATAAACACTCCTTGTGGGAGCTGGATGGGGCTTAACTAGGAATATTTGTATTTCCTAGTGAGGATGGGGTGTTTAGATGGAGACACATTCCTCCTATGTTTGACCAAACTGAGAGGAAATTTTCAGTTCTCTTGGAGAGTTCAATAATGAAATAGTAATAGGCACATAGAAAACTAAGTAGATGAAAATTAAGGCAGTTATTAAAACAAGGAAAACTAGAAGTTAAGAAAGTGAAAAATTATACTTAGCTCTGATATAATATTAAGCCTGAAGATTAACTGCCAAAAATTATAATATAACTAAATTGAGAAGATGGGTGAAAAGGAAATCTGTGTCCAAGAGTAGTGGTATAAGAGAGTGGATTCTTAATTTTTCATAATAGGGAGTTGTAAGTCTTTTAGAAAACTGAGAAATCAGAAAATAGTCATACACATGTGTTACTCAGCAATATAAAGGTAAATACCAGAAGAAATATGTGAGTGAGTTGAAAGTGAGGAGGCAGGCTGCTACTATTTATTTTTATGTCTTGTAATCCTATTTTTTTGATGTTTGATTTAAAAATATTTAAGAAGAGGGAAGTGCTGAGAGTGTGCTTGTCTCAGGCCTCTAGCCTGTACGGAATAGCTCTGACCTCTCCTAGTTTCTGGTATAAGTATGTCCCAAATATTGCATGGAGAAAAATGGCATGCCTTTTAATATGCCATAGACGGTAGAATAAATTCAAAGAAATGTTAATTTCAAAAAAAATGTAAAAGGTGGAGGACTATATACTGAACAGTGGAGATCTTGGTAACATTAAGGATATGCAAGGGCAGGGAACCAAGCAACTGAGTGTGTTTGTGTGCAGGGGACTATAAGTGGCAAATGCAAGTTGTATAGAATACCAAGATATAGAGCTTCAAAAAGGAGCAGTGCACAGCAGCTGTGGAGAAGCCGTGTAGATTGGGAAGTTCTTAGTTGGGTTTTGGCAGCTAGGAAGTCGTTCTGACCTTCAAGAAAGAGGTTACTGTAGACCAGTGGTTCCCAGTGTGGGACAGTTCTCCTCTACTTCCCATGGGACATTTGGTAATGTCCCATGGAGACATTTTGGGTTGTCAAAACTGAGATAATGCTACTGGTATCTGGCCAGTAGAGTCCAGGGATCCAAAACATACAGATGCTCCTAATGACAAAGAGTTCTCTGACCCAGCATGTCAGTAGTTCTAAGATGGAGAGAAACCCTGTTATAGATTAAGGAAAGGTGAGGAAAGGAACATTTATTGAGCATCTATTAGTTGCAAGAACTATAAGAACATGATGTGATTTGAAGGTAGTTATTGTGTAAAATATTCTTGAGAAATCAAAGGAGGGAAAAAGTATAGCAGCTAGTTTAAAAGGGAAGTAAAGTTGAAAGAATTAATTGAAATGCTTAGCACAGTGTCTGGCACATATTAAGTATTTAATAAATATTGTCTTCATTATGAATAACATGTTTGTTAAGAATTCAATAGGGTCATTAACAGATTCCCACTGTATTAGTTACTATAGGAGAAACAAGCAAATGAAATATATACATATTTATATGCTTATCTTTATTAGTGTACAAACTGTAAGTAGGGTGTCTGTGGTACTTCTGTATTTTATGAAAAACTAATCTTATCATAATTAACCCTAAATACACTTATTTTTGCTAGGTGGGAGAAAGCATATTTGTGAATTAGCCATTATTCACAAAAACAACGTATTAACATTTAACTCATTGAATAGAATTAATTAGTTCCCTTTTTTTTCTCCCTGCTAAACCATAAGCAACACAAGAATAAAGCAACTTAGCCACCTCTGTATCAATTAGGACCTAAGGCCTTTCCTGGCACATAATAGGTATCCGGGAAAATGTTTGTTAAGCAAATGAATGAATTCACAATCAGTGTTAGTAGTGTATTTTTTTAATACTAGCTGTTGGCATCCCAAAGGAAGGGGAAAATAGTATGAAAATATTTATCAGATAATCTTCTGTTTAATGTGATTCTTCTGTTTAACATAACCTTCTTTTATGTTTAGAACTTTAGACTATTTTCACTGAAAAGAGAATAGCTTAGCTGAAACTTCTTTTGGTTTGTTTTTCTTATCTCTGCAGTGCTGAATTATCCCAAGGTCATTACTGGGATGGGCTAGGTTCTCCTCCAGATTCTCCAGCTCCTGGAAGTGATGTGTATTGCAGCAGTGAGTCAAATGACCCTCAGTATGACCAGAGTCTCCTGGAGAACTTATTTTACACAGCACCTGTAAGTCATTGAATCTGAAGCTTTAGGAATTAGATTACAATTAATATATTAGTAACATTAATAGGCGCCAGCATATTATCACTTGCCAGATTGAAAGCTATTTATTTTACATACTATATTTTTCATTATAATGACAACCTGAAAAGGAAAGTATTATCCTCATTCTACAGATGAGGAGATAAGCGTAGTAAGATTAAATGTGTTGTCCAAGGACACACAGTAAGTGTCAGAGCCAGGATTCAAGTTCTAGTTTACCTGAGTCCAAAGCCTATGGTATTAATTAATGTATTATATGGCTTCCTTAGAGCTCTTCTAAGAAAGAACTAATGCAGGTGTACCCTCAGAACCACCCTCAACTGCTATGTTTGCAAAATATTCCAGTAACAACTCTACTCACAGGTAGCACATACCTCTACTGACCCTTAAGGCATTCTCTTTTTAGGCAGTTCTAGCATTTTCTTTAGGCAGAAAGCATAAGAGTACTTTCTTATATCAAGCCGTATGCTCTGTTCATTCTGGTTTACTAATTCTCAAGGTCTGTTCATACTAAGTTCAATCCCTGTTCTACAAGTAATCATTTATATTTGTGAACACTGCTGTCATACTCTTGATTTTTCTTTGCTCTGGGTCAGAAAAGATAACTAAAATATAAGGTAGTTTATACCAGCTCAGTGATGAAACAGAGCTGCCAGGGTTCAGAGCAGGCAGGGAGAACTCGTACATGAGATTGTTGGGAAAGAACATCATAAGGAATTAGGGGTTTTAATTGAGACTTGAAAAATGGTGTTTAGAGAGAGAAAGGATATGAAATGGGAATAGCAAGAATGACCTATCTAGGGAAGCAGTTTGTGTACTCGAGGTAACTAATTTAACTAAATGAGAAGGCATCCATAAGGCATGCTAGCATGTTGCAACCAGTCTGTGAAAGCCTGTGGCTGTCAGATGGTGAGGAAATGACATGATCACGATAGTGTTTTAGGAATGTTAATCTGGCAACGATGTAGGGACCAACAAGGTAGAATAACCAGAAGCAGATCAGAAGCCACTGGGCTACTGGAGGTGTGAGAGAGGGGGAGAGCCTGAATGATGGTGGCAGCAATGGGATTGGAAAGGAGGAATGGATTTTAAAGGACATTATGAATTGTTAGGATTTCATGACTTCCTGCCTTAAACTCTTCACTGATACTATGTTACCTGTAGGATAAAAAGGAAGGGGAACTTAAACTTATTACATATTTTCTCTGTGCCAGGGAGTTTACATTACCTGTTATTAATTCAGTACTGTGCCCAATATTTTAAATTTGTTATTTCATTTAATTATTCTTCTAGCCCCATGAGATAGCATTATCATTTTTACATGTCATGAAATAAAAGCTTAGAGACATTAATTACTAGTAATTAAGTGGCAAAACTAGAATTCTTACCCTGGTCTGTCTGGCAAAAAGCCTGTGTTTTCCCAGTTAGACCACATCATCTTGTCAGCGTTGAGCACAGCATCAGAGTCTGCATGTTGCTCTTACCACACAAGTCAACACATTATACATACACCCTGAGTTGCTGAAAAAGGGAATTGGAGGTGATACACTTAAAATGACTTTGAATTAGCCTCCTGCATTAATATTATTAAGCTTTTTTGGGCTGTATAAGTGTAGTCAAATAGCTATAATTTGTGTGCCCAGATAGCTGTCTTCTCTGTGTTGCGTTGTATAGTAGAAAGGGCTGATCAGTCATTTGTAATGGCTGTCTTTTCTCAAAATAAAAGTTAATTACTAGGGACTTAGCCACTGATTCCCCCATTAAGGAAATTTGTGACAAATAATATAAAGTTCCTTTTGGCAAGAGTAAAAGCAGAATGAATCATTAGTAGCATGGAGTGGTGAGAAAAGCAGCCTGTGGGTCATCTAGTTAGGTGACATTTTACCAGTGATTTTACCTCAAACGATGGTAGAAAATACAGTCTTTGGAACCCAGGGATCAAAATCTGCCTTTACTGCTTATAGCTGTGAATCGTAAACAAGCTTTCTAATCTCTTTCACCTTTCATTTTTCTCACTTACAAAAATTGAGACAAGGACACCTTGTAGGAATGTGGTATTAGTAATACATGTGCAGCATTTAGCATAGTACCAGATTCATAGCAGGCAGTCAATAAACAGTGGTTATTATTTGAATGTGAAAGAAGAATGTATTTTCTTTGAACTGAACTTGTAGGTTATTGTTGTGAACTTCAGATTACAGCTTACCCTTGAACAGCACAATTTTGGACTGCACAGGTCCACTTATACACAGATTTTTTTCAGTTAATACTCAGCTCTATGTATCTATGGGCTTTGCATTTGTGGATTCAGCAATGACAGATTGAAAACAGTAGTTAAGGTTTAGGGAAGTCAAAAGTTATAGGCAGATTTTTGACTGTGCAGAGGGATCAGCGCCCTTAATTCCCACATTGTTCAAGGGTCAAGTGTATTTGTGTACAACCAGGAAAATGTACAACCTTTAAAAATGATATATGGCCCTGGCTGGTGTAGCTCAGTGGATTGAGTACCAGCCTGCAAACGAAAGGGTCACTGGTTCAATTCCCAGTCAGGGCACATGCCGCAGTTGTGGGCCAGGTCCCCAGTAGGGGGCCTACGAGAGGCAACCACATATTGATGTTTCTCTCTTTCTCCTTCCCTTCTCCTCTCTAAAAATAAATCAATAAAATCTAAAAAAAGATAAGAATGATACATGTACGGAGAAGAATTTGGTTTCTTGTAAAGAAATGTTTTTATTACCACTGTCCCCAAAGCACTTATCTTTTAGAACCTCTGTGTTCATTTCTTCCCCCCACAGAAATCTGATAGCAGCATTAGTGATTTCTTCAGTGAAGATGATGATATTGTCCCTTCTAAAAAAAAGAGCCAGTCAAAAACTCTTGCCAGATCTTCAAAGGTTCTGGAGTCAAATGATCACATGTTGAAGAAGAGAACAGTGGGCAAGAGAAATAGGTGAGCCTCTCTATGAATGCTTGTTTAGAGGCAAAAGCAAAGGAAGATTATTTTCATAAGATCTCCTAAAGTAAAATGACCTGTGTTTGTCCAATAGTATCAGACTGGTTAAGTTAGTTACTGTAACTCATTTATTATTTGTAGTCCTTTTTTAAAAATGTAGTAACATGAAAAGATGGACATCATCAAATGATTCAGGGAGAAAGTAGAATTCTAGGTTGTATGTGTGCTGTATTATACTTATGTAGAAAATATATGTAAGGAAAGCAAATGAAAAGGAATATAAAAAAGTGATAATAGTAGTTATAGTAAGGCAGTGAGTAACTGAAGTAAAGTCAATATCCCTTGTAGAAAACCAGTTCTATAACATCAGTTTCTATTCTTGTGTGGAATTGAGCCTACAGATCAGAAGAATGTTTTTACATTTTTTGAGATTTCTATTACTGTGGATTAGGACCAGAATTCTGATTAGAGCTGTCCCAATACTTGATAACTTGTGAATTCACATGCTTGCTGCCCTTCTTCCTCTTTTCTCCTTGTGCCTGCGCAATCTCGATCATTTCATATTGGGCCTCTGACTGTCTGCCTCACTGTCTGTATGAATTCCTTTCAGAAATGTGATTGAACAACAGATGATATCAGAAACTCCAGAAGATGCCCAAGTGGTGACACTAAGTGTAGATAGACTAGCCCTTCTGGGTAGAACACATTCAGTCAGAATCATCATCGAAACAATGGGAGTTCCTCCAGATAGTCCACAGATGACCCCTGGCAAAACAAGCTTTCCTCGGAGACCACCTAAGCTGACAACAAAAAAGCGGTATGCCTCTAATATGGGAAAGCTAAATTTGACATTAGTTAGAACTGACTGATGATGATAATAATAATAAATGTATAATACTTTATGGTTTGTAAAGTGCCTTCATATGCACCATTCAACAAAAATGAATTGAATCCCCCACGAAGTCCCAAGCACTATGCTAGATACGTGGAAGGATGTAGAAAGTTAAGACCCAAACTTTGTTTTTACGTTTAGTCAGCAGAAGAGAGAGAGACATTTAAATGGCTATCTGTAATATAGGGCTTTGGGGTCCAAAATAGAAGTTTTATATTAAAAATTCTGTGGGAGCATAAGGAAGGGAGCCTTGAATTCTGCCTGGCAGAATTGGTGAAGGCTGTGGAGAGAGGAGATAGTTCCTCTGAGGACCTGAGATCCTGAGAATAGAACCCTGAAAGATATGTAGGATTTATCAGACTGAAAATAGGTTTTATTAATTTTTTAATCACTTTTTTATTATTTTGGTTTTCTTTTAGCACCTTCTTTGTGGAATATCACTTACCTGTGGGCTTTTCCAAAAGTGGATTGGGAAAGAAAACGTTGATAACTGAGGTCATTCGACTCGCCTCCAGTAAAATTACAGATGGAAGTAAGAGAGAGACTGGTTTTTTGTTCTTTAGACATTTTGGCTTTGAAAGAATTTTGGAATCCCTAATTACTCATTTGACTCTTACAGCATCATAGAATCTTAGAGGCAGAAAGAATTTTTAAGTGAAGCTTTTCTAGTTCCTTTATTTTATAAGTGAGGAAAGTAGCCCAGAGTTGCCGTGCCTGTCCTGATGCGGGGCAGCAGGGCATAACATAGCTGAGAGCACAACTCAGAATTCCTGATGCTTAGATCGTGCTCTTTCAACTACTGCACTTTTGCTTTCTTCCTCTTCCAAAAACAGCTTTATCAAGATATAATTTACATACCATACAGTTCACCCATTCAAAGTGTACAATTTGGTGCTTTTAGTACATACACAGGGTTGTACAACCCTCACCACAATCTAAGTTTGCAACATTTCATTCTCCCTAAAAGGAATTGAATTCTCATTAGCATTCACTCCTCAGTTCCCTCTTCAGCCCTAGTACTAAGCAACTCCTAATCTACTTTCTGTCCCTATCAATATTCCCTTTCTGGACATTTCATACAATTCGAATTATATGTGATTTTTGTGACTGGCGTCTTTGACTTCTAGTATTTCCAAGTTTCATCCATATTATGGTATATCTTAGTATTTTACTCCTTTTTATGGCTATTTAGTATTCTATTGTGTAGTTATACCACATTTTCTTTAACCATTCATCAGCTGATGGGCATTTGGGGTATTTCCACTTTTCGGCTTTTATGGATGATGTTATTAGGAACTTTTGTGTACACATTTCTATATTTACATATGTTTTCATTTTCTTTGGATATATACCTAACAGTGGAATCACTGCATCATGTGGTAAACTGTATGTTTTAATTTTTTAAGAACTGCCAGACTCTTCAACAGCTGCTTCACCATTTTACATTCTCACCATAAGTACATGAGGATTCTAATTCTCTTCATCCTCACTAACATTCTCTTCATGTTATTTTCCATTTTTTAAATTCTAGCCATTCTAATGGGTACAAAGTGCTATCTTATTATTACTGTTATTGGCCACACTGGTTGAGTTCTCCCCATGTTATTCTAAAGACGTTCATACAGGAAGTGTGGAATAAGCATTGAGCCTGGATTTATTTGTAAGAGTTCTAGTTCTGATTATTCCCCACACTTACTGTGTGACGTTGGACTTAAGTGAATTACTTTCTTCTGTGGGCCTCCCTTAACAATAACACAGGCTGGACTAGATATTTTCAGAACCTCTTCCTTTTAAAAACAGTCTTCTCTGGGATGTTGTTAGCAATTCTTAAAATCTTTTCTGGGACATTGTTAGCATTTTTTTTTTTTAATTTTCTTTGGGCTCTGACTGGTGTGGCCTAGTTGGTTGAGCATTGTCCCACAAAGGGAAAGGTGCAGGTTCAATTTCTGGTCAGGGCACATGCCTGGGTTATGGGTTTGGTCCCTGGTCAGGGCACATGCAAGAGGTGACTGATCAATGTTTCTCTCACACATCAATGTTTCTCTTCCTTGCTTTCTCCCTCCCTTGCCCTCTCTTTAAAAATAAATAAAATCTTTAAAAAATGTATTCTCTGGAACATTGTTAGCAACTTTAAAAAATATCTGTGGAATATTGCTAGCAATTTATTTACATGAATTTCTTCTTCCACTATTGCCTTAATTCACTTTAGTGGTAAAAAAAAAAAAAATGAGCTTAAGGAACAGAATTATGTGAGAAATATGGTAATATAATGTAAAAATGTACCTAGGTGATGAAGAGACATCTGCATGGCACCAGATTAAAATAGAGTTCTATTTATATATAAAGGATTTTAGACATAGAGGTGCTTTATCATATATTACCTTAGTTGATCCTCTCAGCACAACAGTGAGGTATTGTAGGTGTTGTCTTAGTTCCCTTCTCCTGGTAGAAGAAGCAGGTAAACTGGTCTGGTAGGTATGGGCTTCCTGGGCCCAGTCCTTTTGTTCACAGTTGTATGCGTGGGCCCAGATAGCAAGACCCAGATCCTGTCCATGAGTACCTAGAGAAGTAAACAGAGTCAAGAATCAAGATGGCAAAAAGATGAATAGAGAGATCAGTAGGTCACATTGGCAGATGGAATAAATTTAGTCTTTTGTGAGGGTTCTTCAGGTCCATTTTAAAAATCTAGAAGTGAATGAACTGTGGAAGATCATTTTACAAGTGATACATGATGGCGGAGGTGGTCACTAAGTAAGTAACAGAACTTACTCATATCAGAGGATTCTAGTCCCAATTTTTTTTAACCTGTTAAAGCTTCATGGCAGTGAGCACAGATTCAAATACTACCATTACTTTATCCCATTTACACTTATTATAGCAAAAACCCTTCCTTTTTATCCAGAGATAGACTTTACCCTGCTTAACCCTGCTAACTAAGATCAGTACCTGGAACTTTGCATGCGTGTCAAGATAGGAATATGCTAGACTTCAGCCATAAGATAAACTCATTTGCATTCTTATAATTTTTTATTCAGTTTTTTTCTCTTCATTTACCTTCATTGTCCCACCTCTAGCTAGCCCCCTTCTTTTGATACACTGCCTACCAACTTGTCTTGTAAAAACAGTATTGTCTGTCTACACACTCTGTGTTCATATGCTTGCCATT
Source organism: Anoura caudifer (assembly GCA_004027475.1). Lineage (NCBI taxonomy): Eukaryota > Metazoa > Chordata > Mammalia > Chiroptera > Phyllostomidae > Anoura > Anoura caudifer. The sequence continues at coordinate 375,936 of PVKU01000336.1, read as the reverse complement.
CATTCCTCATAGCAGAGCAGAGCGGTATTGCACTGCTTTTCTTCCCTATGCTGTACCCAGGGTTTTCTCTTTGTCTCTGCTCCTTTAGTCCCATAGTCCTAACACTTTTGTGAAGTTACATTGACTGGATTCCTGAAAGAGATTTTAGTCAGATTTGAAAGGGAGGTGGATGAGGTCAAAGCATGGGTATGGGTTAATGATGGCTCTAGTTGGGTGATGTGCCATGTGCTTATGTTTCTGATTCTACTTACAGAGGTGAAATTCCAGCAGAGATTTGTGTTTCCAGTACAGTTTGATGGCCCAATGATAGAACACTGGTGGAATTCCAACCTGATTTTCCAAATTTACACAAAAAAAGCCCTACAGAAAAAGGTACTGCAAGTGATTTTGACCTTTGCCTTACCATTTACACCAGGGATTTGGAACATATTTAAAATCATATTTCTATTTAAACTAGGAATTTCTCTAGGCTCAAACAACACTAATGCTTATGATTATTTTTTTAAATTTCTGTTTTATGCTTATTATAGAACAGATATTATGGTCTGTTTCCTGTTTGTTATAGACTGGATATGCTAAAAGCTCTTCATGAACACACTGTCAGATTTAATTATTACAACAACTCTATGAATTAAGGACATTATTATCTTCATTTTACAGATGAAAAAACTGAGATTAAGTGAAGTTAAGTAACTTGTGTAAGATCACCCAAGCTAATAAAAGACAAAGCCAGGAGTCTACCCCAAGTCTTTTGACTTTCAGTCCTAAATTCTTAATGTCTTTACTGTGCTCCCTTCTATGGAGAGGTGACTGTTTGGATTGACATAGGCTATTAGACTTAATTGGGGAACCTACTTTTTTCACATAGAATTCTCATAATCAGCTCATATTCAAAATAATATGATGTGGGCAGCAGTTTTAATCAGCTAATTCCAAGTCTATAAAAATCCATTTGTAACTGATACAACATAAATTATTAAACTATGTTATGAGCAGTTTTTACTTCAGTAAAAACTGAGTAGATTTTTCATCTCTGATGTCTTCTTTGGTACATATAGCATGAAGAATGCATCTTGTTTTTTGTTTGTTTTTTCAGAGGTTTTTATTTTTAAGTGAAGCAAAATAGGAAGAGGAGGAAAAATACATAATTTCACAACCTCTAAAAAACCTCTGTAAACATTTCAGTATATTTAAATTGAATCACCTACTTAATTTCTTCTTTCTAGGTGTAAAAGAATTATACATATTTTTATAGAAACTTCAAACATATTTTTAAAAAGCAAAAATCACTGTGAACCCATCACCAAGAAGTAACTATTGTTTATATTTATGTGTCTCCTTTTCAAATGAATATAATATACTGTATATGTAAATCTTTGATAATTTAGGATAATTTTGTATGCAACTTTTATCCTTTTTTAACATTGTCTTGAGGGTTTTTATTGATTTTTTTCAAAAATATATAATCTTTTCACAAAATTTTATGAATATTTGAACACCTTATTTTTATCAAACGTTCTAACAGATATTGTTTGTATTAATTCAGACTTTAATAAACATCATTTTAATGTCTATATTTTATTTCATCGTAGGCATGTGCTATAATTAACTTAATCAGTAACTTGATTATGAACATCTAGTTATTTCTCATTGTTAAAAATACATATTTGTATATAAGGTTTTATGTATTTATTATTTCTTTAGTACATATTTATAGAAGTGAAATTACTGGGCCAAAGAGTATAAATATTTAAAGCTTTTTATATTTGTTGCCAAATTTGTTGTCCAAATGTGTGTTGCCAGTTTATATTCCCAGCTTCAGGTATATGACAGCCTCTGTTTCTCCATAACCTTGATAGCATCATGGATAATGCTTTGTACTTTTCCTAGCTTTTTTTTTTTAATTCTCACCTGAATATATGGGTTTTGTTTTTTATTGCTTTTAGAGAGTAAGGCAGGGGGAGAGAGAAATACTGATCTGTTGCATCCCAAACGAGCCCTGAATGGGGATTGAACCTGCAACCTTTTGGTGAATGGGACAGCACTCCAACCAACAGAGCCACCCAGCCAGGGATATTTTCCTAGCTTTAATGGCAAAAACTTATATCATCTTAATTTCATTTTACACTTTTAAGAGTTAAGTTGAACAATTTTCATAAGGAACTAACTCTTAAAAATAGAAAAAGATAATCTTCCAACTTCTTTGTGACTCATGAAAAAAGTAGTGAAACCCAAAATGGGGACCAAATATGTCAGAATATGGGTTCCTACTTAGTGGTGCCTCAATCAAATAATCAAGCTATTTACTTCATAAAGCACAGGTTCCTTTATAAGACATTATATATTGTCATTCCAGTTAAAGTTCCCTGTGATCCCTCTTTAACTTAAACTTTTTCTTTCCTTCTTCTCTCAGCCAGAAGTCATTGGATCTGCATCACTGCCTTTGAGAGCTGTCATTCAGTCTGAGCTGCTTTCTTTCAGTGACCAGCTTTCAGTGCAACAAGAAAATGGTCAGACTACACTTGGCAGCCTCAAGGTACATAGATATAATTCAGTCAGTCCAGTATATATAAAGCACATATTACTGGCTGGCCCTGAGAATATAGCAGTGAACAAGGAAATCAGGGTGTCTGCTCTTGCAACTTATATTGAAATAGGGCAACAGAAGTGCTGTGAAGGAAATAAATGGTATGTGACAATGAGAACCTGGGAGAAAATAAGAGATGGTGGTCATAAAAAGGTGACATTTAAGGTGAGATTGATGAATGAGAGGAAGAGACCACCAAGTAAAAAAGCACAAGAAATATCAGTCCAGAGAAAGAGAATAATACATGCAAAGTCCCTAAAGTGGGAATGGGCTTGGTGTTGTCAAAGGACTGAATGTTGACTCAGAATAGTGAGCCAAATGGGAGAGTGGTAGAAAGTAAGATTGGATGGACAGGCAGGAGCTGTATCATTCAGAGCTTTGTAGGTCAGAATAAAGTAGGTCTAGATTTTATACTAATAGCCAAGAAAGAACATTGAAGCATGGAATGACATCTGATACACATTTTAAAAGATTACTGTGGAAATAGACTGTAGGGGGCAAGAGGGAAAATGGGAAGGTTTGTTGGATTAATTCAGGAAAGAGATTGTTGATAACTTGGAATAGAATAGAGGCAGTGAAGAAGGAAAGAAGTAATTGAGTTTGTACCTGGTGGATGAATTCTGACATACAGTTCTTTGGAGAGAGGGTTCTTTCCTTGTATTCAGAATCATCAGAATTTCTTAGGTGGTAGAATTTGAATGTGTGGCTTTCCTGGTGAGCTTTTAAAGTCATCAGAGCTATACCCAAAACATTTCAATGGCTCCTCATCACACAAAGTATAAAATAGAGGGCACACCAATGACCCTGGCCTACCACTGTAGCCTTCTCTGTTGCAGTTTCCCTACCAATAGCCATGTCAAACTATGTAAAGACTTGCTAAGGTATCATGCTGCTTTATACCGCTATGCTTTTGTCTTGATTTTCATGCTGCTGCTGCTTCTTAGAAGCCCAATTTGCCCTCCTTCTGTTCTTAATAAATGTCATTTAGTTTTAAAGATTTGTGTGATTATCATTATGAAAAATGACATCGCATTAGTCTTCTGCTATGAAACTTTTATTTTTTGCTTGCCTAGTTCGTTCTGGCCAGCAATGTTTAAAATCAGAAAGGGGTAAAAATAGAATTGGAGGACTGGAAATTGTTCCTATTCTGTCTCTTGAGAGAAGTACTATTCTAGATAGATTGCCGTCTAGATTCAGTAGAGCAAAAGAACTTTGCTGTGGGTTTTAAATAAAAGAAACAGCAGGTTCCCTTTTTTCTTTAGTAATTTAGTCTCACAATAGTGACCACATTTATTCTTCATCATTTCTCTTACATTCTCTTTTACTTAATAGTTTTAACTTTTTAAAAATAACTTTAAACTTACAGAAAAATTGCAAAAATAGTACAAAGAACTTACATACCCTTTTCCTAGAATGCCCAATTACTAACATTTGTCACATTTGCTTTATTTTTGTCTGTCTTCCTCTTCTTTCTCTTTCTCGCCTTCTTCTTTTTATCTTCCCCTTCCCACTACATACACATACACAATTTTTTTCTGAACTATTTGACATTGTCATGTCTCTTTCCCCCTGCTGTGTATTTCCTGAGAACAAAGATGCCATACTGTACAGTTATAAAAATTGAAAAGTGATACCATATTCTATCTGTAGTCCGTACTCAGATTTCACCAATTGTACCAGTACTTCCCTTTGTAACATTTTTTTTCCATCCAGGATCATCCGTTGCATTTAATTATGTCTCTCTAATCTCCTTTAGTTGGAACAGTTTTCTGCAGCCCTTCTTTGTCTTGTAGTACTTTAGTATTTTGGGAAAAAAGTAAGGCTAGTTATTTTATAGAATGTCTTCCACTGGGCTTTACCTGAATCACTTATTACTATGAGGATTGAAAGATGATTATTTTCTAACTCCACCTTAAATCCACCACTCCATGTACATTTAATAATTGGTACCTACTATACGGAAGAGTTGGCCTTTCCCCCATATTTATTTATGTTGGTATGGACTTATGGATTCTTACATTATTCAGTTGGTTATAATCTATTACTGTTACTCATTTTGATGCTCAAATAGATCCAGATTTGGTCAGGGGAGAGCCTTCAACTGGATTCTATGTCTTTTCAATACATCTCCATCCTTTTCTGAGCATGTCCTTATTTTCTGGCACAAGTTGATGTTCCAGGATCATTTTATATCATTGAAACATCATCTGCCTAGCTTTTCTTAATCTTGGGAAGATAATGTATATGCAGTGTATATTATGATATTTGTGGGTGAGTTCATTTATTTTCTAACAATCCAATGCTGCATCTAGCTCCAAAATTCTGGTTCTGATTCTAGAAGAGATTCCTACTAACTTTCTCTTGTGTTCTATAGGTAACTGTGGAGCTTGTTATAGATAACAAGGATTTCACTGGTGTCAAGACTAAGTTAAATAGTAGTACCCAGCATACCCCACTTTCTGCTCTTACAAGTCCAGATAAGAAACTACCAGAACCCAGCCAGCATGTTACCTGTACCAAAAACTCACAGAACCTAAATGAAGTTCATGAAGAAACTGCAAAGGAAGAACATAATTGGGTACTCCGCAACCCAAGGTCACCGAGCCCTGTCGCACCGAATCCTTCAACCTTCATGGCTATGCCAGCCTCTTACAATTTAGTAAATCAGACAAATGGGTCAACCAAAGAGAGTGCTCTGCTGTTGCATGTGCTGTTAATGGTGCCAGATGGGAAAGATTTCATTACCGGAGAATCTGAGAAACAACCACCATGCAATGTTTATTTTAATTGCAAACTCTTCAGCACAGAGGAAGTCACCAGATCTGTCATCGCATGGGGCACAACACAACCAGTCTTTAACTTTTCTCAGGTAAATTAGTACATATATTAACATTTTATATCCATTAGGGGTGTATGGGGGTAGGAAACAAGTAAGTTTCCCAAATCATAATGCCTTTATAAAAGAGATCTAGAATGTTCAGACTAGGAGGGACCTTTGTAATTTTCTGGTGTATAGATTCAGTCCAACTATCAGATGGGAAGAGGAAAAAATATTGCCAGCATTTTCAAACTTTATGTCTTCATTTCTTTCTCTTCTGTCTCAGTTCCCCAGTATTTCTTTTATTTATTTATTTATTTATTTATTTATTTTTAGAGGGATAAGGAGGGAGAAGGAGAGGGAGAGAAACATCAATGTATGGTTGCTGCTCACATGCCCCCTACTGGGGACCTGGCCTGCAACTCAGGCATGTGCCCTGACTGGGAATTGAACCAGTGACCCTTTGGTTCACGGGCTGGTGCTCAATCCACTGAGCCACACCAGACAGAGCAGGTTTTTCTTTTGTTCCCCATATATCAGTTTCCTGACCAGTGTGCCCCAGGGACCCTCGGGCTTCAGCTGGGAGTCAGGTGTGCAGGGATTGATCCCAGCGTGGCCTGGCTGGCTGGCCAGGGGCAGCAGGAACCCTTGTCCCCACTTGAATGTCTCAAAGCATTTTATACTTGCACCTAACATATTACCTGGCATATCACAGGTATTCAATAAAGATGTGTAATGAAAGAAGAAATTCAAATGTGTCCAAATCTAATTTTTTTTCTTCCAAATCTGTTTCTCCTCCTCCTGTCTGCCCTAATTCATATAATTTACCCAGAAACTAGAGTAGAACCTAAAAGTTGACTCTTTCTTACATAATTTTTTACCAGTCAACAGATACTGCTAACTTAATTATCTCTGAAATAAATCCCCACCTCATTGTCACTGCTTTCATTCAGGTCCTCACTCTCATTCTAAATAGCCTTCAGACTGGCCTACCTGTTTCAGTTTGCCACCTATCCATTCCTTCCTCCATACACCTCTAAAACACTAACCTGAATATTTTACTACTCTGTTTCAAACCTTTCAATGTTTCTCCATAGCCTCAGGATAGAGTCCAAATCCTTAGTTTGAACTATAAGACCCTTTGAGAACTATCTGTACTTCTCTAGTTCCCACTCGCCACTCTTTCCTTCACACTATCAGGTGTTCAACCAGCTGCCCATGGGCAACATGCAGCCCAGGATGGCTGGGAATGCAGCCCAACAAAAAATCATAAATTTACTTAAAACTTTTGAGATTTTTTTTGTGATTACGTGTCACAATGTATGTAATGTGTGGCCCAAGATAACTCTTCTTCCAGTGTGACCCAGAGACACCAAAAGTTTGGACACTCCTCCGGTAGTCCTCAACTGGGCTCATCTACTTGCAGTTTCCTGAATACTCTCTTTTCCTACCTCTTTGCCTTTACATGTGCTTCTGTCTGGAATTTCCTTTCAGCTTTCATGACTCCTATTAGGCAGAACTTTTTGTACTAGTTAGCTACTGCTTATCCTTAAGATTTGGGGTTACTTTCTCCCAGAAGTTCTTTCTGAAATCTCCCTATTTGTAGGTTAGGTTGATGTGTTATGGTTGGTTGGTTGGTTGGTTTATTTATTTCAGGGAACAGAAATGTGTTCAGGGTACCTTATGTAATTGAAGTTTCTTAAATGGATACAAAAAAGATCTGCCCTGGATATCTGCTGTCCTGATTTCACCATTATGCCTCTTGTTTTCTATTGGTTGCACCACTAGGGCCTATCTCTCCTCTGCTGTTACAGTTGTCCTGAGGCGTAAGTCCTTCAGATCGGTGGGCCCTTGATTCTGTCATTAATTTGACTGACCTGCTCTTGACTCTGGATCCCTGGTTCTCTTTGTGATTTCTGTTTTTTCTTTCAACTGTCAGCTGGCTGGCCAATTCTAGAGTAATTTTACACTGAAAATCTGGATGGACTGTTGATCTTTCTATCTACCATAGCTGCTATTGGGCAGAGCTTTTTGCACTGGACCATACCACCCAGCCAGTGATTGGCTGCCATTTGGTCAGGTGCTCAAATCTTGCCTAGTCAATAGTCATCTTTGTTTCAAAAATATCAGTCTTTCATCAGGGGTTTATAAATGGGTCATTTTGCCCTAGGAAAGGTTGAATGAGCTTGGTAGGAATCATGACTGACATGTCTGACAACCTTCTTTGTGTCCCTGAAGCCCTGTATATATGAGCTGTATCAGAGAACTCGTGGCATTTTATATTTGGGCTTTATGTATGTTGATCTCTGACACCAGACTGTGGCTTCAGACTGAGGATGCAAATTGGATTTTATTTTAATGTCTTCAGCTCCCAGCACTGTGCAAGACACACAATAGGCTTTCAGAAAATGTGTGTTAAGTAAAAGTATAAATTAATTATTTTGTCTCAGGCGTAGGCTTTTGTTTTTCGTTGTTCCTCTCTCCAGGTGATTCCTGTCTCTCTGTCTCCCAAATGCTTGGAAAGACTTAAGAACAATGTGATGGTAATCGAAACTTGGAACAAGGTGCGGAGCCCAGGACAGGACAAGCTGCTCGGGCTGGTGAAACTTCCCCTCCATCAGTTTTACATGTCATTCAAGTAAATAGGACCTTTTAGAGTTTTCTTTATTTTACATCTTTAACTTTGTTTGGACCGAAAAGGAATTCTTTTGGTTGGCAAACATGGCTAGCCCAGTAATACCTCGGAGGACTTTTTCATTTTCACTACAGTTTCTGCTCTTTCTCCTATGTTAAAACAGTCTTACAGAGACCACTTACCATGTTTCAGGCCCTATTTTTAAGAACCTTACCCCATCAAGTCATTTAATCCTCACAACAGTTCTCTGAGGCAGGTAACTTTTATTCTTCCTATTTTACAGATGAGTTAACAGAGGCCCAGAGAAGTTCAATAACATGTCATGTATATCACAACTAGTATAACCAGTTAGAACCCAGAGAGTCTGGATCTAGTGTCCACACTTCTTACCAAGAAGCTCAACCGCCAAAGGCTATCACCTCACAAAACTACTGGTTTATCTCTCTGTCACAAAACTTCAGTATTGTTCACATCAGCCATTTGCAAGATTTCTATACTGAGTATTGTCTTTCAGACCTTCAGGTTTGATTGCTGTACCTTACTTGTCACTATTCAACATCTGGATTGGGTATTGGTTTATCTGAAGGCAATTTCTACCCACAATACACACTGTTCATTTTTTGTTTTGATTCAAGGTGCTGATTTTTAATTATTTTAGCACTGGCCTCTTTACTAACAGCCTTCTCATGGATCTGTGTTTTAAATGCTGTGTTTAATATTTTACAAAGAGCACTGTTGTGGGGACTATCTCATGTGAACCTTTCTATAACTACAAGAGGTATTATTATCCCCATTTTATAAGTGAAGAAACTAGTCCTTTAATTTAAAGAAGTCAGTCTCTGGCTTTTTTTTTTTTTATCATCTGTAAAATGAAGAGGAGGATAGATCATCTATCTCCCTCTTGGAGCAGTGTGAGAATCTAGTGAGAAAAGAAATGGGTGAGCCTTCTGTGAACAGTTAAATACCTACAACAGTAACACAGGAAAGCACAGTCAGGCTAAGGAGTACTGCTGTAACCATGGATGCCACTGCCAGCTGGAGGCTTTTGGCTTTTTCCCCTTTTTCAGTTGTTATATATTAGGTCTCGTATTACCCTTTTCTTTTTATTTCTTTAGACTCCATTCTTTGCTGAGAGAGCATAAAACAATACTAGGTACCAGTGACTGAGCACTTACCATGTACCAAGTGTCATAGTTGGTATTTTATATCTGTTATCTCAGTTTACTCCTAACAACAGTCCTTTGATGGGAGTTTTATTACCTACATTTTACAGATGAGGAGACAGATTTAGAAAGGTAAAATTGATCACTTAGTGTCATACAGTAAGTAAGGGGCAGAGCTAAGATTCAGCATGGTATAATGAGCATTTGGACTCTTCATCATCTGTTAATAGTAGATGATACCAACCTTTGCAGCGTTAGAAACTTTGTAAAGTACCATATTTTTCGGACTATAAGATGCACATTTCCACCCACCCCCCCAAATTTGGGAGGAATAATGGTTGTTAATGCTGCCATTGAGTTCTGTTTACATTTACATTGGTGATATATTATGTTATGTATGTTATTAAATATTTTACCACATTTTTGCTTCAAATTTTTTTTTTCTATTTTCCTCTAAAACCTAGGTCTGTCTTACATTCAGAAAACTGCGGTACTTAGCACAGAGTTAGTGCCCAGTAGATGGTATTATTGATAGTGTTATTCAACTCTAATCTGCCAGACTCAAAAGTTCATACTTTTTCTTGTTGAACACACTGCCTACCTATAAAATAATGCAATTCAGCTGTCCTCTACTGAGATAGTGCTCAAGATCCTAGGCACTGGGCTTAGGACTGTGGTGATAGCAAGATAAATCAGACACATCCTCTGCCCTCAAATTGCTAGCTACATTTGGGACATAACTGCTTAGTAATTTTTATTTGGTGAATTATGGATAGAATCATATGTTTTTTCAAACCACCTTTATTTTTCTAGTTGTAGATCCATTTTTAACAAACAAAAAATGAGCCAAGTAAGAAATGAAGCAACTCAGATGTGACTGATGGTTATTATTTGCTCATGTACAATTTCTCTCCCTTTAGAGATCCCAAGATTTCTTGCCTGCTGCTTGATGCTCAGTACCCAGTTGTTGCTGTTGATAGCTACATGCCTGTGATTGATGTGTTCTCAGGCCAGCAAAACGGGAGTCTTCGAGTCTTTTTAGCTATGGGTTCTTCAGATCAGATAATGACACTACAAAGGTTAAAGAATGAAGAAGGAACACTGACTCCCATCAACCCTAGGCCAGCCCATTTACTGGACCAGCCGTCTAAAGCATCCATTGCTGTGGTAATAACTTAATACTTGATTGTTTACAAAACTGTAATCTTATTTTAAGGTGTTACCTGTGTGATGTTTTGATATAAGTTTATGTTGTGAAATGATCCATCACTTCACCTGGTTACCTTTTTGTGTGTGTGTGATGAGAACATTCTCTTAGGAAATTTTGAGTATCATAGTCTCATTTTATCTTGCATGTTTTAATGAAATCATTGCCCCAAATCCTTATTGCAGTAGTGAAAGGATTAACAAAGGAGCATAATTGCACTTCAGTGTTTCCTATACATCAAAGGAATCATTGGTATTTTTCTTTTATGGTTTAAATGGAAATAGGTTTCCCTCTGAGCACCTTGAATTTATAAAGAAAATCTAATGGGACAACCAGATCTAAATTCTCTAATTTGTTAACTTAATACGAAAAAAATAGTCTTAATAAAAAGAATTTTTTAAGATAATCCATGAGGAAAAAAATGGAGTCGGAGTGGAAAGTGATCCTATAGGTAAGCCAGTTTACCTGTAGGTAAAATCTTACTCTGCTTTTCTTGACCAAATCCACGTTGGAAAGTCACAGTGAAGTTCCTAGCTTTTCTAATAATGTAAAAGCAATTTGTTTTGTATAGTGCTGTACAATTGAGAAAGTACCTTGATATAATTTATCGTGTTTATTTTCCTTACATGAGGTGGGTCATTGTCATTCTCTTTTATAGGTAATAAAATAGAAAATCAAAGAGGCTTTGATTGTCCAAGTTCCCATTGCTAAGAATGGAAGCATTAGGGTTCAGACAACATAGGTCTTCTGATTCTAGGTCCATTGTACCATGTCCTGTTATATTTGTGTCTCTTGGTATCTAATACAGCTAAATCTCAGTCTCCACACCATTTAAGTATGTCATGGTTTTTTAAATATGAATCTGAATGATCAATTTAATGTTTCTAACAAAGAAAGAACTATTAGGAAATTATCTATTAGTAGGTTATTGTTTATTTGTTATAAACTAACTTTTATGTTTTTATTGTATATTAGTGTCTATCAATAGATAGTGTTTTCTTTTTATTTAGAAATTACATAAAAGCACAAATTTTAAAAAATCATTTATAATATTCCCAAGTCTTATTAGGTGTTACCTGCCCTTCACATTACAGTATAGAAAGTTAGAAAATGTTATTCACTATGAGTGCAAAAGAAATCCTTCAAATATTGGACATCAACAAATACAATTTTTTTTCTCATCCAGTTCAACATCTATAGAACTGAATTATTAAATTGCTGTAATACTATATGGTCAAATTGATCAGGTGCTGTAATTTGGAGAAGTTTTTTTCCCTGTAGTTTTCTTTTCTGGGGAATCGAGTTGTAAGTATTCTATGTCCATAAGGAAGGTTTTTGAGCAGGTATTGTTGACCTATGTTTTTAGATTTCAAAGACCTAATTCAGTTTCTGTTCCAATTTTATTGAATGTTAAACATGTATAAATATACAGTCTGGTCCTGGTTGGTGTGGCTGAATGGATTGAGTGCCAGCCTGGGAACCAAAGTGTCGACAGTTCAATTCCCAGTCAGGGCACATGCCCTGGGTTGCAGGCCAGGTCCCCAGTAGGGAGTGCGCAAGGGGCAGCCACACACTGATGTTTCTTTCCCTCTCTTTCTTCCTCCTTTCCCCTCTCTCTAAAAGTAAATAAATAAAATCTTTTTTAAAAAATCAGTCTGACCCTTATCTGAATCTTGAATTCCCCCTTTGAATATTCCCAATAATCAGTTTTCTATTGTCTGCTGAAGCTGTATAAAATAGAGATAAAGACCTTGGGCTCTGGAATCAGACTACCTGAGTTCAAACCCTGGTTCCACTGTAACTAGCTATACATGTTAAAATAACTAATATAAGTGAAGAGCTTCATAGAATGCCTGGCTCATAGCAAATAGTAACTACATTATTAATTATTAGAAGTACCTTCAGTAACTGTATATTCACTACCTCCCCAAGTAGTCTTTACCATTAATGAACAATTTGGGTATTATACCTACTTCATTAAAAATAGTAAATAAGTAAATAGTAATTAAGTAAATTTGCTTCAAATATGTATTCCTTATTTTATTAAGGAAATAGACTTTTATTCTTAAGTGTACTGAGAATTAGGAACAAATGTTGAATTTTATCAAATACCTTTTTAGCCTTTATTGAGATAATCATATTTTTTCCCCTTGGTTTCATCGTTGTACTAGATTACATTTATGGATTTCATAGTATTGACCCAGTTTCAACAGTCTAGAATAAATCCAATTTGATCTGATTACAGTTAGCAGTTGTGAGATTTATATACAATGAAAATTAAGTATCTGTTTTAATATAGGCTAATTAATTATGCCTATTTCTTCATCTATACTCAGACATCATAGAGAAGCAAGAATATGCTAAGCAAATTACTCTTTAAAGCTCACCAGTCTCTGTTTTAATAGGCAGAAGACCAAGGAAATGGACTGATGGAGCACCACTTTGAGCTCCATGTAGACAAGGTTAAAGGGCTAGTCCCTCTTCAGGCAACAGTCTGGGGAGAAGCAGATTGTTATGTTCAGTATTACTTTCCAGTTCAAGACTCTCAATCCAGTACGCTAAAAGGACCCGAGTTCCTTGAAAATGGTAAGTTTGGGAGAGTAGGCCTTCTTATGCTTATATAATTATTTTATTGGGTGTACTTAAGAATTTTTTTTTTTTACCTGAGTGAATTTTGTGTTCCTCAATGCTTCTATTATTACCTGGGCAGTACAGAAGATAGGGGAAGTATTTATTTTACTTTTCTTAAAATTTTTTTGTAACTTTTCATTTAGATTTGACTTCAAATTTATGGAAAAGTTGCAAAAATAGTACAAAGAACTTGTGTATACCCTTTACCTAGATCCATCAATTACTTAATCTTGTTCCATGTTATGTCATTAACATGCCTATTTCTATCATACATAAACATACAGTTGATTCTCATTATCCATGAAAGTATATTCTATAAAGTCTTTAAAAAAACTAAATTAGAAAATACTGAACCATTGCTCCTGGGAGAAATGTACATACACATATCTCATATAGATTATAATCTTTTTATTTTTTTTTATTTTTTCATTATAGTTTACATTCAATATTATTTTAATTTCAGGTGTACACCATAATAGATCATAATCTTAAATCCTAAAAACAACTTGTTCTGGTCAGTTCTATTTATTTTACAAAAGAGAAAACAAGCTTCACCACTAACAAATGCCAAGGTTGACATTCATACCCTGTTCACTGGCCCCAGAGCCAGAGTTTCTTGCGCTGCACTGTACTCTCCCCAATCGTATCTATCTTCTGGGCGTTTCTGAGAGCTCAAATGAGGAGGCGAAGTATTGCTTTTTTTTTTTTTCACCTTATTTTGGAATGAGCAAGTTGGCTGACTCAAATTTTTTGCCATTCTGAGCATGTTGGCAAATAACTACAGATGAGCTACCAGTATTGGTTTTACAATGCACATTAACAGACTTTTGTACCTAGGATATATAAAAGAACTCTTATAAATCAATCATAAAAAGACAATCCAATTAAAAATGAGCAAAGGAGCTGAAGACATTTCTCCAAAAGACATAAATGGTTTATAAGCACATGAAAAGATACCCAACATCATTAGTCATTTGGGGACCAAAAATCAAAACCACAAGATACCACTTCACATCCACTGAGATGGCTATAATTTTTTTTTTTAAAGGAAGAAAGAAAAAGCCTAATAAGTGTTGTCAAAGATGTAGAGAAATTGGAGCCCTCGTTCATTGTCCACCAATAAAGTGATCTTTTTCTTTGTATTATGATGAGACCTTAGGTACATACCATAGCTACTAGAGAAATGGACCTTTGATAGGAATAACATCCTGAAAATATATCTGACTCCAGGTCTGTGACCTACTAGCTCTAAGACCTTTGGGTTCACCATGTAACCTCAAGGTGTTCATATCCTCATCTGTGAAGTAGGAATAATATCTGCTTTGTTTTCTTTAGAGGAATATTGTGAAGATACAGTTGAATAATACAGTATGTTAACTTACTGTCTTACTACATATAAAACACTAAATGATGTGTTGGATTGTTCTGAATTGCTGTTCTTTTCCAAAGGAATCACTCTGAAGCCTTTCAGATCTACAACCACACTCTGTGTTCCAGATCCCATCTTTAATAGTGAGCACCATCACTCTCTCCTATTGCCAGCTGAAGTTCCAGTGCAAAGGCTCCTACTCAGTGCGTTCTCTGCACAAGCGCTTGTGCCTGGAGGTGGAGTCCACTTTGAAATCTGGTGCAGGTAGTATGGAGAACCCAATCCTGTGCCTAGGAAGCAAATGCACAAGCATAGAGCATCCTTCCCATAACCAGCTTAAGCTGAATTGTAAGGAAACTAAGCAGTCCCTTCTGCCCTCCTTTATATTATTTGTGTTTGTTAGTAACTCTTGTCCAGATTTTACTGAAATCTATTAAACTATTAGGCTCTTGGGAGCAGTTATATCTTATATTTCTAACCACTTCTAACAATTATAAGTAAAGTTCTATCAGTTTTACCTCTTACTATCTCTCAGATGTATCAGTCACCCTTTTTCTGATTATCTTACTGCCTTATTTGGTTCGGGCCCACATCATATCATGCCTAAATTACTGTAATGGCTTTCTAGACTCACTTCTTGTAATCTGTTTTTTCCACCATTCATGCCACAGACTTTGGCAATTTCCTGGGAAAATAATGGCATTAGAACAGTGTTCTGCCTCCTCCTTTGCATCCCTAGTCCCAAGAAACCAACTAAAATGACTAAGAGAGTATAAATCTAACAAGAGAGGAAACAGCATCAGGAACAGAACTAGAGAAGAGTACCAGCCACTTGCCAAAACCTTTTCCTAAATAGAATCGGGTGGAAATTAGGTTTGATAACTGTGTAGTCTAAGAATGGGATATTTTGAGATAAGGAAATAGTGTAGTGTAAGTACTAACAGATCCTCGTTACCCCTCCAAATTTTAGGGGCTTGGGCCTGAAACTGTAGAAGAGATGGGACTGCTCCACCTAGAACCACTTGTGCTGCTGCAGGGTGGATGCTTTTAGGAGTGGCTACTCCCATAGGTCCAGGCCAGATGCAGATAGCTCAAACAGAAAGCCTGTGGGAAGCTGGGTTTTGTCCTGAACACAGGTTATAATTTATGGGGTTTCACCACCACATAATAGTAAATTCAGCCAGACAAAACCACAGCTGTATACCACAAAGACAGATCAGGCTTCAAAGATAACTAGATGCTTAAAGTTGATCCCTAGAACAGACTGAATCATTCATCTGCCTAATTCTTCCAACTGACAGCTTGTGCTTTTGTTGCTTACAGATACTATTATCCTAATGTGAGAGACCAGATGGTCGCCAGAGGAACCTTGCCATTATCGAGGATCTGTGCCCTGGTAACCATGCAGCACCGTGAGAATGTAGGAATACAGACCTTTAGTCTCCCTCTAACCCCCAGGCTTGAGAATAAGAAAGAACTGAGGAACCAATCAACAGGTAATTGAAGACTATTTTGTCTTTCCCTGTCAAAGTCAGTGTACATAAATATCTTTCTAAATTAGTGATTCTTTACATTTTGTGGTACCTAACCCTTTTAAGAATCTACTGAAAACTATGAGACACCTTCCTTCAGAAAAATTGGTATAGAATATACACTCCAAATTTAGCACACAATTTTAGAAAATTCATAGTTCTGTAGACAGTCTATATAAATGTTGCTTGTCCCGTTTTGCTTTTAACTTTGCAATTATTTAATAAGCCCTTGCAGCCTAAATCCTAAGTATTTTGGCCCTGACTGGTGTGGCTCGATGGGTTAGGCATCATCTGCAAACCTAAAGGTCACAGGTTCGATTCCTGATTGGGGTGTGTGCCTGGGTTGCAGGGCCGAGTCCCCAGTTGGAAGTGTGTAAGAGGCAACCAGTCAATGTTTTCCTCGCTCCCTCTCTTCCCCTCTCTCTAAAAATAAATAAATAAAATATTAAAAAATAAAATAGAATAAATAAACCTGAAGTATTATATAGATACGCTCAGAAAATTATTATTTCAAAGCAACATAAGCAGATGTGGGATTGGTGGAAATAATTAGCATGTACTGTGAATTCACTGTAAGGAAGGAGAAGGTTAGGATTTAAATTGTAAGGAATTAATTAGCATTTGAGGTATTTGGGGGTTTTTTAATTTAATATTCATTGTATTTTTTCCATTACCATTTAGTCACCTTATACTCGCCTCCCCTCAGCACTCACCACACTGTTGTCCATGACAACGCGAGTCCTTTTTCCTTTTTCCTCAAGTTGAAGTTGTGAATTATATTCTGTTTCCAGCAAGATGACCTACCCTCCTAGTACATAATAGATAAACTAAGATTAGCCTCCTAAGTCACATAACTGTACAAGCTGGAAAGTATCTGCCAAAACAAAAGGTTTTATCTTGCCAAGATTGAGTTGTTCCTCTTGATGCTTACTGATCAGCTTGTTCTATTGTTCCTTAAAGCATTCCCTGAAATACAGAGTGGGATGGTAGATTTTAAAAAAAAAAAAAGGAAGGTGGCATATGAAGTGTTTCAAGTGGTGGTGGCAGGAGGATGACAGAAGTAAAAGAGCATGAAAACCTTTTAAAGATTTAAAAAGAAGACAAGCTGGATCCATCCTAATTCTGTAAAAATAACTGGAAGTTTAGAAAATCTGGAAGTAACTTTGGCCTCTGATAGTTGTCTAATCTTGGCAGGCTATTGAATCTCTGAGCCATAGATTCTTGGATATACAGAGAAAATAGTAACTACTGTTATATCTTTTGTAAGCCTTCAGTACAATAATATAATGTGATTCTGACCATGGACAGATTCTCTCTCTGCTAAGGCTCCTTAGTGCTCATTAGGATTATAGTGCTTACTCTCTTCCTTCTTTCCAGACCTGGACTTGGGTTTGATAGAGCAGAGATTCTTCCAGCCCACCTTTTTAATCTTTTTTTCTTTTATCCTCATTCTTCAGGTTTACTAGATGTGAGCCTAAGGTACAGGCGTTCTCCAAGGGCTGCAGAGGGAGTTCTTGCTGCCAGAGCTGTCTCTGTCTCGGTCCAGATTATTAGAGCCTGTGGTCTGCAAGCAGCAGCCAAGTAAGTCCCCCCTAGGAAAGCAATTCTCAAACATTTTTTTCACTGCAATCCACAACATATGTGATGCTCAGATACACAGAATTTTCTTGTGTACAACTTCCAGTTCATTAACCACAACTCTTTTTTTCTTTTTTAATATAGCATTTAAGAATATGTGAGTAAATCACTGGCAAACGTTGCCATCTTTAACTGTTATTAGCAACTTACCCTTGTCTAACAACTTCGTCCTTGACCTTTTTGGTTCACAGGCCCACACTCAATCCACTGAGCTACACCAGCCAGGGCGTCCTAGACCTTTTTTAACCACTTCACTTATTTCCACAGTCATACCCTCCACCCTCAAAACATGCCAGGACCATCTTTACAACTCTTCTCTAATCTCAAGTTCTGTTTCTGAGTACCAGCTTTTATTTCTCTAGCTTGTTCCCCTTCAAGTCTGTTCTCAATACAGAAGGCAGTAATTCTGTGAAAATTTAAGTCAGATCTTGACACACTCTATTTAAGACACACCAATGACTTTCCATCTTATTCAAAATAAAAGCCAAACTCCTTAAAATGACTGTAAGACCCTCCATGGTCTGACCCCATTATCCTTATGACTTCATGTCTTCCTGTTAGTCTTCCCTCTGGTTATTCCACTTCAGCTGCTGGTCCTCTTACTGCTTCTGAACACACCAAGCTCATTTTCCTCTCAGGGCCTTTGTCTTGCTGTTTTCTCTGCCTGGAACACTGTTTCTGTATATAAACAGTTTGGCCCTCTTTACCTTCTTTAGGTCTTTGCTCATACTTCTCTCTACCTTAGATGTTCTTTCTTTCATCTTCTAAACAAACTCCTACTTTCTTTTAAGACTTTGCAGCTTCTTTGCAGCCTTCCTTATGTCTTCCTACATGTAGACAGAATTGGTACTTGTCCTTTGTCTGTTAGCACTGTGGTTGCAGCACATGTCACCGTTTACATTATTTACATACATGAGTTTTGCCCCACTAGGCTGCAAATTCCTTTAGTCACTGATGCCGCCTGAAGTCCTCTCTGTACTTATCCCACCACCACCACCACGTAACAGGTGCTCAGTAAGAAAGAGAACTAGGTCATACTCCTGCAGACTCGTTCACTTTGGACATTAGTTCAAGAAAGAAGAAACAAGTGCTCTTTAACTTTTTCCCTTGTAACTCAGAATCAGATTGTTTGCCTTTAGCTTCATAGACTCTAAATAACGAATTGAAGTACTGCCTGTGTGAGATCTGATGCTAACACAGCTGGTAAAATGTTCAGTGTAGTTAATATTTTTCTTCACTAAATTCTCCAAGTAGACTTTTTTCAATAATTGTTCAAGAACATTTTAGTGTTAGTATAAGTGATACCATGGCAGTTTTTTAATCATGTCACTTCCTCACGTTAAAACTTTTGATGGCTTCCCATTGTCAGTAGCAGTGGTCTCCTAATTTTGATTATCTATTCCTGTTAATAGAAGAAATAAAAATTCAGCTTACCCCCCAAATATGTGCATACTTATGTATAAATTATCTTCACGTACTACCATGCTAATATATTAAATACATTATAAAATATATCACAGCAGTAAAACTTTAGTATATTAGATAACAAATAGAGAAGTTTTAGTATTCTTTCCTATGCGCAAGTAGTTTACCCTAAGCACCCCCTAGGTTATACACAATCTATTTTAAGGACTACTGGTTCACAA
Source organism: Anoura caudifer (assembly GCA_004027475.1). Taxonomy (NCBI): domain Eukaryota; kingdom Metazoa; phylum Chordata; class Mammalia; order Chiroptera; family Phyllostomidae; genus Anoura; species Anoura caudifer. The sequence goes on along the minus strand of PVKU01000336.1, from coordinate 356,710 downwards.
GATAAGGTCCATTGTGTTCAACTAGGCATTCAAGGCTGCTTAAAAATATCTCAACATGAGTCTTGAAAGAAAGGTAGGACTTATCAAAATACCCAAGAGCACTGAGAATTACTCTGGTCAAAGAGAACATGTGCAAAGGGACGGAGGCATGAAACTTGTCTCTATAGTACCTGCTCTGTGTGACACCCATCCAAGGGCAAAATTCTTAAACATGGTATTAAATTAACTACTATTTAATTGGCAGAGACGTATTTGAAATTTAGATAACTAGTAGATCTCAGAGAGACTGAATAATAGATAAGAAACTCAGTAAGTAGTCCCCTTTTCTGGGGACTCATGGGGAAAGTCATACTGGATGACAGGCAGTTTGTCGTGAATCCTGAAGTAGGTCTGTTACAGTTTTGATAAGAAAGGGCAAAAAGCCAGGCCATTTCTAATACTATATTCTTCTGATAGGTTGGGAGAGTTCTACAGGATATGAGACATAGCACGGTATAATGGGAACAGAACTGCACTAGAAATTGGAGTAACTGGCTTCTAGTCCCACCTTCATCTCCCACTAGCCATACGTGATCTTGAGCTAGTTTTTTTTACTTCTCTGGGCGTCAGTTTCTTCATCTGAAAATGAAAATTATGAACACATACCACCTCTCTGATTTTACAGGGATTAGTGTAAAAATGAACAAATGTGAAGTCACTTTATAAACTACCAAATTCTATACCAATGTATGGATTTTTATTATTACTTCCATTTGTATAGATAATTAATGTTACCTTTATTAGGCGGTAGAATATAGTAAAATAAGAAATAAGTTTTACATTGCCTGTTATTGAAAAGAGGAATTCTTGGTATTATAAATTTACTCCTCCTTTGAATCTTCATTCTGGTATTCAGATAGCAGGTGCTCTGGAGTGAGCCTTCTCTTATTAAGTCACACCAGCCCTTATTTGATGTTCCAGTGGTCTTTTTAAAAATACATTTTTAGTGTCTATGTAAAGAAAGTACTTCTTTCTTATTCACTTGAGTCTTCTAACTCACCTGATCTTTAACTGAGAGTGAGTAGAAACTTCCTTAGATGTAGCCAATAGTTTTTAAGTTTCAGGTGGGTCGGAAATTGTAGCTATTTTACTAGCTCTGAACCCAATGCATGACACCCAGAGCAGATGCCTAATAAATAATTATTGAATGAATAAATATAGACCAGGTTGGGGTCCAAACTTTTCTGTCATATTACCACCATCTCTGAGAGTTCCCTATTGAGTCTTTTCTATTTTGTTTCTTTGTTGTTGTTGTTGTTCATTAGACACAGAGAACAGACTGACAGCTGTCAGAGAGGATGGGTGGTTAGGAGGTTGGGTAAAAAATGTGAAGGGTTTAAGTAAAAAAAAATATCTATAGATACAGACAACAAACAGGATGTTGATTACCAGGGGGAAAAATGGTAGGGAAAGATAGAAGAGGGTAAAGGGGAGATAAATGGTGACAGAAGGAGACTTGACTTTGGGTGGTGAACACACAATGCAATATACAGATGATATATTACAGAATTGTACACTTGAAACCTGTATCATTTTATTAACCAATGTCACCCCAATAAATTTTTTAAAAAGAGTCTTTTCATTGCCCATATAGGCAGGTTCTCTGCTTTGTATATATTAGCTAATGTAATTTTTAAAACATTGAGTAATTTATCATTATTTTTTAGCCACTGCTAACATTTTATTTATTTCCATCTCATTTTCATAGGCATAATATGTATTTCATAGTATGCTATTATATAGGCATATAGCAGTCTACTATTAATGGTCATTTCACATTAATTTCATTAGAAATGAAATTATAATAGTCATTTAAATATACACACATCTGTAGTATCTTGTATCCTTGTGCTATCTTCATTTTAGCAATAGGAAACTGAAACTTGGAAGAGGCTGAATAACGTGTCTGAGGCCAGAATTCAAACTCAAATTATTACCCTCTATTGATACATACCAAGTAGAGTAACGATCTTAGAGGAAGGAACCCTTAAGTCTTCTTTGGGACTATCAGGGAATGCTTTGAAACCAGGTGACCTCTTGGGGAATTTGGGGTAAGGAGGCTTGTCTCATACCCACACACAAAAGATTGACTCTTCATGAGTGACAGTTAAAGGTGGGTAGATTGTATGGGACATCTGTGCTGAGAAAGAGAAAAGCAGCCTCTGGCATCTGGGACCCAATCTGAGACTCACAGCTAAGCTTTGGTGCTTCCCTGTTGGACACAAACTCTTACACAGAACACCAGCAATAGACCAGGTGGGCTCTGTGACCATGGGCAAGTGAGACAAAAATAAGACGACTCCATAATCTTGCCTAAGCACAAACCAAAACAAGGTCATTAAGAAAACCACAAAAATACCCGATATCCCTACATCCTTGCTAATATGAGTGACTGCTGCTGCTTTACTAGTTACAGCTTTAGCCTTATTCTAGTCTTCCCTCCTTCTAGACAAGATTCATAAAGAACAACAGTCCGGAGCAAGGCCCTACGTTTTTGAACACTCCTTCAAGTCACATAAGATGAGCCCAGTGCTATAGGTCCTCTCTGAGACCTTCTAAGATGCCCCATGATTCCTACGGTGTGTGTTCTCTCTCCTTGTAATGAGCAATAAACCCAACTTGTTCAACTGTAGTTGGTTCCTGGTAGTGTTTGGCTGAAAGGCCTTGACAGTACATTGAAGTGTCACTGTGATGGACAGATGACTGTTGTCTCTTCCCACCCCCGTACACATACACTCTGGTAACCAGATTACTAAAAAAGCCAAGGTAGGAATCACAGTCAGTGTTCTTGGTGGCCTCATGGAAATGCTAGAGATGTTTCCTAGGCAGTCAAGCTGATTTTTGATATTTCCTTTTTCTCCTGCTTACTCTTTCGCTTACAGGGCTTTGGCTGAGCAAGAACCCTCTCTACAGTTTAGTGCCACAGTAGGGGTCAATGCCTTCGTCACCGTTCATCTCTCCTTCTTGCCCAAGGGAGAACAGCGCCAAACACGCCCTGTGGCCTGTACCTTCTGCCCTGAGTTCTCCCATCACACTGAGTTCTCATGTAACTTAGTAACTCAGCACTGCAGTGGAGAGGCCTGTTTCCTGGCAGAGCTGTTGGAATTTGCAGAGGTCATCTTTGCCATTTATCATGAAGATACCAAGTCAGGTGAGCACCAAATGGCTCATCATAATCAGAATTAAAAGGGCTCTGTTTTGAATGGTATAGCCTTCCTAGGAAATTGATACCGAAGTATTTAAGGATGAGTGGTCATATTCTCTGCAACTTATTTATGAAGGGTATAATGAAAATAAATAGAATATGTATTGAGCATGTATGTGTGTGAGAGAAAATGTAGAGAGAGATAAAGCAAATGTGTTGGGATGTTAGTGGGTGAATCTAGGTGAAATGTGTATAGAAGTTTATTCTAATATTCTTGAAGCCTTTCTGTATGCCTGAATTTTTTCAAAATAAAATGATTTAAAATTATACGCACACACTTACACATATATGACTAATGATTTAATTAAAAACAATTTAGAGAGCACTTGAATAGAGCAAAATGGTCTCTAATACATCTTCCAACACTGAGATTCAGTGAGTGTAAATGGAGGGTTATGTGGATTGTGAACATAAATTCTTTGGTCAGTGGACCACCAATTAATTTCTCTTGTTTAATTTGACAGCCAGTGATATAACCAATATCCAGTCATTCAAAGATTATCTGCTTGGCATAGTAAAGGTTCCAACGAAAGAGCTGCTAATCAAGAGATCTGGTAAGATATCTTAGATTATCACTTTTTAATCCTGCCCTTCCCCTTTCACTTCCCTGTAAGAGATCATCTTGTCTAACTCCCTTTCAAGGTATGCAAAAGGAAGTATGACCCCTTAAGACATGCCTCTGAATTCTTCCAGGGACCTCAAAAGTTTTCCTCAAAAGCATTTTAAGTACTCTCCTAATCATTTCAAAATTTTTCTAATAAAGCAAAGAATTTCAAAACATTCTACTACCTTACTCTAGGAAAGACAATGATGATGATACTACTACTAATAAATATGGTGACATCCATTAGGTCAAATATTTTCTTAGATCTTGTTTGAGCCTCATGATAACCCTGCCTGGCAAGAATATAGGATCTTACTCTTTTTATTTGCCAGATGAGAAAACAGACTCACAGAGGTGATTTGCCAAAACCACACAGCTAGTATGCGTGGCAGTACTAGAAATCGAATCCAGATTTGCCCATTCTCCTTTCTCAGTGAAGGAGGAATAAGGACATGAAATGAAGATACATCCACCAAGGCAATTTGGAAATATTGGTTCTATCCTACTTACTACTAGCTTGGTGACCTTGACCTCTCTGGTCCCCAGTTTTGGTAGCTCATGGTTGGAGACAGTTAATCCTGACAAGTCTACAAGGTAGGAATTGATTAAATAGGATACATAAAGGACCTGACACATGGTAAGCATTTGGTAAATGTTAGTTTTCCTTCTCTCACCCCTTTTCCTATAACTAGGTTATATAATCTAGTTTCCAAAATTTTGTCACATATCTCCCAAGTTTAATTATAAATTGAAATTTGAATACTACTTTAATAAACAGGTACTGTGTGCCTGCCAGAGAGAATTCTGTCCAACTTGGTATAGGGTTTAAACATCACTTCTGTCATTTACTGTTTGTGATCTAAAAAAACTCACTTCACCTCTCAGATCCATAGTTTCCTCATCCGTAAAATGGGAATAATAAGATCTACTGCTTTGTAAGATTATTGAACCATTCAGTGAAATTATACCATGTAAAGGATCTTGGCACATAGGAGACCATATGGCCCAAAGCCTAAAATATTTACTGTTTGGCCTTTCACAGAGTAAGTTTACCAACCCTTGACTTATATGACCACTGATTGTTACATAATATATCATTTATGTACCATATTACCTTTCTAAAATATGAAGAATTCTAAATTTAGAAACAAATCTAGCTCTAAGGGTTTAAGATATTATAAACCACCCTGACCAGCTTGGCTCAATTGGTTGGGCATCATCCTGCAAAGCAAAAGGTTACCAGTTCAATTCCCATTTCTGGGCACATGCCTGGGTTGTGGGTTTGGTCATTAGGTCCCTGGTTGGGACACACATAAGAGGCAACCAGTCGATGTTTTTCTCCCTATCTTCTCCTCTCTCTAAAAATAAATAAATAAAATCTTTTTTAAGTGATATTATAAACCTAAAATAGGTAGACTATAGACTTTGGAGCCAGCCTGGATTCAGATAGTAGCTCTGCCACTTGATACCTGTGATAACTTGGGCATGTCTCTGGGCTTCCATTTTCTCTTTTATAAAATAAGGATTCTAACCCAATTTAATCCTTGCAATTTTACAGGGTTATCAGGAGAACTAAATAAAGTAATATTTACAGAGTCTAGCACAAATAATTCCCCTTTTCTATTACAAAATCATAAGCATGTAATTCTGTAACATAACAGTATCACACTCAAGCACACCATATGACATTTTAGGTGAAATGTTCAAATTGCTGTCCATCTCGTGCAAGACATTCACGTACGCTACCAACCACACTCAAGCAAGCTTTACTTCTGCCAGACCCTGTATAACAGTAGGAGAGTTTCAGATACATAATAAATACTCAATAGAGTAACTGTTACTATTTTGAAATCCCATTCCTGGTCCTTGGTATGTGTTCACTAAGTGGCAGTTCCCTTGGTGGAGGACCAGGGACTAGACCCCAACTCTCCTGATTTCTTATCCCTTGTTTTTTTCACTGCATTCACAGCATCCTAATAACATTTCACATCTTTCATAACACTTGTCTTTGAAAGCTTTTTAAAAACCATTATCTCATTTAATGATCGTAAAAACTTGGTCTGGTAAGCAAGAACAGCACTGATCTTCCCATTTGTCAGATAAGGAAAGCAAGGCTGAAAGAAATTAATGGCTTACCCAGACTGGACCACTGTTTTTGGGCTGAGCCAAGGAGAGAATTCAGATCTTCCATCTCCTAGCCTTTGTTCCTCAACCTGATCTCACTGCCTTTCAGTGGTCAGATGAAACTATAATGCACTGTTGGGTATATGTTTTCTGTTCTGTCTTGGACCAGGGTGATGGTGGGTCTGGGGTGGAGAATGGGTAAGTCTTTTTATTAGTCATTATTTTAAGACAGTAATTGAAAATGTTTTCTCCTATAAGGGATCACAGGATGGTATCCGATTATTTTACCAGAAGATGGGGCCATGCCTCATGGCTTGGAGCTCATGCAGAAGATTGTGGGTGGTCTGGAGCTTTCAGTTTCCTTCACCCATCCTGGAGACAGAGAACGGGTGTTGGAAGCTGCTGAACTATTGGGCTGGAGCTTTGAGAATAACCTGAAGGACCTTGTTAAGATAGATGAAGAGGAGCCAGCCACTGTCACCATCTCTACACCAAGGCTCTGGCTGCCCATCCATTGTGTGCTGCTTGCTGGCCAGAAGCACATTCATAAGAATACATATTGCTACCTCCGCTACAAGCTGTATGATCAGGAAGGCTTTTGGACCCCTCTCAAGAAGCCTAGGGAATCTACAAATGAAAAGCAAGTCATGGTTACTTTTAAGGCATCCAAAAGAGCAGAAGTCACTAGGGGCCCGTCACTGCTTTGGTACTTTAGGGAGGAGAGATTAGAGATCCAAGTGTGGCGGGCTTATGGCAATGACAGTGTGGAGAGGCCCCACCATACAGATAGTTGGATTGGCTCAGCCTATGTGGACCTGGCTAGACTTGGAGAGAGGACAGCAAGGACACTAACTGTCAGTGGTAAGTTAAGAACCAGCCTCAGCTCTTACGGTTTAAGCACTTGTTCTGTGATGAGTACTCTGCAAGACACCCCTCTCAGGCGTTATTTTTTCTAATCCTTCCAAGCAATCCTGTGAGATAGGTATCTGACCCATTTTATAGTCGTGGCAATGGAGACTCAGAGAGGGTGGGTAACTGCCTAAGATCATAGGCTAGGAAGTGTTCTTTCCATTATTGTATGCTAAAAGATTATAATTTAGTAATGCTTCCCATAACTAAAGAAATTTCAAAAAGAAGGAGGTTTGCTGGCTGCTTTTAAAAGAGTATTACCTGGTGACATATACCTTTGGAATCACCACGCCTCCAAGAACTGGCTCTGAACTTAGTAGCTTTAGAGTACACCCAAATGCATCAGGGTTTTGCACCTAACGTAGTGCCTACAACATTGTAAGCCCTCAATTTATATGTGTAAAATAATGAGTGAATTTAGAGGACTACCTTTAACCACATGTGTAAGAACCAATGTGATAATCTAGAATGCTAGTTTTTTAAATACACTGAAAAGCATACCTGCAAATGAAACTAGGATATCTTTTTTCTCTGGTCAACATATCTTGATCATAAAGAAAATCTACAAGTAATAAATTGGTTCACAAGGCAGAAAGGAAAAGATAACATTTTCCAAGCGGCATTATGTGCTGGATACTCTCTTTCAAACATTTGTTCCATACCTGATACATGTACTTGGCCCTGGGAACCCAGAGATGATTAGGAAATAATGCTGACCTCATGAGTTTATCATCTAATGGGAGAATAGAATAGTAAATAAACAAGTACAGTGAAGCCTAGGAACGATGATGAAGGTTTTCTCAGTGGTGCTATGGGAGCACAGGGATGCAGCATCTCTTTAGTTCAAGGAGAACATCTCAGGGAAGGAGACCTGTGTTTCGAAGGATTTAGTAATAAGCCAACAAAAGCAGGAAAGAAAAGCACTTTAAAAGGGAACAGTGTATGTGAAGGCACAGTGACATAAGGCAGTTTGATACATTTTAGGCACTGTAAGTAATTTGGTACTTTTGGATTAAATGATGGGAGATGAAGCTAGAGAGGTGGACAAGAGTACTATGTTGAAGGCCTCCTCTAAGCAGAAGAGTTTGGACTTTTTCCTGAGAGCCGTGGAAAACTATAATGGGTTCTAGATAGAAGAGTAACATACCTTTGCATTCCAGAAAAATAAGTCTAGCAACTATAGTACAGCATGAATTGGAGATGGCCAGACTAGGTTTTTTACAAATATGATATTTATCCATCTTAACATTCTGTAAGGTTGTTATTTCCCTACCTAAAAATAGAACAAAAAAATAGAAGAGTTTCTATCTTATGCTATTTGTGAATCAGTTAACTATATTTTCCTGAATTGAAATAAGTCTAATGAAGCAAACTTTAAGATTCTGAAGGAACTATTAGTACCTTTTGCTTTATAAATAAAATCTCATTTTTATCCAGCAAACAAGTGAAGCTCAAATCCCTGAATTAAATCTGCCACTTGCTGAAAAAGTCATCTTTGCAGGTTACTTAACCCCTCTGTGACTCTAGCACACAAAAAACACCCTACAAATATTAATTTCTTACTTTCTTGACTCCTCAGCCACCACCTTGTACGTCCCTTCCAAATGATCTCCAGGTCTACTTCCAGAGCACATTCAATTGGTGAAACAGGCTAAATTGAATATCAGGGCAGCTTCCTGATGAGAAGAAGGTCTAAGAACAAGAGTCAGTGGGACATGTGGAAGAGAAGACATGCCACTCCTAATTTCATAAAAATCTTGGACTTTTAAGCAGCCTCAGAAGTCATCTAAGCCTAGTTGCCCCACAGCACATGAATCCCTTCCACAACAGCTCCGCCTGGTGGTCACTTGGCTTTGGCTTCAAATCTAAGCTCTTTACTTTCCGTTTTTGGAGATAGTGTGTATATTTAAGGAGTGGAATGTAAAAATTTTCACACTGTATATTAACTTTGCAGTTTGGGCGGTTTATTTATTTATTTTTTGTTTGTTTTTACAAATTGGTATGTTGGGGCCTGTAGTCCTACCAAAGGAAAGAGTACCACAGCATCCTCAGTGAGCATCTCCTCCAAAGTTAAAGAGTGTTTTTGGTTCCTTCTTGCTTACGCTTGCTTTCCTTTATTCTTCTTGAAGGTGTGTATCCTTTATTTGGACGAAATGCTTCCAACCTCTCAGGAGCTGCCTTGCGAGTTCACGTGGTTCTTTCCTCTCCTTCCCCACACCCGGGGCCCATTCATGAGCTGGACTCCATGGACTGCAGCAGCCATAGTGAGTCTGAGCAACTCCCCAGAAGGAACGATGAGATTCAACTCTCTCTACCGCATGGCCACCAGGAGTCTCCTGCCTGCACCCAGGTGCCCTGCAACAGCACCACACCTGAAGTCTGTCCAGCCCAGGAGGGTCCTGCTGAGTTGGATGGAACTTTTGCAGTCAGTATCCTGGTAGAAAGAGCAATGCACTTGAGCTTGAAAGGTATGCTCTGCTCACTCATCCAGAAACATATACTGCCTCCTCAGCCTGTGATCCTGTACGCATGATCTTTCAATCATGGCTGAATCTGGAAGACCTGTTCACCCTCTTGAACAATAATTATATTTCTCAAGCCTAAAGGTTTAAGCAGTATGAAAGTTGTTCTAAACATAAGTGGACCTTGTCAGTTATCCTAATTTTGCATCTCACAAATTTCCCAGTTTAGAAACCTGGGTATCAGCTTAAATACTTTTCTTTTCCTTAGTTACCAGCAAATTCTAAAATCCATGAAATCGTTCCCTCTCTCTCTCTCAAAGTTCTCTTAGATCTCCTCCTTCTTTTCCATTGCTACCAACTCAGGCCTAGGGCCAAGAGGTTTTTTTGTGTTGTTTTAAATATATATTTTATTGATTATGTTATTACAGTTGTCCCATTTGCCCCCCTTCAGTACCCTCCAACATGCACACTCCCTCCCACCCACATTCCCCCCCTTTAGTTGATCTCCATGTGTCATAAGTTCTTTAGCTTCTACATTTCCCACACTATTCTTGCCCTCCCCATCTATTTTCTCTCTACTGTCTATGCTACTTATTCTCTGTACCTTTCCCCCCTCTCTCCTCCTCCCACTCCCCTGTTAATAACCCTCCATGTGATCTCCATTTCTGTGGTTCTGTTCCTGTTCTATTGTTTGCTTTTGTTTTAGGTTTGGTTTTTAACATCTATGAGTTTGCTGTCTTTTTACTGTTCATATTTTTTTATCTTTTTTTTCTTAGATAAGTCCCTTTAACATTTCATATAATAAGGGCTTAGTGATGATGAACTCCTTTAACTTGACCTTATCTGAGAAGCACTTTATCTTCCCTTCCATTCTAAATGAAAGCTTTGCTGGATAGAGCAATCCCAGATGTAGGTCCCTGACCTTCAATTCTTGGAATACTTCTTTCCAGCCCCTTCTTGCCTGGAAGGTCTCTTCTGAGAAATCCACTGACAGTCTGATGGGAACTCCTTTGTAGGTGACTCTGCCTTTATCCCTTGCTGCTTCTAGAATTCTCTCCTTCATTTTAATCTTGGGTCTTGTAATTATGGTGTGCCTTGGTGTGTTCCTCCTTGCATCCAACTTCTTTGGGACTCTGAGCTTCCTGGACTTCCTGGAAGTCTATTTCCTTTGCCAGCTTGGGGAAGTTCTCCTTTATTATTTGATCAAGTAACCTTTCCAGTTGTTGCTCTTCCTGTTCCCCTTCTGGTACCCCTATAATTCGGATGTCGGGATGTTTAAAGATGTCCTGCAGGTTCCTAAGCCTCTCCTCATTTTTTTGAATTCTTGTTTCTTCATGCTTTTCTGATTGGATGTTTGTTTCTTCCTTCTGGTCCACTCCATTGATTTGAATCCCAGTTTTCCTCCCATCTCTATTGGTTCCCTGAGCATTTTCCTTCATTTCACTTATTGTAGCCTTCATTTGTTCATCTAATTTGTGAGCAAAATCAACCAATTCTGTGAGCATCCTGATCACCATTGCTTTGAACTGAGCATCTGGTAGGTTGGCTGTCTCTTGGTCACTTAGATGAATTGGCTCTGGGGCTTTGATCTGTTCTCCCATTTGAGGCTTTTTTAGTTTAGTTTTTTTTTTATTTATTTATTTATTTATTTTTTATTGGTCTGGTAGTGCCTGTTACATATGAGGGGAGGAGCCTTAGGTGTTCCCCAGGTTGGGGCAGCTGAGTCGCAGAGTTGTGATGCTGTATGTGGGGACAGGGTCCGAGAGGGAACAATGGCACTTGCTCCACTCTCTCTCGGATTCCAGTCCCTTCCACTGCTTTCCACAAGCAAATTGGACCCTTCTGGTTCTGATTCCCATGTGGGTGGGCTTGTGCACATTCTAGGACCCTGTAGGGCTCTCCAACAAACTCTCCTGTGAGGCTCGAAGTCTCTCCTGGCACCTTAACCCCAACAAGTGTTTTCAATCAGTGTTTCTAGTTTTTATTTCCCGGCGCTGTAGCCCTGGGTTGCAAGATCTGTCTCGCTCCCCATTTTCGCCTGGATTATCTGTGCGCGAATGTGGGACCGCGTGGTCAGCCAGCTAGCTTTCAAGACCTCACTGGGTCTGCCAGTTGCCACCCAGCGCCTGGGGCCCGCTAGCCACCGCCTGCATGCCTGGGGCTCCTATGCTCCCCGGGCCACCAACCTCTGCTTTTTTCTGCCACGACTCCGTTCCTCTTATCGGTCTGGATGAATGGTTGTCAGACTTCCCTATAGTTCAGTTTTCTGTTAGTTTGGTTGTTTTCTTCTTTCTAAATCTTTGTTGTCCTTAATTTTGGTTGTGCGAGGAGGCACAGTATGTCCAGCTACGCCTCCATCCTGGCTGGAAGTCCATGAGTTTCATTTTTAAGATGTGACTTAGCAAGGTAATTTGACAATAATTTACTGAGCACTTCCTTGTGCCGACCTCTGTTCTCATTTTTGTACATTAATTCTCATTTCATGCTCATCTCAAGTGGGTTGATAATATGAATAGATTTTAATACATGACCATTTTATAAATGAGGAAACTAAAGCTCAAAACGGTGATGTAAGTTGCATAGTAAAAATAAGCTCTGAAAAGCCAAAACTTGAATCCAGTTATGTCTGGATATGAATCCCATATCCTTTAGAACATCCTACCTCTCAGGTACAAGATATAGCTGTGTTTGTCAGTCAGTCCTATCCATAATGCTTATCATTCAGTCGAGCCCAGGATGGGCATGTATCACACATCCAGTCCTGTGCTTACATTGCAAGAATGGTAGTTAAATTCAGCAAGTAGTAAATCTGTGTGGGGCCAGTGCCAGGTACAGAGAGTGCAGAGCAAATGATACATAGTTTCCGTCTTCCAAGAGCTGATAAACCTGGTTGAGGACAATAGCAACTACACAGTTAAAGAATGATATATGAAGCAGAATGCTCTGAGGGGCAAAGACTAATATAATTTATGGTATTTACAGATTTTAGAAACAGAGAAATTAGATATGGCTAAGAAATCAGGAGAACTTTTTAGATTGAATAAAATTTCAGAAAGGTGTGAATGAAATTTCAAGTGAATATTTCAACTTGAACAAAGGTATTGAAACAGGAAATTGTATGTTTTAGAGGCTTGCTTAGAGGGGACATGGAGGATCTGATAGTAATTGATTCTCTTTGGTTGCAACTCAAGGTCATTGCAAAGGACCTATAAGGTCTCATGAAGAGATAATAAGAAAATTGCCAAGCAGTAGTAAAGGCTCACCTAAGACTAATTGACATGGTTTTAGATGGCCACAATGGCACGATATTGACTTTTTCCTGGTAGTGCATGGCTTCCTTTCCCTTCTAGTGTAACAAACAATAAGTGTTCCCTGGGCCTTAGCTCATGCACCTTTGTAAGCCTGGATCCTTTCTTTCTTCCCAGCTACAAAACTCAGCCCACTCCCTTGGCATTCCTGCTCCTCTCCTCACTTACAAGCCCTCTTTTTTTTTTTTTTTTTTTTTTTTTGACTCTATGGGCAGACTCCTGCCTCAGGGTCTTTGGATCAATGTCGCTCTGCATGGAGTGTTTTTCCCTTCTGGTATGCCTTTACTGAGATCACTTTGTCTCAGCGAGCCCTTCCTAGGCCACCCATCTAAAATTGCAGCCACTCCCCAACATTTTCTAACCCTCTTTCTTGTTTATTGTCTGTATTCTTGAACAGTGTTTGTTTACTTTCTGTCCTGCAAGAACATAAGTCCTACAGAGACAGGAATAGAGATAGGAATAGAGACAGTTCTTTTTATTTGCTTTGTTTTATTTGCTGCTGAATCCCAATACCTAAAACTGTATTTGATGCATAATACATGGTAAATATTTGTCTAATGAAGAAGTGGCTGAATCTGAAGCCTTGCACAAATGCCTTCTCCCTAATACCTTCTCTGATTTCCTGCGTTGCCTCTCCTACAAGGAAGTTGTTTATGGAGAATTTAACAGGATAAATCATAAGGATTTTTTTATTAAGTTTGCACCATATCCAATACAGGGAATATGATCATGGCCTCTTAGAAAATTTCTGGCACCTTTTCTCCATTTGTACTGCCCACCTTGCTTGTTCAGGCTTTAGAAACTTTTTGCCAATGCCCATTCTCTCTCATACTGCTAAGCCTTTGACTATGCTGTTTCCTCTACCTAAAATGCCTTTTCCTGTCTTATTCAGCAAATATGCTGCTCAGCCTTCAAGAGTTGACTAAAGTGACTGCAACACTTTGAAGGCCTACTGACTACCCCTGTTAGAAGAAAACTTCCCTCTGCGTTGTTGACATGTCCCCATGCCACCACCCCCACACAGTTTCCCTCCTTCATGTCATCTGTTACTCTCTACTGAAAATGTCAGTGTGTCTTTCCGCTAGGCTTTCTGTTCCTTGGGCACAGGGACTGGGTGTTATTTATTTCTGTATCCCAGCACCGTGATCTTTATGATGGAGCTAAGCAAATGTAATGTCCTCTTATTTGTGAATATGATACTTAACACCTCTCACATTTTGGGCATGAGTTACAAAATGTCACTTGTTATTTGGCCTCTTCCTGTTTAGTCAGGTCAGAGTAAGCATCAGAGTGGACATCTGACTTTCAGAGGTTGCCACCCTTGCAGTGATAGCCCGTATAGCCCTTACCCCCGCAAACATTTATGTATCAGTCAGGCATTGTGCTGACTGACCCCTGAGAGTACAGACTCTCCATCAACTCTCTGAAATGTGCCTTCCAAATTATGATTTAATAGAGTTCTGGAAAGAGAATCAGAAGACAGGGTTCCAGCCCTAGCGGGGCAATTAACCTGCTTTGGGCAAACCCATTTCCCTTTTCCTCAGCCATTCAGAGTAGAGCAGAACCTAGAAGTCATGCATCTCCAAATTGCAATTGGTCCTCTCTGCTGATCTCTGTCAGAACTTTCCTGAGCAGATGTTGCTGTCCTCCGCTGGTACACACTACAGGCAGACAAGGTAGCTTCTCTCCTCCAACCCTGGCAGCCATCTATAAACAAAGGGCAATGAGGCATCTTCAGACCTTTAATAAGGACCTTGGGCCTGATCTGCATTCAAGGAGCTCTTAGTCTAGTAAAGGAAACACAGACACACAGATTATTATAGAATACTGTGGGAACCGCCACAGTATTCTATAGTAGATTAGAAGCATAGTATTCTAAGCAGATTCTCTCTTCCCTAGCCATGAAAATTAATGACATTTTATTGGAAAAAGCTACTGAGGATAGGGCGGGGTAGGGGTGGTATGAAAGCTGTGTCAGGAAGAGCTCAATTATAGGAAACAACTTACTCCAGACATTTTAAACAGAAAAGAGTTTAATATAGAACATTAAGGTACTTCAAGTCATTGGAAGAGCTAGAGGAGAGGGCTTTAAGGCTAAGCTTAACCACTAGATCTTTTAAGTTTAGAATGGTATGCCAAAACTCATCATCACTATTACCATAGGGCCTCTGGGGCACCTGGGGACCAGACCCTGGTGCAGAAGGAAAAGATGTCTTCTGCCTTTCATCTGCCTTTCAAATCTGTTATAATGACATCTAATTGTAAAGAAGACAATTTTTATCCATATTTTAGCTGCAAAAGAGACTGGGAAATACAGTTTTACCCTTTCAGTCTTTACAGGAATGGAATACAGTGCAGTAAAAGTAGGTGGGATTAGGTGCTGAGCATGTTATTCCACATAAATATTGCCCAGTTTCACTAAAAATAAAACTTTTAAGCAGATAGTTTATTTAGTGACATTCTATACAGTTTATATTTGTAATAATGGGCTCTGTATTATTGATTTTCATTAATTATTCTTTGCTTACTGCCATTTTATTAGAATTTTCTTTCCTACTCTTTCAAAAATATGCTTATATTCTATTAATTAAGCTTTGGGACATTGAAACACAGGCTAATGAAGATGATTATATAGAAAGCATTACTTTATTCATTTACTTCCCAGCCTACAAAAATGAAAAAATAAAAGTAAAAGAACATGCTTGTAAACTGGTTTTGCCATGTTGTAAACCAGTGGGGTTTTTTTTTGTTTGTTTGTTTTATTTAGTTGCTCTAGAGTTCTTCTCTGTATCTTTAGTGACTTTCTGATTGTAAAGCTTTTTTGCCCCCAGATTCAGCCTTTCTCCAGGTACTGCTTTTTCAGCAACCCTTATACATGCCTCAGCTCCCTCCTACCTCACAGGCACCACCAGATCCCCCTCTTTTTTTTAATATATTTTATTCACTTATCTTTGCTGGAGGACGTGCTCTCTGATTTTAGAGAAAGAGAGGGTGAGAAACATCAGTGTGTGAGAGAGACATCGATTGGTTGCCTTTCTTATATGCCATAGCTGGGATCATACCTGCAACTTAGGCATGTGCCCCAACCAAGACGAACCCATGACCTTTCAGTTTGCAGAATGACGCCCAACCAACTGAGCCACACAGGCCAGGGACAGATTTTACTTCTAAGGCTAGCATTCTTCTTCCTTCTTGTCAGTTCTTTTTCCCAAGGCTCTTCTCTCCTTAGCACCCATTTTCTTTATTAATTATTCTCTGTAAGACAGTCTAAAAAGTAATGCTGTCTGGTCTGGTTGAGTGCTCTGAGGCGTTAGAAGTCATGAGATTAAATACCATGATGTGTCAATCTTTTACCAAGAGTTGGAGGAGAAATTCTTTTTCGTTTAAACTAATAGGGCTATATTATGGAAGATAATATAAAATCCTCATGAATGTTTAGATGGAACACAAGCCTGCTAATAGATGCCATGCTTATTGTTGCTCTTTAAAAAGGTATCAGAAACCCCAACACTTAGAGTTTAGTGTTTACTTTCTCTAGATTACTGTTATTTTGGTGAAAAGGTTTGAAAAGAATGGGTCTACTCTAACAGAAATTCTTTTGCCTGAGGAAAATACATCAAAGCAAAGGTGCAGGTACCTCTCTTTACCTAAAAGAAAGCTGAAATCTGAGAAACCTAACTGGGGATACAAAGTTCAGTCATTCTGCCTAGGAGTTAAGAGAGGCTTCTGAGAGTAGATGGTGCTAGAGCCTGTCTTTTAATGGCTCCTTATTAAATCTTAAACTGCTTGCGGAGAGTAAAATTAGCAGTTCAGAACTTGGCTTGTTCTTCAGATTGCATTCTATCCACAGGATAGCCTGAGGTCTTTGGAAGAGCGGTACTGAAAGGAGCAGCCAGATAAGGGAGAAGCAGGGTGGTGCCTCAAAGATTAACTTCACCTATAAGTTGAAGTGAGAATATGGATTTGGAGAAACCTTGAACTAGACAGGTAGAAAGACAACAAACCACTTAGAATCTACGTATAGAATCTGTTCCTCTGGATCACATAAATAATATTTGACACAATATTATTTTCTTATTCTTTTCTCTTTCCTGAATCTGCAATCCAGAGATTCATAGCATTTTAGAGCTAAAAGAGATCTTAAGGAATACATAGAGTTTATATTATATAGAGGCTATATTATTTAGTACTATCAAAAGATTTTGCACTGCGATGGTCACGCTCTGCATCTTTCCTGTTCATTATGGTAGCCACCTGCCACCTGTGGCTATTGAGCACTTAAAGTGTGGCAAGTGTGACTAAGGAATTGAGTTTTCAATCTTACTCAATTTTCATTAAAGTTAAATAGCCACATGTGGCTAGTAGTTACATGTTGGACAGCTCAGACTATCTAGTATCACCAGGCATCTTCAGTTTGCATTGTTTTAAGAGAGAATTGTTTTAATGACAAGTCTCCCACGGTGGAAACCTGACCTTACAAAAATTAACACCAGCACAGTACTCAGTGTTTTACATTTGTTTATTCTATAGGAGAGGCAATATAGTTGATGGCTGGAAGCTCAGACTCTGGAGCCAGAGTGCTCGAGTTCTACCATATAATACATGTGTTACCACTTAATAAATGTTTAATCTCTCTGTACCCCAGTTTTTCATCTATAATGAGAATAATAATAATACCTACCTCATTGGGTTGTTGTAAAGATTAAAGGAACTAGTACATATACATGTATTAGAACAGTACCTGGCACATAGTAAGTGATATACTATAAGTGTTACATACTATTATTATTTATTTCCAGCATCTTAGGAGGTGTGAGTATCATATGGCCTATTTGAGGAAGCTATGGCCTAGATAGACCTTGCTTAAGATCACACAGAATATATATGGCAGAGCTAATAATTGATCATCTGACTCTTAAGCCTAGGGCTTTTTGCAGTTGTGTCTTTTGCCTCTCAATCCAGTATTGTCCGTTAGCTATAAAGTACAAGGAGATGGAAGAAGTCATTTTTTTGTCTGGGAATATTTATGAACTAAGCCTTGATAGGACAGTTTTAGTAGCAAAAAGGACACTAGAAACATTTCAAATACAGGGAATAGTAGTTGAGCAAAGAACCAAAGGTAGGAGAGGGCTGGAACAGTCCTGCTTGTACCTATAGAAAGGGAAACTTCCATCACATTCTTTTTGATACCCTAAAATAGTCACTCCACTCTGCTCTATTCCAGGGAGCCCCTTGACAGAGCGGAAAGTATCTATACCCAGCTGTTGTGTATCCTTTGCCACAGCTGATGAGCCATCTCCTGTCTACACCCCAGTGGTTGAAAACACAAATTCTCCCATCTGGAATTTTCAACAACAGTCAAGGTTTGTATTTTATGATGTTCCATTAGCCTTCTAGAATCAGCTTTTTGTTCCAAGAGACAAACTCAGGGTGGGGAATGTAACAGACACGATAATATTGAGCAGACCTGGGAAATGCTTTTCTTATCAAGCAATTATTTGATACTAGTGCTTTTAAATTCATAGCTAGCAAAACGTGAAGGGATTAAGAAATACAAATTGGTAGTTAGAAAATAGTCACAGGGATGTAAAGTATAGCACAAGGAATAGAGTCGGTTATAGTATAATAACTATAAATGGTGCCTGGTAGGTACTTGAAATATGAGAGGCATCACTTTGTAAAGCATATAATTTTCTAACCACTAAGCTGTACACCTGAAACTAATACAAAATAATATTGAATGTAAACTGTAATTGGAAAATAAAATTTTTAAAAAGAAAAAATGGGAAAATTTACAGCTAGCAGTGGCTTAAAAGTTTTGTTGTGGTGTTTTTTTAACTCTGCTCAGTATAGTAAAAATTAGTTAGTAGGATTGTAATTATCTTTAATTCCCAGTGCCTAGAACAGAGCAGGGCATTTAAGATGATTACGATAAATTTAAAAATTACATTGAGTGGCATATGCTGCCCCCTCAGCTCCATATTCTTAGAGGATAAGAGCTAGAAGTTCAGGGAGGGCTTCTTAAATACGACACCTCAGCTAAGTATGGAAGAATGTATGTGTTATCTAGGTGAAGAGGGCAGAGAGAACTAATCTTAGAAAAGGTGCTGGCTTGTACATCCTTGGAGAAGATTTCCAGTGCAGTTGGAAGAGGCTAGGCTTTGGAACTAGAGACACTTGGCCTCCAATCCCATCTCTGTCATAACTGTGTGAACAAGTTACATAACATCTCTGAACCCCAAATTCCTCATCTGTAAAGTGGGATAAATTGCAGGGTTATTGTGAGGTTCAAATTAGGTGACAGATGACATTTAGGAAAATTACCTGATGGAACACAGTAGTTATGTAACAAATCTCCTCGAAAGATCTGAGGTTGAGTCCTGTCAATCACGTTACAGTTGTAGAGACTGTGGCCCAAGGAGGTTACATAATCTGTAGGTAGTAGAGGCAAGATTAGAAGAAAAATAAATAATGATACTGTTTATCATTCTTTTATCACAAAATTATTTCATTTGGTCCTCCTAGCAACCCTATAGGTAGATAATATTATCCCATTTAATAGATAAGAAAACCAGAGCTCAGAGAAAACAAGGCTCAGGGTCACTCAGGTGACAGTGGTAGAACTGGGATTCAAAGGTAAGGAATTCAAAGGTAAGCTAGAATTCCAAAGGTAATTCGAAGGTAAGGAATTCAAAGGTAAGCTAGAATTCCAAACTCTGACATGGCGTTTGTCTCACTTTAACATAATGTCACTCATTGGACTTGAAGTAGGTTCTCTTTAATTCTCTAGTGGTATCTGGGGAAAGAAATTAAATCTCTTGATTTGCCTTAGTTCTCCATCTTGCGTACCTGGAGCAGTGGTACCTGGTTTGGAACTTTGCAAATCTTTGTAATTTACAACTGTATAATTCATGACATATAAAATGTATTAAAGGTACTGAATGAATTCCACATCAACTTCTTTCTCTGATATTAAAGTTGGGCACTTTCTTATTTTGGTGCCTTACCTCTGCACAGAATGGCTTTGGAGTCAGGCAAACTAGTGTTCAAATCCCAGCTCTGCCACTTACAGACAATTTTTGTCAGCTTGAGCAAATCATTTCACTTTTCTGAGCCCAGCTTCATCATCTACAAGATGGGGAGAATAATGCCCATGCCATAGGTTTTTGTGCAGATTACATGTGTATAAAACACTTGACACTATGCCTGGCCCAGAGGAGGCACTCACTAAATGCCCACCCCCCATCTTTTTCCCCCTCACCATTCTCCCATTCCCATGGCACAAGAAGTATTCTTACCTGCTCCAGTGAAACTATTCCGTACATGTGGAGGGGCTCCCTCTCCACATTCCCTCCCTTGTCTTGAGAAACAGAGTTTGAGTGTGGCAGATACTACTGAGGGGGAAACTGCTCTATCAGGGGACCCTGTTTTCAAGTCTTGGCAAGTTACTTCACCTCTCTAAGCTTATCTCCTCCATTTAACTGTGAAAATAAAAATGTGTTCTAGAAGATGACCATGAAGGTAAAATGAAAGTGTTAGGAAAGTACATTGCAAACTACAAGACATTCTTCAAATCTAAGCTTCATACCATGGAAGCATCCTACACAGTTAATTTTTGGTGGTTATTTTTCTTCATAGGCTATCAAAAGAGCTGCTTTTGGACCCACGGCAAACTCTGGTCTTCAAAGTTTGGCATAAAGGAGGTATGAACTCTATTTTACGAACTTTGGATGTAAAAATGAGCTTACACGCACAATTGACAGTTTGCTAATTGTTTTCTTTTTTTTAGCTAAGTGAAACAATGGCCCTGAAGGTGCCGAGTACTCACATATGTGTTAGAGGGTATCCCACAGAATGCCACTGGAATTTAAATCTTTAGAAAGCATATAATTTGTTTGACTACATGCTTAGCACAGAAATCCAAGTGTATTTGAGTCTTTCCAATTGTATCTCAACTATCATAATGCACATCATGCCATACCCAAGTGATTTCTACTCCGTTTGTATGATGTTATGCCTTCTGTTAACTCTGGGTTATTAACCAAGACCCTGGCATTTTCAGGCAGTACACAAGACTAGAGTTTGACAGCTTGTCCTTCCTCCTTTTGAAAACTCTCCTAGGACAGAGGTACTGACATTATGGTCCTTGAACCTAGTTTTACTCAGCTACCATTTATTAAGAGGCATTAATACAACAGTGTTAAGAACACAAACTCTGAAGCCACACTCTTTAAATTTAAATACCAGTTCTGCCCCTTACAAAGTAGTATTGCCTTGGGTGAATGACTTGACTTTTGCTGATTTAGTTTCCTTTTCTATAAAATAGGGATGATAATAGCACCTACCTCACAGGGTTTGGGGAGAATTAAATGGATGCCTGATGCTTAGTAAACACTGTCTCAGTCTTTGTTTTTATTAGTGAATGGCAATGTGCTAAGAACTTTACAAACACCTCTAATCCTGCAAGGTAAAAATTAGTTCAGTTTTATAGATGCAAAGCTGAAGCCCAAGGAAGTTCAGTGGCTTGCCTAAGGTTATATACCTATGAATTGATGGAGCTAGGATTTGAACCCAGGTTTGACAGTTCTATAGCCTTCACCATTTGTACTTCACACTGGTGAGATTGGGTGACTCAGAAAAATAAGGTGGGGAGGACATCCAGCTATCTGACAGCTCCTACACATAGGAACTTTTGTCTCACTAAACCGTCATGTAAATCTAGTTGCTTTAAGGTTCCTCCTAGGGCCTGTTTCCAGACCCCAGTTGTTCTGAGTCACCTACAGCATCACAGTTTTTGTCTGCTAGTGGTAAGTTTTTAGAGATAACCCCAAAGACTAACAAAAGACCTGAGAGTAGTCAGGGTATAAATTAAATCGACTGACCCTGTCTCTTCCTGTGCTCCTGTTCAGAAGTAACACTGTGGGTCTGGTTTTTATGATTCTTCCCATGCTGCTTCCTTGGATTTAATTTTGTCCCCACCCCAGCCCAACCTCGTAAAAGCAGCAGGAGCTGATCATAAATAGATTTTCTCTGAATCAACACTAGGAATCTCTGCTTTATTTAGTTAGGCTCCACGTACCCTTTTTTTTTTTTAAGCTCATTTTATTTATTTTTTAATCTTTTATTGATTGTGCTGTTATAGTTGTCCCAATTTTTCCCTCTTTGCCCCCCACCCAGCAGCCCTCCCCTCAGGCAACCTCCCCTCACCTTTGTTCATGTCCATGGGTCATATGTATATTCTTTGGCTACTCCATTTCCTATACTGTACATCCCCCATGGCTATTCTGTAACTACCTGTTTGTACTTTTTAATCCCCTCACCTCTTTACCCATTCCCCCAAACCCCCTCCCATCTGGCAACCATGCAGACGCTCTCTATATCCATGATTCTGTCTCTGTTCTTGTTTGTCTTTTAGATTCACTTGCTGATAGGTATGTGTTTATTGCCATTTTTAAATGCTTTCTTTAAAAACTCACTGCTTTGAGGGAAATCAGTGAGACCTGATGACCTATGAAAAAGAACAAGTATTTCATATGTTTAAGGATGTTTTCTAGTTGTCTATATCAATAGGACAAATCTTGACCCTGCCAGCTTTTCCCTGCCATACAAACAGTGAATTAATTCATAATGTTGAAAGTAGGCTGTGGTTGTCAGTCTCTCTCATCCTTATTATCTCTGTCTTTTGTTAATTTTGGAATCACTAAGCCTCCCAGTCCCCATAAATCATTGTCTCTGTGTGCAGCATCTAATCTCAGTGGCAGGACATGCCCAAACGCACTGCCCAGCTCTTCTCTTTCCCCCACAGATGAGGAGAGGGTAATTGGCTTTGCTTCGGTGGACCTCTCCCCGCTTCTCTCTGGTTTCCAGTATATCTGTGGCTGGTACAATATCACAGACTTCAGTGGAGAGTGCCAGGGGCAGGTAAAAGTTGCTGTCTCCCCTTTGGAGAGTTTGATGCGCTTCAAAGAAGAAAAGCAAGCAAGACGTG
This sequence comes from Anoura caudifer, assembly GCA_004027475.1. Classification (NCBI taxonomy): domain Eukaryota; kingdom Metazoa; phylum Chordata; class Mammalia; order Chiroptera; family Phyllostomidae; genus Anoura; species Anoura caudifer. The sequence goes on along the minus strand of PVKU01000336.1, from coordinate 334,071 downwards.
GGGGAGAGACCCCAGGATCACTGGTATGTATCCTGATTCACATCACTGACCAACAGGGGCTCTACTGAGCAAAACCTGCAAGAAGGTTCTTTATATGTTTTTGGTACTTTCCAGCTTACAGAACACATTATAAATTTGTTTTTTGTAATGACCTTTTAGAGGTGATAAAAAATGTTCTGGAATTACACAGGGATGATGGATGCACAACTCTGAATATATTAAAAACCACTGAATTGAACACTTTCAAAGGGTGAACTTTATAATACATGGATTACATCTCAGTTTTTCAATAAAATAAGATTAGTTTTAATGTGGAATCTGAAATCATATTGGTTGAACTTTTTAAAAACTCTTACATTAAAATCATCAGTCTATCATTGAAAAAATTAAAAACAAAAGACTAGAGGAATTGATGATAGTAAGCATAGACAACTCTTACAGGGAGTTTAACTGTAAAGGTGAGGAGAATTTTCCAAATTGTCCCAGATAAGGGAGCTCTATCAAGACATAGATTGTGGTTTATTCATCTCTCAATCGTGCATGCCTGGCCCAGGATCTGGCAGAGTGGGCATCAGCAAATAATGAATGAGTGCATGCATGAGAAAATGACAGACTTAATCAGTCCCTGTATAGTGAGGTCTTTTCTTCATATCAGCCCTGGTAGTCACCAATAAGAAGTGCCACAACCAGAGTATCCTCACATGTAAATATAAGATGATGTCTAGTCAGAAGTTCACAAACTAGCTGGATCATAAATGTACATAAAGCAACTAAAAAGCAATCGATAATATAGTCTGTAAAATGAGCATAAGAGTACCTACCTCATAGGATTATTGTGAAGTTTAAATAAGAAAATGCATGTAAATTGCTCAGTACAGTGCTCAACACATAGAAAATACTCAAATTATATTTATACACATACAATAAATTTTACAAATTTATTTATATTACTTTGTTCCGAAAGGATTTGTTGTGACAAGTACCATTTTTTTCATTGCTTCTACAGATCCCGGTATACAGTTCTTTTTCCTTCCCTGTCTCTGATGTCTATACTGCATTCCCCAGCTGCGTTACAAGACACACTCCAGAAAAACTTGTTCACACCTCATCAGAAGAGTTTGGTTTCTCCATTCCTGGGAGGTGAGGGATTTCTTGATAATGGGAAGAAATGGAGTCAAAGAGCAGAAGTTCAACCAGCTTGTCATTTCGCTCTTTCCTTTATTAGAGGAAGAAACTGGTGACAAGGCAAGAGCTTTGCTGACCTTCTGCACAACACCTGGGAACCCCAAGACCCTATGAAAATAAAAGTTTTTATAATATAGGAACTAGAACTTTACTGCTATCAAAAGGATAGCTTCAGCCCTGATCAGTGTGGCTCAGTTGGGCATCATCCCACAAAGCAAAAAGTCATGGGTTCGATTCCCAGTCAGGGCACATGCCTGGGTTGCAGGTTCAGTCCCCAGTATAAAAGGCAACTAATTGATGTTTCTCTCTTTCTTTCTTTCTTTCTCCCTCCCTCCCACGCTCTCTAAAAATAAATAAATAAAATCTTTTTTTTTTAAGGATAGCTTCATGCAAGGGACACATTTCTCTTTTCCTGAAAGGCCTTTAACCTTCACTCATAAAAGCAGTCCTCAGCAGTGTGAGAAAGATACCATGATCTCTCACCTCCCAAACTGATGTTCCAGATTATTTTGTAAAAAGGAACTGGCCGTCCCTTTCAGCCAAGCCAACCATGGCTATGCATATGGATATCATGCTGGAGCATATTCCATCCTGTCAAAGGGCAGGTTCTAAGAATAAGATTGCCTTCCTTCCACGCCATTTCCTTCCAGGCCCTAGTGCCATTTAGCATCCTTCTGCCTCCACCAGTCTTTCCCATGTCTTTCTACCTCAGAGAAGGCAAGGGATCTTCCCCTGCAGCAGATACTTACTAAACCCTTTATTCCAAGAAAGGTACTCTCTAATACTGCTTAGCCACTCAAAGATTGTGGTTTATTCATCTCTCAATCATGCATGCCTGACCCAGGATCTGGCAGAGTGGGCATCAGCAAATAATGAATGAATGCATGCATGAGAAAATGACAGACTTAATCAGTCCCTGTATAGTGAGGTACTATATAATTTTCTACATGCTCACTACATGAGGGGTGCCTTGGCATCCTGTATAAAGGGAGTCTATGTGTCTGTCAAATCCTAGATCTCAGGTTTAGATAATTTCTCTGGGTTTTTTAATTTTTTATTGAACGTATTGGGATGACTAAGTTACTAAGGACAGGAAGAAACTTTTAGGGGTGATGGATATGTTTATTATCGTAATGGGTAATGGATTCCTTAAATGTACACATATATCAAACCTCATCAAATTCTATATTTTATATATGTGAAGTTTATTTGTACTAGCTATAACTTAGTAAAGCAGTGGTTCTCAAATATTTCCAGTTCAGAACTCCTATGTATCCTTAAAAATTATTGATGACCTCAGAGGTTTGTTTATATAGGTTATATCTATCAATTTTTTACCATATTAGAAATTTAAACTGAAAAACTTTTAAAATGCAACATACAAAATCAGTTGTATCTATCCATCAGCAGCAAATAATCCAAAATGAAATTGAAAAAGAATTTCATTTACAATAGGATAAAATACTTAATAAATTTAACAAAAAAAGCACAACACTTATTCCCTGAAAACTACAAAACATTGTTAAAACAAATTAAAGTAAGTCTAAATAAATGGAAAGGCATCCCATGTTCATGGATTGGAAGGCTAATATTGTCAAGATGGCAGTAATCCCCAAACTGACCCACAGATTTTTTTAAATATATTTTATTGATTATGCTATTACAGTTGTCCCATTCCCCCCCTTCATTCCCCTCCACCCTGCACACCCCCTCCCACCAACATTCCCCCCTTTAGTTCATGTCCATGTGTCATAAGTTCTTTTTTAATTTTTAATATATTTATTGATTATGCTATTACAGATGTCCCATTTCTTCCTCATCATTCCCCTCCACCCTTCATACCCCTTCCCACCCACATTCCCCCTCTTTAGTTCATCTCCATGTTTCATAAGTTCTTTAGCTTCTAAATTTCCCACACTATTCTTGTCCTTCCCCTGTCTATTTTCTACCCCCGTCTATGCTACTTATTCTCTGTACCTTCCCCCCCCTCCTCCTTCCACTCCCCTGTTGCAAACCCTCCATGTGATCTCCTTTTCTGTGTTTCTGTTCCTGTTCTAGTGGTTTGCTTAATTTGCTTTTGTTTTAGGTTTGGTTGTTAATAGCTGTGAGTTTACTGTCTTTTTACTGTCCTGCTTTTTATCTTCTTTTTCTTAGATAAGTCCCTTTAACATTTCATATAATAAGGGCTTGGTGATGATGAACTCCTTTAGCTTGACCTTATCTGAGAAGTGCTTTATCTTCCCTTCCATTCTAAATGAAAGCTTTGCTTGATAGAGCAATCTTGGATGTAGGTCCTTGCCTTCCATGACTTAAAAGACTTCTTTCCAGCCCCTTCTTTCCTGTAAGGTCTCTTGTGAGAAATCAGCTGACAGTCTGATGGGAACTCCTTTGTAGGTGACTGTCACCTTATCTCTTGCTGCTTCTAGAATTCTCTCCTTCATTTTAATCTTGGCTAATGTAATTATGATGTGCCTTGGTGTGTTGCTCCCTGGGTCCAACTTCTTTGGGACTCTCTGAGCTTCCTGGACTTCCTGGAAGTCTATTTCCTTTGCCAGATTGGGGAAGTTCTCCTTTATTTGTTCAAATAAGTTTTCCACTTGTTGCTCTTCCTCTTCCCCTTCTGGTACCCCTATAATTTGGATGTTGGGACGTTTCAAGATGTCCTGGAGGTTCCTAAGCCTCTCCTCATTGTTTTGAATTCTTGTTTCTTCATTCTTTTCTCTTTGGTTGTTTCTTCCTTCTGGTCCACTCCATTGATTTGAGTCCCAGTTTTCCTCCCATCTCTATTGGTTCCCTGAGCATTTTCCTTCATTTCACTTATTGTAGCCTTCATTTGTTCATCTAATTTGTGAGCAAAATTAACCAATTCTGTGAGCATCTTGATCACCAGTGCTTTGAACTGTGCATCTGATATGTTGGCTTTCTCTTGGTCACTTAGATGAATTGGCTCTGGGGCTTTGATTTGTTCTCCCGTTTGAGCCATTTTGGGGTTTTTTTTTTGTTGTTGTTGTTGTTGTTTTGGTCTGGTCACGGCTGTTATGTAGTGATGGGCAGAGCCTTAGGTGTTCCCCAGGGCAGGGCAGCCCAGTCTCAGGGTTGTGACACTGTATATGGGGGCAGGGTCCAAGAGGGAACAATGGCGCTTGCTCTGCTCTCTCTTAGATTCCAGCCCCTTCTGCCGCTTCCCCTTCGCCTAGATTATCTGCATGCAAATGTGGGACCACCTGGTCAGCCAGCCTCCTTGCATGGCCTCACTGGGTCTGCACCATTGCCACCCTGTGCCTGGGGGTCCTCTAGCCTCCACCTGTGAGCCTGGGGTCTGCTAGCCACCACCTGCATGCCTGGCATCTGCCAGCCGCTGCTGCCTGCAAACTCAGGTCCTCCAATTTCCACTTTTTCCTGCGGCGACTCCACCCTTCTTACCGGTCTGGATGAGTGGTTGTTGGACTTCAGTACAGTTAATTTTCTATCAGTTCTGGTTGTTTTCTTGTTTCTTAATCTTTGCTGTCCTTAATTTTGGTTGTGGAAGGAGGCACAGTGTGTCCACCTATGCCTCCATCTTGGCCGGTAGTCCTGTCATAAGTTCTTTAGCTTCTACATTTCCCTCACTATTCTTGCCCTCCCCCTGTCTATCTGACCCACAGATTTAACACAATTCCTCTCTGTCATAATTCCTGCTGGTTTCCTGTGGAAATGGGCAAGTTAGTCCTAAAATTCACATGGAAATTCAAGGAATACTGTAGGCAAAATAGTCTTGAAAAAGAACAAAGTTCCTGATTTCAAAACTTAACTACAAAGCTATGGTAAACAATACAGTGTGGTACTGGCATAAGGATAGAAATATAGACCAATGAAATAGAATTGACAATCCAGAAATAAACCCATGTGACAAGGATGCCAAGATTTCAACGATGCCAAGATGGTTTAATTAGGAAACAATAGGATTTTCAACTAATGGTGTTAGAGTAACTGGATATCTACATGCAAAAGATTATAGTTGGACCTCTTCCTCACACCATATGCAAAAATTAACTCCAAATGGATCATCTATCTAATCGTAAGAACTAAATCTATAAAACTCTTAGAAGAAAACATAGGAATAAATCTGGATGACCTTGGATTAGGCAATGAATGATTCCTTAGATACAATGACAAAAGCAGAAGCAACAAAAGAAAAAAATAAATCATCAGAATTTTAAAATTTACAGCTATAAATGATATCATCAAGAAAGTGAGAAGATAGCCCACAGAATGCAAGAAAATACTGGCAAGTCAAGCCCTGACCAGCATAGATGAGTTGGTCAAGTGTCATCCCACGAGGCAAAGGGTCGCCAGTTTGATTCCCAGTCAGGGCACATGCCTGGGTTGCAGGCCCAGTCCCTGGTTGGGGTGCATGCAAGAGGCAGCTGATTGATGTTTCTCTCACACATTGGTGTTTCTCTCCCTCTGTTTCTTCCTCCCTTCTTCTCTCTTAAAAAATAAATAAATAAAATATTTTTTAAAATGAAAAGAAAATACTAACAAATCACAGATCTGATAAAGGGTTTATATCCAGAATACGGGTGGGCAAGGGTAGGTTTACAGTTGTGAGTACACAAAACACAGAATTAATAAAGCTATTGTAATAATCATAACCTGAATGTCTTTGTCCATACAAACAACTATAAACCTACTTTGCCCACCCCTATATATAATTTTTACAACTCAATAATAAGGTCAAATAATATAATTAAAAATGGGCAAATTATCTGAATAGACATATCTCCAAAGAAGATACACAACAAAAATGGCCAATAAGCACCTGAAAAGATGCTTGACATCACTAGCCATGAGGGTAATATAAGTGAAAACCATAATGAGATACCACTTCACACCCAAAAGACAAATATCACAAGTGTTGGGGAGGATGTAGAGAAATTGGAACCCTCATACATGGCTGGTGGGATTTTAAAATAATGCAGCTGCTTTGGAGAACGGTGGCAATTCCATAAAGGCCTAACATGAAGTACCGTATGATTCAGTAACTCCACTCCTTGGTATATGTACCCAAGAGAAAGGAAGATATGTTCACATAAAAACTTGTCATGAATGTTTGGAGCAGCATTGTTTCTAATAACTGAAAAATAGAAACAACACAAATATTTATGAGCTGATGAATATATTAACAATGTGATATATCTATATAATGGAAAATTGTTCAACTATGAGAAGCCATGAAGTACTGATACATGCTACAACATGTATGAAGCTTGAGAACATGTTAAATAGAAGAAGGCAGTCACAAAAGACCATATACTGTATGAGTCCATTTCTATGAAATGTCCAAATTAGTCAAATCTATGGAGACAGAAAGTAGATTAGCAGTTGCCTAGGGCTGGGAGGCTTGGCTGGTGGTTGGGAAGAGAGGAGTAAATGTGGAGTGATTGCTGATAGGTATGAGGTTTCTCTTGGGAGTGATGAAAATGTTCTAAACTTGATTGTGATGGTGGTTGTACAACTCTGAATATACTAAAAACCATTGAATTGGACACTTTAACTAGGTAAATTGTATATGTGAATTACATCTCAGTGAACCTGTTATTTAAAAAGAAGGTTATTGCTGGGATCAAGTTCTTAAATAACCTGCTAAGGAATTTGAAATTTATTCTATAGATAAGAAAAGAGAAGCCAAATCTAGAGAGGAATGATGATGATTAACAGGTCAGTACACGTTGAATGCTTAGAACATTGCTTGGCATGTAATGAGCATTCCATAAATGTTGTTCTTGTTTCAGATCTGGTTTTTAAAAAATCACTCAGGCTGTAATATGGAAAGTTTATTCAAGGGAAATGGGTAATACTGAAGGTAAGATTATTTAGGAGATGTTATAATCCAAGCCAGAATTGATGAAGCCAGAACTGTAGTAGTAGGATGGATTTGCAATACCAAAGTGATTTGTTTATTGTCACACTAGGAGTTTTCTCATTGGTTGGAAATTTATTTTGCCCTCATTTATTCCTGACAGAAGTCATTCCACAAAAAGCCAGGCATCACGGCATGAAGAGCATGTGCAGAACATCCGCCGATTTCATGAATCCCTACAGCAGGGAGAGGCAGTCTTGCCAAGTGATGACAAACTGACCACATCACCCGTGTCCTCCCATACTTCCATTCTGACTTCTCTCAGGTGAGGCCCTCTAACTATAGCAGAGCACAAGGTGAATGGGCAATGGCAACCTGCAACACAGCTTTTCCATCAGCTACTGCCACTCTGGGAGGTTTAATAGGGGCCTTCATACATGTTAGTGTTGAATTGGATCCAGGTGCCCTGCAGGATTCCTCATAGGTCAGACTGTCTCAGCTTGGGGCCTTTTATTCCTTCATGAGGCTCGATTATTGATGCACCGTAAATACAGGAACTTTAGATTATTTACCAAACTTGATAACTACCCTCACATCTACACAGCCTCTCATCTACTTTGCAATTTACAAAGCTTTATTCTGCCCACTATCTTTATCTTCACAACCACTGAATTCTTCCAGACCAGCGTCTGTCCTGTTAATATTTTCCTGTATCTTTCCTAGTTTAGTCAGCATCTGAGCCAGAGAAGCACTGTGAGAATTGAAACGGTCATTATGATCATCCAGATCAGTCCCTGGATTGTCTAATAAGAAGATGGTGCAGTGTAAAGGACCTGGCTTCAGAGTCAGATAGGCTTGACTTCCAGTCCTAGCCCTGCCATTCCCAGTGGAAGAGATAGCTATGTTGCCAGATAAGTACAATGTTGTATGATAAGAGTTACAGGTTTCCTGGCTAAAGGTAGATAGAGGAATGAATAACATTCTAGGTTGTCATGGAAAGATTTAAAGAAGTCACATCTGAACTGGTTTTTGAAGGAACAGGTCAACAAATGTGAAGGACATTCTATGCAGAACAACCATGCTATGGCCCAGAGGCATAAAACAGCAAGTCAAGTTTGGGGAACAGGCTAACAGCATTGCAGTTAGGAGAAAGCTGAGCATAAGATGTAAGGAGCAGGGTGAGTTCTGCAGGGGTCAGATCTTGAAGGACCTCGATAGAATATCAGGCTAAGAGTTTGGACTTTTAAAATAATTTTAAATGGAAAGTGAAGGGGAGAGGAAGAAGAGTATCTGTAAAGTTTGAGGGGGAAAAAGGTTTTATATTTGGAAAAGACTAACCTATTTGGTTTCCTAAAGCAAGCTCAGAAAAGAAAGATTGGCAAAATTTTTTTAATTGGTGGAATATGAGTTAAAAAAAGATTGAGCAGTTCTGCTATAGACTATGGGAAACTGCTCAAACTTGCATTATAAGGAAGTAATATGTTTGTATTCTCATTTTAGATTTTCAGCTGGAGACTGGAGGCTATTTAAGTAAAACCATCCATGGTGTGGCTATATTTTATTAGGTCATTCACATAACAGAATTTAGAACCCAATGAGAAAAGAGAAGGAGAATCTCTTTTCGAAGTAGTTCCCCTCTGCCTCAGCACTGTTGACATTATTTTGGGCCAGATATTTTGCTGTAGGGACATGTCCTATGGTATTTAGCATCATGCCTGGACTCCACCAGACACCAGTAATCCCCCTCCATCAGTTGTGACAACCAGAAATGTCTACATATTGCCAGATGTGTTCTTGACACCAAAATCACCAGGCTAAAGATCACTGCCTTAGAGCAGTGGTTCTCAAAATTTGGTGTGTATCAGAATTGCATGAAAAGACTTGTTAAAACAGTGGTTGCTGGGACCCACCCATACAATTCCAGTTCAGTCAGGCCTGAGAATTTACATTTCAACAAGTTCTCAGGTGATGCTGTTGCTGCCAGGCTTTGAGAACCACTCCATAGACAAGTCCTCTACCAAATGGAGATGAATCAAGATAATACCAATTTTGCGTTACTTCCTTAGGTTCACAGAGCTCAAGACCAGTGTTTCCTTTGAGGCACAGCAATCCTATGAGGCCTGCAGGGCAAATATTAATAAACCTTTTTCACAGACAACAGCACTGCAACTAATGTTAGTAGGTTCTACACCCAGAATCTCTGACAAGGCCAATTGGGTTTGCATCTTTTCTAAAGTGTCACCATGTTTACATTTGTTTTCATGTTCCTGCTACAGGTATTTATCCATGTGGCATACACCTGGATATAGACACCTAAGCAAAGCCACTGTGATTTGATAGTTGCAGCTTTTAGTGACAGAATAAGGATAAGCTTTGTTCTCTCATTTAGTTTGGATTTGTCTCTAAGATATGCAGACTGTTCCTAACAAAAGGACAGAAAGACTTCTGGTTTACTTCATGGGTATTTAGTATCTATGTTGTGCCAGTTGTATCAAGCACATTGAGTATACTAGAGAAACAGAGAAGTTTGAGATATTATCTTCTATTACCAGATGCTCATGGCCTAGTTAGGGATACTAAACTAACACATAATGAGAAAACTAAAGGAAATTCTCAGATAGCAGATCAATGGAGATGCCAGGAGTAAAAGAGTTTAAGGGGGAGGTGGCCCAATAATTTGGGGTGATGGACTCTGAAGAGGAGAAATATAAGCACCTTAAAAGTTGAAAGGAGCCCTGGCTGGTGTAGCTCAGTGGATTGAGTGCCAGCCTGCCAACCAAAAGGTCGCCGGTTCGATTCCCAGTCAGGGCACATGCCTGGGGTACAGGCCAGGTCCCCAGGTGGGACATGAGAGAGGCAACTGATTGACATATCTCTCAAACATCAGTGTTTCTCTCTCCCTTTCCCTCACTCTAAAAATAAATAAATAAACTTTAAAAAATAAGTTGAAAGGAATAGGGACGGAGCAGAGTAGTTTGAACTCAGGTTCCAGCATTCAGAGCTATGAGACAGGAATGAACCCAGTTGGGATAGGGTTGATCTATTATCATGCAAAAAGCATAAGACTTGGAGTCCCAAATTCTAGGTAGCTGCATACCACTCACCCTGGACAAATCACTTAAATTCTCTGATCCTCATTCCTTATCTGTAAAACAGTAACTACTGATCGCTTCTGGGTGGCTGAGAATTGTGAAATACATAAACAAGATAATGCATTTGAAAGCATAAAGCATAAAATCCTGTTCAAGTGAAGGTGGTAGTGTTTGGTGTGATTCTCATTGGAGAAAGGTAAAAATGAATGCAGCCCTCCTTTCCTTGCTGATGGCACTCTTACAAACATAGTGAATATTCCTAAAACTTGCTGGACTTTCTATAAGAAGTGTGGCAAGCATCAACCCTACAAAGTACAGTACAAGAAGGGCAAGGATTCTCTGTGTGCACAGGGAAAGCAGCATTTTGACAGGAAACAGAATGGCTGTGGTGGGCAGACTAAGCCGATTTTCCACAAAAAGCCTAAACCTACAAAAAAGACTTGCTGAGGCTTGAATACATTGAGTCCAACTACAGAGCAAAGAGAAAGCTGGCTATTAAGAGATGCAAGCATTTTGAACTGGAAGGTGATAAGAAGAGAAAGGGCCAAGTGATCCTGTTCTAAGCTTCATATTTAGTTTTATTATGTGATGATAAAATCTTGAGGATATGTTCACTAAAAAAAAAAGCAGCCCAGTTAAAGGTTTTTGAACAGATTATTTTAAGTAATTTATTCATGTCTATATTTCCATAAAGGAATCAGCACAGAGCTCATACTTCATCAGGGGAAAGAGATGTGAAACAAACAAGTGATGTGATTGAAGAGTATAGAAGGAACAGGGACATCCAGAGGCCCCTAAACCAACTTAGAGGGTCAGGAAAGCCTTGTTAGCAGAGGTCACTTGCTTGAAGGATCAGGAATGGTTATAAGGCAGCAAAGATTAGTGTCAGCCCAGAGTGAGGCCTTACTCCATCAGAGGTAGAAGACCTGAGGACATAATCAAGAGTGGTTTCCTACAGGGAGATGTGATTTTGTGAGACATCAGAAGAGAAATTGCATGAGCTAGACAGAAGTGGGAGAAAGTTGTCCCTGAGAGTGGGATTGTAGCCAGAAGTGAAGGATGAGTTGGTGGATTGAAGAGAGAGAGTCCAAGTATATACAGACTAAGTGAGAGGTATTAAGTTCCTAGCTCAAGCAGTAGAAAGTCAGGGAAACGTAAAAGATGCATATAACTTCCGGTCAAGGTGGTGGTGTAAGCAGACATGGCTCGCCTCTTCACATAACCACATCAAAATTACAACTAAAATGTAGAACAACCATCACTTAGAACCATCAGAAATTGAGTCTGACAATTACGGAATTAAAGAAAACACATCCATCCAGACTGGTAGGCATGTAGACACAGAATGGGTTGGTGTCTCACTTACATGTGGTGGATAAAAAATCAGGAGGGATGTCTTAGGAGCAAGGAGTCCCACCACCACAGCAGGCCCCCCAGCCCAGGGTTCCAGTGCCAGAAGGTAAGTCCCCACAACTTCTGGCTGCAAAAACCAGCAGGGATTGAGTCAGTGGAAGGAACTTCTAGAGCCTCATGCAGTTCCTCTTAACCCACACATGGACTCATCTACTCAGACTCAGTCCCCCTGAGCTCCAGCACCAGGGTAGCAGCTTGAAAAGCAGCAGTGGCATACTGGGAGAAACTGAAGTATCTGGCATCAAGACAAACAGAGGCCATTGTCCCTGTTTTAAACCCTCCCCACACAGAGTCAGCAAGCTGGTGCCATATCTGAGACTCCATCAACCTAGCTTACACTGTTTGACCCACCTTGGAGATCCCCAGAGATTCCTCCCCACCCAACTTACAGGCCCACCCAAGCTGTTCTTCCATATGAATGGCTAGCTGGTCTTGGCTCAGGCTTCACAATTTCCTGAGTCCTATAAAATAAGCTATAAGTGGCCTCAGTGAGCCCCAGAGTGAGTTGGCACTAGCAGCAGCCAGCCTAGGTTCACAGCTTGGCTTTGCCTGGGAATCTCCAAGCTCAGCACAAGTAGCAGCCATCTCAGATTGCTTTATGTCCTATGCAACGTGGCCCCAGGCAAAACATAGGTGGGGGCTGACCTTGGCCTGTACCACCTGGAAAACACCAGGGCTAGCACATCCAGTGGACAGTTAAAAACTACATCAGAGCATTAACACCTTGCCTCTGCACTGCTGATCCTCCGTGAGGGTGGAGGTTGGTGGTAAGTGGTCACAGCAAATACTTGCAGCTGAGTGGCCTGAATAAATCCCTCGCCATTGACCTGCCAATAGCAGTCAAGGCTCAACTACAAAAGGAGGGTGTACTTAGTCCACACAAAGGGCTCACCTCAAGTACCCAGCTTGGGTGATAGGAAAGGCTGTGCCACTGAATCTGTGGGACACCTATTACATTAGGCCACACTACCATGACACAGAGATAAGCAGCTCTACCTAATATGCAGAAACAAACACAGGAAGGCTGCCAAAACAAGGACACAAACATGGCCCAAATGAAAGAACAGAACAAAACTCCAGAAAAAGAGCTAAATGAAATGGAGATAAACAATCTATCGGAAGCAGAGCTCAAAACACTGGTTATAAGAATGTTCAAGGAACTTAGTGAGGACCTCATCAACATAAAATAAGATCCAGTTAGGAAGGTAGGATACACTAATTAAAATAAAGAGTAGTTTACAGGGAAGCAACAGTAGAGTGGATGAACTGAAAATCAAATCAGTGATTTGGAACGTAAGAAAGCAACAAACAACCAATCAGAACAACAGAAGAAAAGATTCCCCCCAAAATGAGGATAGTATAAGCAGCCTCTGGGACAACTTCAAGAGGTTGAATATTTGCATCATAAGGATGCCAGAAGGAGCAGAGGAAGAGGAAGAAATTGGAAATCTATTGGAAAAAAAATAATGAAAGAAAACTTCCCTAAATTGGTGAAGGAAATAGACATGCAAGTCCAGGAAACACAGAAAGTCCCAAACAAGATGGATGCAAAGAGGCCCACTCCAAGACACATCATAATTTAAAATGCCAAAGGTTGACTTCCGGTCAAGATGGAGGCGTAGATAGACACACAGTGCCTCCTCACACAAACAAAATTAAGGACAACAAAAATTTAGAAACAAAATAGCAATCAGAACTGACAGAAAATTGAACTGTACAGAAGTCTGACAATCATTCATCCAGACCAGTAAGTGGGGCCAAGTCGGCGGCCAGCAGAGAGGGGTTGCGGCAGGAAAAAGCAGTGGCTGGTGGACCCAGGCACATAGGCGGTGGCTGGCAGACCCCAGGCATGCAGGTGGTGGCTGGCAGACCCTGGGCACAGGGTGGCAATGGGCAGACCCAGTGAGGCATGCAAGGTGGCTGGCTGACCACAGTCACGCATTCATGTGCAGATAAACCTGGCGAAAACGGGGAGTGCGACAGACTGCACAACCCAGGGCTCCAGCACCGAGAAATAAAATCTAAAAGCACCGATTGAAAACACGTGTGGGGGTTAAGGCGCCAGGAAAGACTCCCAGCCTCACAGGAGAGTTCATTGGAGAGACCCACAGGGTCCTAGAACGTATATAAGCCCACCCACCTGGGAACCAGCACCAGAAGAGCCCAATTTGCTTGTGGGAAGCAGCAGAAGGGACTGAAATCCAAGAGAGAGAGAGGAGCAAGAGCCATTGTCCCCTCTCTGACCCTGCCCCCGCATACAGCATCACAACCCAGCCTCATGAGTTACCCTGCCCTGCTGAACACCTAAGGATCTGCCCCTCACTATGTAACAGGTGCAACCATACAAAAAAAAGAAAAAAGAAATGGCCCAAGCAGAAGAACAGATCAAAGCCCCAGAGCAAATACATCTAAGCGGCCAAAAGATAGCCAACCTATCAGATGCACAGTTCAAAGCACTGGTGATCAGGATGCTCACAGAATTGGTTGATTTTGCTCACAAATTAGATGAACAAATGAAGGCTACAATAAGTGAAATGAAGGAAAATGCTCAGGGAACCAATAGAGATGGGAGGAAAACTGGGACTCAAATCAATGGAGTGGACCAGAAGGAAGAAACAAACATCCAATCAGAAAAGAATGAAGAAACAAGAATTCGAAACAATGAGGAGAGGCTTAGGAACCTCCAGGACATCTTTAAACATCCCAACATCCGAATTATAGGGGTACCAGAAGGGGAAGAAAAAGAGCAACAAGTGGAAAAGTTACTTGATCAAAAAGTAAAGGAGAACTTCCCCAAGCTGGCAAAGGAAATAGACTTCCAGGAGGTCCAGGAAGCTCAGAGAGTCCCAAAGAAGTTGGATGCAAGGAGGAACACACCAAGGCACACCATAATTACATGACCCAAGATTAAAATGAATGAGAGAATTCTAGAAGCAGCAAGAGATAAGGGGACAGTCACTTACAAAGGAGTTCCCATCAGACTGTCAGCTGATTTCTCACAAGAGACCTTACAGGAAAGAAGGGGCTGGAAAGAAGTCTTCTAAGTCATGGAAGGCAAGGACCTACATCCAAGATTGCTCTATCCAGTAAAGCTTTCATTTAGAATGGAAGGGCAGATAAAGTGCTTCTCAGGTAAGGTCAAATTAAAGGAGTTCATCATCACCAAGCCCTTATTATATGAAATGTTAAAGGGATTTATCTAAGAAAAAGAAGATAAAACATATGAACACTAAAAAGACAGTAAACTCACAGTTATTAACAACCAAACCTAAAACAAAAACAAACAATAGAACAGGAACAGAACCACAGAAATGGAGATCACATGGAGGGTTATTAACAGGGGAGTAGGAGGAGGAGAGAGGGGGGAAAGGTACAGAGAATAAGTAGCATAGACAGTAGAGAGAAAATAGATAGGGGGAGGGCGAGAATAGTATGGGAAATGTAGAAGCTAAAGAACTTATGACACATGGACATGAACTAAAGGGGGAGTATGTGGATGAGGGTGTACAGGGTAGAGGGGAATGAAGGGGGGAAATGGGACAACTGTAATAGCATAATCAATAAAATATATTAAAAAATAAAATAATTTCAGTTGATTTAGCCTTCAAAAAAAAAAAAATAAAATGTCAAAGGTTAAAGACAAAGAGAAATCTTAAAAGCAGCAAGAAAAGAGAAGTTAGTTACCTACGGGGGAGTTCCCATAAGATTGTCAGCTGATTTCTCAAAAGAAACTTTGCAGACTAGAAGAAATTGGCAAGAAATATTCAGTCATGAAAAGCAGGGACCTACAACCAAGATTGCTTTACCTAGCAAAGCTATCACTTAGAATCCAAGAGCAGACAAAGAGCTTCCCAGACAAGGAAAAACTAAAGGAGTTCACTATCACCAAGCCATTATTATATGAGATGTTAAAGGGACTTATTTAAGAAAAAGAAGAGCAAAACTATGAACAATAAAATGACAAAAAATACATATCTATCAACAATTGAATCTAAAAAACAAACTAAGCAAACAAGAACAGAGACAGAATCATGGATACAGAGAGCATTTTGATGGTTGCCAGATGGGAGGGGTGTGTGGGGGAATGGGTGAGAGGTGAGGGGATTAAGATGCACAAATAGGTAGTTACAGAATAGTCATGGGGATGTAAAGTACAGTATAGGAAATGGAGCAGCCAAAGAACTTATACACATGAACAATGGTGGAGGAATTGCCTGAGGGTGTGGGGAGTACTGGGTGGAGGGGGGCAAAAGGGGAAAAATCAGGACAAGTGTAATAGCATAATCAATATAGTTTTTTCTTCAAAAGATACATATAATCCCAGTGAATGGTCCTTTTGTCTCTTTTCCCCTTTTTCTACAGGAGGAATCTCAGTGAGCTAGATCAGATTCAACGGTACTTCAGCCAAAAGCTCACCAAGCCTTTACTTCCCCTTAGTCCTGAGACTCAGATCATGTCACAGTTCCAAGAGAGCCCTGCTAGAAACCATGGTGCGCCAGGAGCCAGCAGCATAGACCCTGAGAGCCAGTGCATCCTGGAGAAATCTAATAACCTGGTGTTGCAAGTCAGCTCCTTAATCACGGGTATGGCTCAGGGCCCCTCTTGTTGAGGAGTTATGGTTACTGGGTACCTTTCATAAAGTAATTGAATGCCTAGCCTCAGACAAGCTCCTATGACCAGCAGAGACCAACAGCTTTCATCACCTTGTTTATTTGTCATCTTTTTTTTTTGAAAGGAGAGGCATAGTAGCATGGCACAAGAACGTGTGCAATGGAAAGAGCATTGATTGGACTGAGAGGCAGGAGACCTGGGTGAAGTCTTTGGCGGGTTTCTAGCATGGACTTAGTATTTGACTTTTCTCTAACCTTCTTTGTCCCTTCTTGAGGTTTCCCTAACCAAAAAAATGGGGACAGGGTTGAATTAGATGAGTTCTTCAGTAGTTCTTGAACTTGTGCTGCTCTATTTTCAGAAAAAGACAACTACAAATACATTTAAAATTCTAATTCTCAGAGCCCAGAGTATGCATTTTTAGTGAACACCGCAGATGCTTTTGGATGTTGGTAATCTATTGTCCACCCTTTGAAAAACCCCTTGAAGTGTTGGTTCTCACTTGGGCTGTATATTGGAATTACTGAGGGAGCTTTTAAAAATTCAGATGCCCAGGCTGCAGCATAGGTCAGTTGCTTTGGGATCTCTAAGAATGGGACCCAGGCATCAGTATTTTTCATAACTCCTCAGGTAATTCCACTGTGCATCCCAGACAGAGATCACTCTAGAACAAGTATTTCCATACTTTCCTGAGATAAGAATCACCTGGGATATTTATTTTGAAATACAGATTGCTGGGTCCATGGTTAAGTCCTGGAAACTTATATATCAGGCACACTTTGGAGATTGTTGAGAAATCATTTAGATCAGCCACCTGAACTCAACTCTCACTTGGTATCATTTTTGCTCAAGGAAAATGTGTGAATATGCACAGGGATAGATAAGTTCCATTTTCTTTGTTGAAAGGGGAAAAAGCCACCAGAAATTGATACTAAGTACAAATCTTCCTGACTTCTTTTCCCTGATATCTAACCTGTTGGTAGCCAGGGCCCCAGAGGTGTACTGTGTTTTTGGCTCCCACTTGCTTGGAAATAATATTCAGTCAGCTCTTTATTGAGCACCAACCATGCTAGGCACCACTGTGTTACTAGTTCCAGGAATACACAGTGATGGACAAGACAGGCGTTGTCTTTGCTTTTATCAAGCATACATTCTATACTCAAGCAAAGAAACTGCCCCTCAGCCTTGGCCAGGTGACTCAGTTGGTTAGAGCATCATCCCGTACACCAAAAGGGTATGTCTGTCTGATTCTCGGTCAGGGCACATACCAAGGTTGTGGGTTTGATCCCCTGTCAGGGTGTGTATGGGAGGGGACTGATAGATGTTTCTCAATCATATCGGTGTTTCTTTCTCTTTCTCTTTTTCTCTCTCTTCCTTCCTCTTTCTCTAAAATCAATAAACATATCCTCAGGTGAGGATTAAAAAGAAAGAAAAAAAAAACTGCCCCCACCCAGAAAGAAAGCAAAGAGCAAAACAGAGAGGCTCCTTTGGGGTGGAAGGGAGAGTAAACAGGGAATCCCTTTAAAGGGGTGTTTTAAATGAGAGAGAAAAGAACTAAAGGATTGAAACTGGAGGGCCTTGAAGGCAAGCTTGAGAGTTTAATCTTTATCCTGAAAGAAAATGGGGAGTTCTAAGCAAGGGATGACAAAATGAGAACTGATATTCACAAGGAGAGGATGAATTTTGAAAGAGAGAGATGACTGAATCAGGGAAACTAGTTTAAATAAACTCCCTCTGCCTCCATCATATCTCATACACTTTTGAAGAAGTCATTGGACAGGTAGATATGAGTGAAACTTGACAAGGAGTTACTGAATGGTTGTTTCGTTTATGTGTAGGTCCTTTGCTGGGCCCTGAAATTGCAACATGAATCAGACATATGTTCTCTGCCTTTGAGAAGCTCACAATCTGATAGAAGAAATAGAGAGAGAAACATTTACACAATAGCATTTCTTGTGCCCCTGTGTAGAACAAAGCTGTGTAACCATCACATCCAGCTGGTGCATCTGAGAGTGCTTCCTGGAGGATGTGCAGTAGGGCGGGGCCTTAAAGGATGGGCTAGTTTATAAAAAGCAGAAAGACTGCTCCAGGACAGAAGGGCAGTTCAGGCCAAAGGACCAGGATCAACTAAGTGTGCTTTCTGGTTCCTGTTTCTATTTGCAGGAGGGGATGTTTCATTTTTATACATCGACTCACTCCCCTTTGAGACCTGAAAATTGTCACTGTATTAAACTTAGCCAGCACCTTCTGTAGGCTGAGCACTCCATTAGATGCTGTAAAGATGTGCTTCCAACCCAGGGAGTCAGATTTGCCTCCCAACTGCTTTCTCTTCTCCAATAATCCTGTGAACATATAACATTTGTTATGTGTGTTTATTAATTTATTCCCTACCATTTCATCCCCCCCAAAAATAAGTTTAGGTGACTGGTAGCTTCCATTTATTGTCTGTATATGTGCCACACAACATGTGCCTGTTTATTGTATGTCTGCTTCACACCGAAACCTTGTGGAAGGGCAGTGTTAGTTATATTGTAAAGATAAGAAGGCTCTGGGTTGCAGGCCAGGCCAGGTCCCCAGTGGGGGAGCATGAGAGGCAGCCACACATTGATGTTTCTCTCCTTCTCTGTCTTCCTCCCTTTCCCTCTGTCTAAAATAAATTAATTAATTTTTTTAAAAGATAAATAGACTCAGAGAGAATAGTTTGCTGGCAACCATGAAGTTGGTAGAGATTTGAACCAAAGACTGACTAGCTCCAAAGTCTGCTCTTTCCAACACACCATGCTGCCTCCATATTCTTTGTGAACCTCCCCTGCCTTATCATTTGGGTGGTAGACAGTTCCTTGTTTTCATTTTCCACGTAAAACAGATACTTCAAATAGTTGTCATCAAATAGGTAAATAAGTGGATTCTCATTTTGGTTTTTAATATAGGTAATTACTGAAGTAAATGGAAGCATGAACATGCCCACCAGGACTCCCAGCTCCCGAGAATTCCTGAGCAGGAGCAGATAGTCTCTGAAAACGTTTCTACAGATGTAACCACAACTTTAAATAGATTAGATTTTGGTGTTCTGATACTAGAATAAAGTGCTAGAAATTGTACTTCCTTGAATATAGCTTCACTGACTCTTGGGTGGATTAACTGTCTTTAAGATTTGTTCAAAGTCTGATTGCAAGACTGCTTCTGAAGCTCAAAGCTAGTGTGGGAAAGTTGAGTGGTCTGTGGCCCTACCTTGTAGTAAGAATGATATCTGTTGCTGTTCAGATCTGCAGACTCTCACCAGGAACTCTCAAGCATCTTTGAGTTCTCACCAAGCCAGGAGTAGAAGCAGAGATGTTACCACTTTCCCAGCTGCTCAGAACTCAGAAGCCATGCAAGAACGAAGCACAACTCCAGACCTGCCATTGGCAAGAGCTCCAGATGAGCGTACAGCCTCCCCTCTTCCCCCTACCCTTGAAGAGTCTTTGAGTGGAAGAGGAGGAATACACCATGAGTCCCTCGGACATACCATACCTATTACAAGGATGCAGAGCAATGAGGAAAATGAGGCAGGCCCAGCCTGCAGTGATGAGGACTATGAAGAAGACATCATTGAGCCCAGGACACTCAATGAGATCACCACCATAACAGACAAAACTAGCCCTTGGTCCAGTTTTGTGTCAGACACAAGTGAGATCATTAGCCTTCAGCCTGATGAGGTGCAGAGGGTAGGCCCCTCTTGTCCTTCTCCAGAGCCTTGCCTTAGAGAGGAGCTCAAGGCCAGAAGTAGCTTTATGTTCAGCCCAGAAAGGGCTGTCAACCCCCATCTGCCTAGGCAGGGTTATTCTAGCCAAAGTCATGCTCCTTGTGAGGGTGAGGGCTCTAAGGCCGGAGTTGGAGAGCCTGCCTCAGCAGACCCTCAGCTTATCCAGTGCATGACACTCTCAGGAGCCCAACAGGACACTTGCTCACCAAGAGCAGATCAGGACCAGGAGCCCAAGGCAAAGGCTCAGGCTGAGAATGAAGCTGCCTCCAGTGAGCTAAGTGACTCTGCTGATAGCTTCGAGAAATTCCCTCTGTACCCAGAACAAAAAGCCTCCCAGAACAAAAGGGAAAATCATAAGGAGCTACCCATTAACTGCCCTGACATCAGGCAGAAGCAGGCAACATCTGGACCAGAGGTTTCCACAAAGCAGAGCCTCCTTCTGTATCCTTTGGTGTTTCCCACAAGTAGCCCTTTAAGCCATATGTAGGCATTTCGGATGGTGGTGCTTACTTAGGCCAGCCTAGTGTAAGCGTGAGCAATGGCCACCACCCTCATGGAATGCACAGAGGGGCATGAGAAGACCCTGCAGAAGACTCACCTGCACTGACAAGGTGCTCTAGTTCTCCCATTAACACCAGCCCACTGAAGCATGGTACTGTGAACTGAGTTTAGATGTTGGGAGCACATTTGTTAGCCTGTTCTAGCCTGATAAGTCTATTGGGTATTTCACACCTGAAGGCAAGGCTGTGGCTCTAGGGAATGAAACCTTTCATCTCAGTTGAAATAGAAGTGGAGGGTGTAGATGGGAAATAAGAGTGCTGTCACTGATTGAGCATTCACTATGTACCAGGCACTTTACATACATTTTTTAATTCAGTCATCTCAAGTCTTTAAGGTAGGTGTTACCATTCTGTTTTGCATGTAAGGAAACTGAGGCTCCGAGTTACAGTGATTTGCCTAATTAGTTTCTTTAAAAAAAAACAAAAACAAAAACGATGGAGCCAAGGGGAGAAGAAATAGGCACAGTTGATATGGCAGTGTTATGGAGAGAAGGGCACCTTCTTTCGCCTTTGAAACAGATGGACACATTATGGGGAAAGCAAACCACTTAGGACCATCAACAGCCCTCACATGTGCAGCCTAAACAGTTGGCTTTAAAGCGCAAAATGACTGGAGACTGAGTACTGAAAGCCAAGTCTCGTGGAGTTCTTTCCTGGCCCCGCTCATTCTGGCTTCTGACGTTGCTGCCTTTGCAGTGCATTTAGTTGTGCTCAGAAATTACGGTCAGTGGAGGGGCAGTCACAGGTCCCAATTCAGACCTTCCCAACAGTTTACTCTTGGGAAAAAAAAAAATATTGCCAGGCCCTGTACTGCATACTGAGGACAGAGACTTGAATTGGATCTTACCTCAAGAAGTTCCCATTATGAGGTAGGAGACAGGTAATGACAGTAACAGTAAACAGTGACGTTTATTGTTCTCAGTGCTGTTACAAGACATGGGCTAAAGGCTGGGGAACAAGAGGAGGAAGCTGGTATCCCAGTAAGACTCTGCTTGGAGGTATCCCAGTAAGAGACATTAGAGCTGGACCTCAGAGATGAATGGGCATCCTGTAGACAAAGAGGAGAAAGTGAACTGTGTGTGCAGGGCCATAGCCAGGTGAAAGAGCCTGGCATGTGGGCAGCAGTTCATGTGGTTAGAGCCCAGGGGTAAGTGGGCTAGTGAGAGGTGAGGTAGGACTGGATCTTCAAGGGCCTTTTATGCCAGACTAAGGTGCTTGGGCTCTAACCTGCAAGCAAATGAAACTTCAGCTTTCTTATCTTTAAAATGGAGATAATAGAACTTTCCTTAGGGTTGTTGTGAAAATTAAATTAATGATGTAAACTACCTAGCACAGTGCCTGGAAGTGTTCAATAAGTGTTAACTGGTGAACAAGAGTGTGATATGATCAGATAAACACATAAGGAAAGTCACCCAGTTTCCTGTAAAGGGAGGATTGACCAGAGGAGACCAGGTAGGAAATTCACAATAATAAAAGATGAAAGACTGACCTAAAGCATAGACTGCTTTATGATGAAAAGGAGAGGGGTAGGTCTGAGAGGATTCGACAGGGGCAGGTAAAGGATGACAAAGCGGGAAACAAAGTATGACTTAGAGATTTCTTCTTAAGTTACTAGGTAGTGATGTCATTTCCTGGATGGGGAACCGCACGTGAAGATAGTTTGTGGAGAAGAGCAGATTTCCATTGTGGACGTGTGCCTTTCCATTTTAATGTGGACATGTAAGACGTTCAGGCCTGGAGTTCAGGGCAGGGTCAGCTGTAAAGATAGTTGTCTTTGGAAATATTTAAGGGCAGCAGGGAGAGCATGAAAAGGGAGAACCACACACACAAGACAGAGTCCTGAGGGTCAATATGTAAAGGACAGGCAGAACAGACACCCACAAAGAAGAGAGCTGGTCAGAGGTGAAGGACCCGGAGAGAGGTGGTGTGGGAGCGGAGTTTCAGGGATCAGTGGTCAACATACTGACACTTAGGTCAGGCCCCGTAGACTGTGGACTGACTTGTATTCACTGGCTTTAGCATTAAGGAGAACAATGCAGAAAGGAGAATCAAGGCAAATTTCGGTGGGTGAGGGAACCAGTAGAAGGGCAGTGAGAACAAGCAACTTTTCCCCAGTAATGGGGAAGATGAGAATAGCTGACATTTACTGAGTGTTTGATGTGTGTCAGATACCAGTCTAAGCACTGTGCTCTTAGTTCTTAAAACAAAAAGTACTATTAAACAAAAAGTACTATTATATCTATTTTGCTAGTGAAGAAACAGGCACAAAAGTGAGCTTTCCTGACGTTATTTAATAAGTGACAGGAGTTACTGTTAGAGCAGGGTCTTAGAAAGGCAGGAGAGGATGGGCTGAGAGAGGGGGCTTCACTGTTTCAGACTCGCCCCTGAGACCTCTCAGCAATGCCATTCCTTCCGCACAGCACCAATGGCTGTCTGGCAGAGTCCACAGCAGTCAGAGCAGCAACAGCAAGTAGGCCTGCCTTGCCCTCTGAAGGAGAGTCAGGGACTGAACCAAAGTAAGAAATGATGCATTTCATTCATTTAGTGGATATTTATCAAAAACTTACTGTGTTCTAGGTACTATGCCAGGTGATAGGAATGTGGCTATGAAAGAAAGCATCTCTGCCCTCTTGGAGTTCAGAGTCTAGCATGGAAGGCTGATGATAAACCAGTTTGAACCACAGCCTTAGCTTATTGAGCCAAAACAAAAAATTAAACATCAAAATAGCCCCCTCCTTCCCCTCCCAAACTGAATCAGTGCTTTGAACAAATATTTGTTCTCAACAGTACTGGATACTTCCAGAAGATACGGTGGAGAAGTGAAAGATCTAGTATCTGCCTTCAAGGGCTCACATCTAAACTGGGTGGGCCAGCTGTGCCCCCTTAGGCAGAGTTCTCATTTCTGGATGTGAGCAGAGAACAACCCAGAGGACAGACCGTCTTCATTACCAGGCATCTCCCTCCAGTCTAAGACACTGGCCCTTGGAGCCATTTTGTCTGACTGACTTCTAACAGCTCAGTTTTTAGCTAGCAGACCCTCAGGAAATATTCATCACTTGCTACCTACCAGGTAGCTCTAGGGAAGTAGGTGGGTAACTGATGGAAACTATGCCATCTTTGCCTTTGAGAAGTTTAGGAAATATTGAAAGAAAATACATTGAGATTCCTATCAGACTAGATCATCAAGCACTAGCCTGTAATGCAAACTCTGCTCTGGACTATGAGAGGAGGAGAGAGAGATCACTGTGGGCTAAGGTAAGGAGAGCTTCCTAGAGGGGGTGGGATTTAAACTGACCCATAAAGGAAGCATAGACTATGATTTGTTAGGAATGGAGAGAGACTTCCAGGCAGTGATAACTGCTTGCACAAAGGATTCATGGTCAGGAATAGAGGGGGGACAAATGGGTGTAATTGAGGTCAGTGAAGATGCGGTCTGATGAGTGGGAGGGTTTCTACGTGTTTGTGTCCCTTAACTACCACTGTAGCCCCGAGCCCATTGTGGTGCCCAACTTCTTTTTGCCTCCCCAGCAGTTGGAGGCCTCCCTGCGGATGCTGTCACTCTCTACAGCTTTGCCACCAGCAGCCACAACAGATCAGGTAAGAGACCATCCTCGCCTGTAGAGTCATCTCATCCGTGAAAGCATACAGACTGTGAAGCTACTCCAGGGTTGGCATCCTGAAAAGGCAGTTGCAGTAGTCACTCTCCAAGTTTGTACTGAGCACATCCTGTGGGCCCAGCAGTAGGCAAGGAGCTCAGGAAAACTGAGGAAAAGCAAATGTATTAAGGGCAGAGCATCATCAGTTAAGATGATGTGGGAGAAACAATGCAGAAGCATAAAAGCAGGACAGCTGAGAAATGCATACCTCATGCTATGGGAGCTCCAGCAAAGCAAAGGCACATATGTGCAGAGAAAGCTTCCAGCAGGAGGTGCAACCTTAGGAGACCTGACAGATGAGTAAGGTCCGGATGAAGAGAACAATACCAGTGGTATACGTACTTGTTTACAAACACCTCAGAACTATTCATCGTTCAGCTGAGTTAGGTGGTTGGTAAAAATCCCAGTTCTTCTGTTTTCTGTCTTGGCACAGTGCCTGACCTTTCTTGAAAGTGGCAAGAAGAAAATAATGGCAACTATTTTTCTAATCACTCAACATATGTTTATTATCAGGTATCATGTTGGGTGCTGAGCATACAGTAGTAAATAAGACAAATTCCCAGTCTTCATGGAGCACAAATAGTAAACAAAAAATTAAACATTTATAGATTGTGATGAGTACTGGGTGTTCTGATAAAGAACAGGGTCTGAGGAGTCAGTATTTAAACTGAAAGATCATCAGTGTGGTACTTGCCAGGTACCAGGAGCTGTTTGTGAAGTACCTTTTATTATAAACTGACATACTTGATGAAGTACATACTTTTATCCCTATTTTAAGGTGAGATACTGAAGCATGCACAGCTATTAAGTGGTAGAGCCAGAACCGGAACCCAAATAGTCTGATTTCAAAATCTGTGCTCCTAACTACTATGGTATAGTGAGAAGCAGCCAGCTGTAAGCAACTTGGAGAGCAGTATTCCAGGCAGAGAAAACAACAAGTACAAAGGCCCTGAGGCCAGAAGAGCTCAGCATGATCTAGGACCTGCCACAGAGCCAGTGGCTCTGGGACATAGAGACTGACATGATGAGGTCGAAGGTCCAGATAGATGATAAGGGATGTGTAAATCATGGAAAGGAGTTTTGATTTTATTCTAAATGCGAGGCTATTCAATGAAGTGTGTTAAGCAGGAGAGTGAGATCTAATTCAATTTTAAACGATTCACCCAAGGTACTGAGTGGAGAATAGGTTGTCTTTCAGATTTGGCAGCATGATGGTCATTGGTGACCTTGAAAGAGTAATTCAGGGATGTAATGGAGAAAGGAGCCAGAAAGTGCGGCTGTGTGCCGGGCACTACTGTAGGTCCTGGGGTAGAGTAGGCTGAAAGCCCCAGCCTCATAGAACTTAAAAAAATAAGATAATTTCAGAGAATAATACATGTTATGGACAACATGTATTTAGCTTATTAATTATAATAGCTAATACCTATTTAATGCTTACTCTGCACTAGACATTATTCTAAGTATTTTATATGTATAAACTCATTTACCATATTTTGCTATGTATAATGCTCACTTTTTTGCCCGTTTTTTTGAGGGAAAAATAAGGATGCACATTATACATGGATAGTACTAAATCCATATCTATATGTTTTTAATTCTTTTATTTATGCTTATGCATTAAAAATATAACTATAAAGTAGTAACAGTATCCATATGCAAAGTAGTACCCTGGAGAATGATAATCCATTTTGTTTCTAAATACAAATAAATAAACAATTGAATTTAAAAATTAAAAGATTTTTTTCCTGAAAGCATGGGTGCACATTTTACATGGGAGTGCGTTCAATGTGGAAAATATGCTAATTCTTCCAGTGACCAGATGAGGTGGGTACTGTTGTTATCCCCATTTAATAAATGAGAAAACTGAGACTCAGAGCTTCCCACAAGGTATTATTGTTTCTATTTTGTAGAGATGCATAAAGGTTAAGTCACTTGCTTGGGGTCTCCCAACTACTAAGTGACCAAAAACATATGACTCCAAACTTTGCTTTTCATTACCCCACTTTAAAATCATGACTCTTGTCTTATGGTATATTTTTCTAACCAATTTGCCTACTTTTAAATAGGCTTCATTGTGCAGTTAACACTTAAACATTTTTTTATGCTTCTCCAGAGCCAGCTTTGATGACAGATGGGGTCAGTGCAGAAGTACCCTGAGAGCCTGAGGGTGTAGTCCTAAAGAGAAGCCTTTAGATGTCTGATCCTTTTACTGGTTTTCCTTCTTCCTCTTCCGCTCAACTTCCCTAGCACCATTTCAGGACATTTCGTTTATTTGGCACATAGATTAACCTAAGTTCCCACACACCTCAGTTTTTATTAAATTTGTAAATTCTCTCCCAGAGGAAGAGAGGCGCCAGTCCCTGCCCAGGAACTCTGATTTTTGTGGCCTTTATTCCAAACTCCAGTTTATGGTCAGCAACTCATCTCCTTCCTCTGGGCATTTTCCTCTGCATGTCCCACGCATGCGCATCTGCATTTACGTAAAGGTCACAGGGCTGTGTCCAGGCAAAAAGCACAAGCTTGTGAATGAGCAAGACATCGGGGAGTGAACTACTTAATCTGCTAGTCAGTCACTAAGTTTCTGAATCTCAAGTTTTTTATAAATGACATCAGGATAATATAATTCTGACCTAATGGGATAATGGCAAGAATTGCCCTGGAGGAAAAAAAGCAGACTCTTTAATTCCCTTCCCATCTTCCCCACTCAGCCAAGTGGGTGAAGTGTCAGTGAGTCATGCCCCTTCGCAGGGGAGGTCTGCGAGCCACTTCGAGCTGTTACCCCTCACCTGTCAAGCAGAACTGCTGTCCTGCCCTGTGTTTCTGCCTTTGTAATGTGCCAGCTCCCAAGGGGCTATACTGCTGTCCTTGATCTATGAAATGTGAGGTGCAAAATGTGGGAGAGGGAGAAGTAAGACTTTTCATTTCCGTTAAAGAGCAAGTCTAGTTTTGAAAAGTAAGTCTCACACTTTCCAGCCTTTTTTCTTTCAATGATAGCAAAATATCATTGTTTCTCTGGTGATCTCAGGATCAGCTCTCTCTTCCAGGTCCTAGTTAGGGTAACCAATCATCACTGTTCACCCAAAACTGTCCCATTTTCAACACTGAAAATCCTACAACCCAGGAAACCTCAAGAGGCTGATCATACTCACTGTTGATAGCTTCTCTCACAACTTGATGCATTTGCAGCTTCATGTTTTCTGAGTCCCGTGCTCTTGGCTGGGTGCCCACCGATGCTAGATAACCTAGGGACCAAATCAAGTCTGTGTTTAAGGCACAACAAGTAGAGACACCAAAAAAATTAGGAGAAAAAAATTAAGAATTATATATATTTTTTTCTAAGATTTTATTTCTTTTTAGAGAGGGGAAGGCAGGGAGAAAGAGAGGGAGAGAAACATCAATGTGTAGTTGCCTCTCATACACCCCCAACTGGGGACCTGGCCCACAACCCAGGCATGTGCCCTGACTGGGAATCGAACCAGCAACCCTTTGGTTCGCAGGCCAGCACTCAGTCCACTGAGCCACACCAGCCAGGGCAGAATTATATATTTTTTTAAACATTGATACAGTCACTATGGGATAAATCAGAAGTATTATTGGGTTAGCCAAAATATTTGTTTTTTTCCGTAAGACGGCTCTGCTTTAGTAGCACTTAGTTGTCTTTCACTTCATTCAAAGCAATTTTGTTAGATTATATGATGACAGCTGTCATATCAGTGTGTGTTTGAAAAAAACTTATCAAAATTGGTGAATTTTTGTGTAGTCATTTTAATATTGAAGATGGAAGAAAATAAGCAACATTTTCAACATGTTATGCTTAATTACTTCAAGAAAGGTAAAAATGCAACTGAAGCGCAAAAAAAGATTTGTGCAGTGTATGGAGAAGTACTGTGACTGAATGTGTCGAAAGAAGTTTGTGAGTTACATGCTGGCGATTCCTCGCTGTACGGTGCTCCATGTTCAGGTAGACCGGTTGAATTTGACAGCGATCATATTGAGAATAATCCACATTATACCATGCAGGAGATAGCTGACATACTCAAAATATCCAAATCAATAAAGTTATTGGTGAAAATGAAAAATGTGTCTTTTATTTTAGAGAAAAAAACTAAACAGATTTTTTTGGCCAACCCGGTATTAACTTCCTTATGCTTATGGTTTATTTTAGATTTAATTGTGAATTATATTGGGGCAAGGGCACCATAATCATCTCAGCTTGGGGTCTCTGAAGGTATTAAAAGTGGCCCTACTTTGAAAAATTTAAGATAAAATAGAGTCTTTTGTATTTATCCATATATTTATTATTTCTTGTGTTTCATTCTTTCTGATTTCAGTCTAGGACATTTCCCTCAGTGTGAAGGGGGTTCATACATTCTAAAGGAAATTCCTTTAGAATTTTATGTAGTGCAGACCTGCTGGTAACTGATGTTCTCAGCTTCAGTTATCTGAAAATGTCTTTATTATGCCTTCATTTTTGAAAGGTATTTTTTTCACCTCTCATCCTAAAGGATGTAGAACTCTAACTTGAATTTTGTTTGTTTCTTTTAACATTTTAGAACTGTCATTTCACACTATTGATTTCCATCGTTGCCAGTGAGAAGCAGCCATCATTCTTATTGCTGTTGCCCTGAATGTAATGTGACCTTTAGCTCTGGCTGCTAAGATTTTTCTTTTTGGTTTTCAACAATCTGACTACAGTGTCCAGAGTCGTGGAGGCAGTGGAGGGGGTGAGGGAGGGGGAGCACGTATGCCTAGTCATCTTTATTAATAATGTTTAAGTTCTTAGGTTGGGTAATGTGGATTTACAGATGTTAATTTTTGTTATGATTCATAATTTACATGTGTTACATAGATTCTTTGAAATGTTACACAGTGAAATCACAGGTAATTAAAATTTTAAGAATGATTGAATGTTGACAAAATGGAGGCACCAACTGCTCCCATAAAGTTGGCTGCGCATATGGAGCAGAGAAACAGGATTAGTGACTGGAGCAGCAGTGAGATCAAGGTGGGGGCATTGATTTTGGTTTTTAATTGTGGTACCAGCTGCAGTTTTCTGTATGCTAAAGCAATGATCGAGTAGAGAAAGGGAGAACAGGAAGATGCAGTAGAGGGAGAGAAAATAGGCACCGTCAACAGCTCAAAGGGAGAGGTGAGGAGGGGAGGGCAGGAGCCCTGTCCTGTACCCCTGTTTGAGGATTCTATCTCTTCTGCCTCCTAAGGCCAGCCTTGGCCCTGAAGGCAGAAGAGGAGCAATTTGAGAGGCTGCTGGGCTCTTCTCAGCCAGTAAGCATCCTGGGGCTCCTGTGCTGTAGCTGACCTACTACAGGGCCAGGGCAATGGGTCTTTTTGACCCATCCTCAAAAAGAGAGCTTATAAGTGCCGGCTCATTTGCTCTGGCTTTACCACAAGAGCTAAGGGAAGGCCTGATCCTTCACTCCACATTGTAATGATGCACCTGAGCCCAGGAGCCTTCCAGACTGTCTCTGCTTCAAGAATTTGTGGAGCAGGTTTTTCCCCTCCATCCTCCATGTATAGTGGATACAGGTGTCTGTGAGACATTAATCAAGTCTTCTGGTCTTTCTGAGTCTGTTTCCTCATCTGCCAGATGGGGTTGTCAGGCCTCAGACGGTGGCTGTCCTGTAGAATACCAAGTGCCACACAGGTTGGGTATAGAGGCCAGCTCATAGCTCACCTTCCTCACGACAGTTTCATCTTATAGTTGTTGCCTCTTCAAGAAGGATGGCAGGGTTAGCTGGACTGCTGCACAGCCGTCCAGTGGCGCCATTTCAGATTACTAGTGAATCAAGCTCTGCCACCTCTGCTTTCTCTTCCCTCTTGTGATGAAGAACCTCTTCACTGGGACAGCTTCCTGGTTTTATTTAAAGTTACTTCTAGGGTGTGCTCAGAGCAGGGGGCCTGAAGGAATGGCTCCTCAGTTTACAACACACCCAACAGGAACTCGGGGTCGCTGTGTGGAGGGGCACAGAAATCATGCCCTTCTTGTGAGCAGACACCCTACATGTATATTAAAAAGTAATAATAATAATAATAATAAAGTTACTTCCGATTCTGTTTGCTTAGCCACTATGAGCAAACAAGTTTTATCAACTTCCCTAAAAGGGAAGGAAAGAGGTAAATGTTGAGACAATAATAATTTACATGTTGTTTTCCCCATACTTGTGTCTTCTGCTCTTGTAGATGTTTCTTTAGGAAAATCTCAATCACTCCAGTTACTTCAGTTATTTTTTTATAGTTTATGACTCTCAAATCCTTATCTTCATTCTAGACTTCTCTCCCACGCTGCAGACACACATGGATCCAACTGTATCCTAGATGTCTTTTCTTTGATGTGTTACAAACATTCACTGTATGCAAAACTTGAGCCTATCATCATCCTTTGCGTAGCCCCTCGACCACCTGCACGCATCTCAGTAAACTCATCCACCACTGCTGCCAGCGTGTAGGTGTCATCTTTTCCCCTCCTCCTCCTCTATCCCTCACGGCTCTCAGCCAATCTGTTTCCAGCGCCTGTTGATGCCAACCCCTAAATATCTTTTGAATCAACTCACTTCTCACCATTTCATTATCTAGTCCCACTCATCTCACCCACGACTGTTTCTGACTAGTCCCACTCCTCTCCACACTTTCCCACCACCATCCACTCTCCGTCCTGCAGCCAGTGTGGTCCCCACTGAAATCAGACTTTTGCCCCACTTTACCACTGGAGTGGGGAGGGACTCTCCAAGTTTGCTGAAATATAAAACAACTTCCATATTCCTAAGCCAGTGATCCAATCCGAGTGCCTAACTTACTTGACCACTCAGTAGCATGTGACATTGTTGATCTCTCTCCTTTGAACGCTTTCTTCACTGGTTTCTATGACGTCAGCATCTCTTGGTTCTCCTCCTCCCTCATTGCCTGCTCCTGCTTGGCCTTTCTTACTGGGTCTCCCTCATTTCCCCTACTTGTGAGTATAGGGGTGACCCAGCCCGTAATCATTAGATTTCTCTATTTACACTTGTTTTGTTGATGACCCCATTCAATCGCAAGGCTTTAAACTTCCTCTATGCTGCAGAATTCTTACAGTTATTTAGCTCAGATCTTTCCTATAACTCCAGGCTCATATGTCCAACTGCCTCCTCAACATCTCCACTTGGATGTCTAATGGGTATCTCAAATTCAACATGTCCAAAACTCAACTCCAGACTTTATTTCTCAGATCTATTCCTCAGTCTTTTCCATCTCAGTACACAGATAATTTTTCCTTCTAATGTAGTTGTTCAGGCCAAAACCCTTGGAATTCTTCCTGATGCCTCTGTTTCCAGTCCACCAGGAAATCACAGTAGCTCTGCCTTTAAAATATATCCAAATCCAACCACTTTTTATCACCCCCATTACCACCCTGGTCTAACCCATCATCATCTCTTGCCTAGATTATTATGGGAGCCTCCCAACTTGCCTCTGTGTTTCTGCCCTTGCCTGTTCAATGTTAAATAAATCATTGAATAAGTCACGTGATGTCTCTGCTAAGAACCCCTCAGTGGTTAGGAGAGCCAGAGCTGGGCCTGAGGACAGGCAGGCCAGAGAGTAGGAAGGTAGTTTGGGCCTCAAACTTGAAATACACATCGTTTAGCAAATGTACGAAGACATAGTCCTGAACTATGCAGGAGAAGACAGAGAGCTGTGGCCCTTTCCTTGGGGAGCTCACAGTTCCTCAGGGGAGCCAATTTTATATCCAAGTCCACCAATTCCTATCAAGCACTTGTAATGCTTAAAAAGCTGGATGGGGTGTTATGGACCCTGCCATGAGGAAGCGTGTTCTTTGAGAGGCATTGGCCTCCAAACCATTCACTAGCTGTCTCAAATGGCATTAGCCTAAATTAACACTTAAGTAAAACAAAGCGAAGAAAATGGGCATAGGGAAAGGAAGACAGACACAGGGAGTGGCTTGAGTAGACTTCCACAAAGATGAAGGAAGGGCTTTGTAGGCTATGGATTTGGAGAAAAGAAGTCTGTCAGAGAATCAATAGAAATTTGGCAACTGGGAGGTACAGACAATATGGGCTAGAGAGAAGGCCAGAGATGAGGAGAGATAGGCCCGGACCAAAACAATCAAGATAGATAGGAATCAGAAACAAAGAACAAGAAGCAGCCTGTCATCGGAGCCTTGGCCTCTCTGCCTGCTACATGGCAGTTCCCACCATAAGATTTCTATCTTGTTCTCTGCCTTCCTGCCTTAAGGCCAGGCTCAGCTCACATCACAAATGAGCCCCTGGATTAACCACAGTCTTGGGGCCAAAGGCCGTTGGTTGTTCCTGAAGAGTGAGTGTAGGAGGCAGGAAGTCGGAGACAAGCCCGAGCAGGTGGTCCACCCCCTCCCACCCCAGAGCTCTCACCTCCCTTCAGCCAGACCACTGGGTTTCAGACATTACTGGTGATAAGGTGTCCAGGCCAGCTGGGGAGCTGAGAGGCAGCAGACCTGATTTCTGCCCAGGCTCTGCTGCTGGCTTTCTGGGGTCTAGGGCAAGGTCTCTGGTCTCTGGAGAGGAAACGCAGACTTTATCAGGAGGTTTAGCGTAGTGGTGAGGAACAAGGCCTCTGAATCCAGACTGCCTAAGTTTAAAGCTCAGCTTTCACCCTTAACTGCTGTGTAACCTGGAGCAAGTTACCTAACTTTTCTGTGCTTCAGTTCTTTTATCTGAAAAATGGGCACAACAATAGTACCTGCCTCCTAGGGCTTGTTTAGGATTAACTGAGTAAGGTAACGTACTTAGAACAGCTCTGGGCATGCAACATAGTAAGAACTATACAAATGTTAACTTGTAATTTTTATAATTTTTTATTGAAATTCCTCTCTTAGGCTGTTGCATTTTGGAGGGACTGGTTAGAAAGAATTACTTAGGGATAGGCACATGATCAGAAGCTTAGCACTGGGAGTGGGGTGCTGAGAAGGGTGCCCCAGAAATGTGGAGAGCAGTGCTCAGGGCTGTAGCGTTTTACCATGTGCTCAGTTCAGACCCCGAGATAGAGGCCCAGGGCGACACTGCTCCCGCCCAAGGGTGGTGGAGCCCTAGGCTCAGCAGTCCATGGCCGCCTGTCTGTGAGTCTTAACGCTGAATTTAAGGCTGCTGCTTTTCTCCAAGGAGTCCAAGGAAATTTTCCGTCCCTTGGTTTCCCTTCCCCAAGCCCAGAGGCATCTAAAAGATACACAATCCTGATAGAGAAATATAACCACCCCAAAATCAACAGATAAGATCAGCAGGAGTCCAAGAGAACTTCTGGAGTCCAGTGTCTTCCCTCCTTGGCCTGTGGTCCAGGCCAGATGGCTGAGCTGCCCCTCTTGGAGCAGGAGGCCCTGACCTATTGCCTCATTTCTTTTTTTTTTTTTTTTTCCCTTTCTTTTAATCCTCACCCCAGAATATGCTCATTGACTTTAGGGAGAGGGGAAGAGAGAGGGAGAGAAGCATCAATCGGCTGCCTCTCGTGCACACCCCGACTAGGGACAAAATCCTCAACCCATGCACATGCTCTAACTGGGAATCAAACCCACAACCTTTCAATTTATGGAATGATGCTCCAACCTACTGAGCCACACCAGCCAGGGCTGTCTCAGTTCTTTGATCCTCCAAGAACTTAGCCCTCTGCTGAGTCCCAAGAGGAGACCTACAGGTTAATGGGTTTCTGATAAAGGCCACACAGAACTTTGGGAAGGAGATGAACTCCCTGGCCAAGGGTGTACAGAAGTCAGGGGAAACAGCTAGAATTGGCTGGTGCCCACCCTGGCCTACAATGCAATTTTGCAGGCACCTCAAGGGAAAGGGCCCACAGGTCTGCTGGGTAGGTTCTAGGCTAAAGTTGCCTTAGCCTCTCCTCTCCTGGGAGGAGCCAGGAGTTCTTAAAGTGTCACTTTAACCCTTTCCTCTCAGGAATCTGGACTTTTGAGCCCTCTCACAGACAGGGCATGGGTTCAAAAGGTTAAGGAGTCCGGATTAGTCAGGCCTCTTCATTGGGTAGATGGAGAGACAGGCCCAGGGTGAAGAAGTGCCCCCAGCCCTGTGGATAGTCAGCTTGTCAGGAAGGCTTCTCGGAGGAAGGAGAGGGAGGCGTGAGGGGGTGGTGAGCAACCAGAGGGAGCATGTAGGTAGTGGGACCCACATGATCAGAGCTCTGATGTGGGAATGGAGTGTGAGCTCAGAGCAGGGACCCATGGTACCGTACCATGGTACAGCTTGGACGGCTGGGTCAGATTTAGGATTTGCCTCTGAGAGCTCAGCCTCTGGTCTGCGTATCTTGTCCTTACTTGCCCCCTGATCTTAGCTGCAGCTGATAAGTTTGCTGCTCTCTTTAGCACCAAGTCCTAGTCCCAGCCTTTAGAGAGGACTCTGGGAGCCCCTCCCTACCCCAGGAAAAGCAGGCAGCCAAGGGGGTGAAAGTTGAAAAAGACAGGCAGTTACGCTGAGCCCTCACTTGCCTCTGAAGCAGCAATCTGTTGGCAAGCCCGCCTAGCCAGTCAGAACCAGGCAGCTGTTTCCTTTTGGTTTTCAGCTCTGGAAAGTTTTGCTTCCAGCTCCTGAGTCAGTGTTTATATCACTTAGGGGAGCCTGCTCTGGCAAAGAACCAAACTTCAGCCCTGATGTCAGGCCCAGAGGCTCACTGGGCAGGGTTCAGTGGAGTGGGGAGAGCTTGGCCAGGCCTCGCCTAACACTGGGCACATCTTGGGGGATACTGTACCCCACTTTTTCTCTGCCTGGCTGAGAACAGCAAGGCTTCATTTCACTCTATCCAGCTGGCTTCAGCTCTAGCTCTGGCTTAGCGCCTGTGTTTTGCAAGATGTTGTGCTGGCCAGGGCCTTGATCACGCCAGCTTCACGTAGACCTGAGATAGGAAGGCCAAGCAGAAGTTCTTAGCTCCATTTGGCACTGAACATACTGAGACCCAGAGAGAGAAAGTGTCTTGACCTTGAGTAAGTGAGGCAGTTGGGCTGAGCCACAGACCAGTATTCCTCCACGCCACTGCCTCCCCTGTGAGGCGCCCTGAAGCAGGAGTGAGTGGGGGCACCTGCACCTGCCACTCTCCTTTTCAAGGTGATCCATCCAAGGACTGGAGTAGAGGAAACCCAAATTACAGTGACTTGGAAAAGATGCATCACAGAGACATGGCCAAAGAGGGGACCACGGGCCTGGGTTACAGAGAACCTGTAGCGTTATCTGATTCTCCTGATCCATTTCAGATGGAGAAACCAAGGCCCAGAGAGATAGTGGCTTGCCCAGGGTCACATGGCTAAGAAGCATTAAGCCATGACTAGAACCAGCTCCCCAACCAGGGCTAGTCTCTTGATTTGAGGTCCCCAGAAAGCCCCCAATTTTCCTGCCATCGCCATTCCTTATTCCTTCCACGATGCTTTATTTTCACCCCGAAAGAGTTCCACCTTTGGCACTAAAGGCTTTTTTGAGACACGTCCGTCTCAAATAATAGACTAAAAGGCCTATTTATCTTCATGGCCTGGGTGCCCAGGTGCCCAGAAAAGAGCAGGTTCCCGTATTTGAAAGTTAAAGAATTTAATGGGAAAGATGGGAGCAGTTGGAGAGCCCCTGGCCTGTTAAATACCTGCCCCCTGGAAAAGCCAGTTCTGTCCTTCAACCCAGGACAGTACCAGGCCCCCACCAGCACGTCCCAGTTCCCTGGGAAGGCACAAGAGGAATTATGGTCAGTTTCTCCCTGTACATTTAGGAACTTGCCTCAGCAAGTGTCAGTGCCTCTCTCTGCATTTGTCATCCCCTCTCTCTACCTGCTGTTCAACTGAGCCCATCCTGACCTCTTCCCAGCAAAGAAATTCTTTCCTTGCATCTTCACTCAAGTTGAGCCTCTACCTGGAACACACTGTCATCTTCCTTACTCAAATTCCACCTTTATATTTTGTCAAGTCCATTTTCAAAGCATTGTTCCAGGATGTCACCCCACATATGACACCCACTGTCTAGACTCCAGAGCCCCTACAGCTCCTTAGTCTGACCACCCTGCTTCCATGAGGGGTCCTCCTGCCTCCCCTGGAAGGCTGAGGCTCCTGCAAACCCCAGGCTACAGTGACAACTTACCTGTGCCCACAGGGCTCCAGCAGGAGCATGGGGGCACTTCAGAGGAGCAGCTGGTACATGTAGTACCAGTTTAACCTCTACTGAGCCCCTCCAGGGTTGTATGTTTTGGGGTAGCAATCCTGATGGAGAAAGAACCTTTATTATTAGTCAAGATGTTTTTAAAACTCTGTAGAGGTCAACAAAAGCCAAATGCTGCTGAGGGTGTGTTCACTGTCCTTCCACACCCCTGCCCTTCCCTGTACACAGAGCCTGGGCCTGGGCCATACAGATAAGGACCCCTGAGTTGTTGGGTCTGGTGTGGGTGCTGGGTGGTTGGCTGAACCAGCCACACAAGAGTTGTTGGCCCAGCCAGCAGATACAGGCCTGTGCTCACGCTGTTCCCTCTGATGGGATGACCTCCTGCCCACACCCAGCTCCGCCGGAACCCCACCCACCTCAGGTCCTGCCTCTGCGTGAAGACTCCCCTGACCTCCTCAGCTGCTGGTAGTTGCTCCATTCTCCATGCTCCCAAGTTCCAGGCCTCATCCCTGTGATTGCTGGGTAGGTTGGCATCTGTCTCTCCTCTAGCTGAGCAGCTCCCCAAGGACACAAACCATGGCTATCTGTTGTCCCTAAGAATTGATTAGGGTGAATAGATCTCTGGCTCCTGAGAGGTTTGATGAATTACCAACAAAGGTCTTTTGATGGTCGTTTCATGAGCTGATATACTGGGCCCTTCCAGGCGTGGAGAGCGAGGCCCATCAGAACCTCTCCAGATAGGGAACACTTCTCCTTGGTCAGAGAGGACGCAGAGGCCTGGTCGCAGGGTTTGAGGTTGAGGACCAATATCTCCCTGGCCCCCTTTCACTGTAGCAGAGAAAGAAATGGAAATTAAGGTACAACTGGTGACCCAGAAGATCCATCTGCAGTACAATTAGATGACCGGAAGGGGACTTGGTGTCACTCCTAAATCCTAAATAGCTGAGGAAATGACAGCCTTGGGTCTTGGCAGTGGAGAGAGGTATGCTGAGGCTTAAAATGCTGCGGAAAGGATTTGACTCAACTAAAGACTTGGCACGTGGTAGGCTGTGACAACCACGGTTCCCAAATGATGCTTGCTGCAAAAGGCGGTCTCCTCCCCACCCAATTTAAGCCTCTGGTCCTGTGGCCGGGTCCCACCCATTCACTGATCTAGCAGCTACCAGCTGTCTTGGACCTGGCCCAGTTGGAGTCACAAGCATCAGTCAGCTGCATTCCGTGTCCTTAGGAGCACTCAGTCTGAAGGGGAAGGTAACAGGCAGTGGCTGGGCAGCTGGCCTTCCTTGGCCTGAGGCATTATGGGATGCAGGGACCTCCCATATTTTGGGAAGAAGAAATGCATACACTAGCAAAGGGTTGGTTTTCTGTTTCTCCCTTTAGCCCACGCCTGCCTGGAAGACAGAGCCATATCTTCTAGTCTCTTCAGCCCCTAGCACCGCTTTGCTCTTAGTACTCAGGAAACCCTGCCTGCGGACTGTTAGTGCTGAGAGCTTACTCAGGCTGCATGCACTCCCCGGGCATTCTGAATTCCAGATTGGCAAGGACCCTCAAGGCTGCCCACCTCCCCCTTTTCCATGGGTAGCAAACTGACACCCAGGCAGTAGAGTGGGGATGCCCGACTTCCACTCCCCTTATATGCCGGCTGCTCTTGTAATTCTTTCAATAGATCTGTCTCCCCTGCTTAACTCCGAGCTGTGGAGGTAAAGAAGTGGTCTGTTCATTTCTGTCTCCCTCTCACAGTAGGCATTATACAGGTTAAAGAAATGAAGGAAGGATTACTGAACGTTACTGATCCTAGAAGCACCTCTAGCTGGGCCTCAGTTTCCCATTAGCCATGAATTGCAGGGGGCAGGGAGGTAGTCTCAGTCTCTAGGGTCTCCACCAAGCTGCTTCTCCATGCCTGAGAAGTGATCCTGTGGGATCTTAGTGCTCCTGGGCGTTGAGGACAAGGAAGGCATGTCCACCCACAGGGCAGGTTTCTTGCTATGCAGTCAGCCGGGTTTGCCTATGGTGGTGACTCTCATCTTTTCTCAGCACTGCCTCTTCTCCTGCTGGGCCTCCGCCTCTTCCCCAGGGCCCTGCTCTCAGCCAGCTGCCTGGGCAGCTTTCCTATATAGCTTTGGGCTCATTCATGGCAGGAACCTGACACTGAGCACCAAAAAGAAAGTGGTTGAGCAAATGAGTGAGTCATAGGGGAGTCCAGAGGACCACAGCGGAATAACCCTAATGCAAGCCTCTTGAAGGTGGAATCAGTGCTCACTGTCAGCTCGAAGCAGGAAGATGGTAGCAGGGCCATGAGTATATGCTTCATACCACCTGGTGGCATCAGGGACTCCAAGGAACCAACAGAGTGTATTATTCACCAACATTTCCCCGGAAGTTGGATATATTCCCAGGGTCACACATGGGACAGTCACAACTCAGAGGACAAATGCAGCTTCAAACCTGGCCTGGAGGAGACTGCCCCTCCTTCAGAGGCCTAGAAAACGTCTGGGCTAGTTCACATCTTAGCTCTGCTACTCCGCGCTGTGGGACCTGGAGTTTATTTCACCTGAACTGTAGTTTCCTCACCCATGGCATGGGAATGAGGTACCCACCTATGGGGCTGAGGTAAGGCTTAAACAAGGCCAGGTTTGTAAAGTGCTTTGTAAGCCGGTAAGTTATGCATCATTGTTAGCCAAAGGACCAAAAGATGAGAGGAATAAAAGCCATCTCTTGGCAATACCATGCGTTCAGTGCTAACCTAGCTGACTTCTTCCTGTCCAGGACAAGAGCGAAGCCCCTGGAAGAGCCTTGTTCCAAAGGCCTTGTCGCCCCAGACCTACCTCGCTGCCTCCCAGCCTGCCTGAAGAAGAAACTCGCAGGATTGCGCGGATATTTTCTTCCCAATACTCCCAGAAAGACAAATGCAGCCTGAAAGACTGAAGGAAGGACCCACTGTCCCTCAGCCTTGACCAGCTTGCAGGAGCTGCCGGGCCTGCCCCGATCAGGGCCGTCAGAGCCCTGAAGCCACAGCCAGCGTAGCCCATGGGCACGACGAGACCCAGCCAGCACAGACGGTAGGAGCGTCCCGCACCAGCCCCGCATCCCCCTGCAAGGACTTTAGTTTCTTCCTTCTGTGGTGAGGCAAAGGGTAGAAACAAAGTGGATTCCAGCACCCAAGTGGCTCGCCTATCTTTTGAAGGGACCCAAGCAGCCATCTTCTGGCTGAGAAACTCCTCCCCATGTCCTTGACACAGTGTACAGCTGACACAGCCCACCCTCTGCCTATGATGGGCCTTTTCTGCCTTAAAGGTCTGGTGGGCGGGGCGGGTTGTAGATTGTATGCATCATATATAACTGGGGAAATGCTACAGGCACCCTCAATTCATCTGCTTGGAAATAAGGGTATTTTATAGATATAAATTATTTTTATGCTGTGTTGAATTAATCAGTTCGAGAGGAGGGGGAAATCACCTCTCAAACATTATGTCTGATTGAAATTCTAACCATGCTTTTAACTTATTGCTTTTACCCAGCTTTGAAGGTCATTGTTCCTGCCTTTGTTTGAATAAAATCATATTGGTATTTGTGTTCTGTGCACAAGTATGTCTTGGGTAGGCCACTGGACAGGGGTGTTAGGGATTCATTTCTGTTCTAACAGCCAGAGAGGTGGGTTGACAACCATGCAGTACCTTGGAGAAGCTCGTCTGAAACTGGGGGCCAGAGTTGCCATGAGACTTCTGAGCTCCCCAAGGATCAGGTTGGTCCAGATTAGGGTGACACCCATTATTCCTTTGCTGGTGCCTCAAATCTATCAACAAAGTTAAGGGAGTCTCCTCGGATAAGCCCTCCCAGAATCCCCTGCCTCTGGGATGGGCAGCTCTGGCAAACATTTGAGCAGCTACTGTGGACAACGCCTGCGGGGAGGATGAGGCAAAGGCGTGCAGAGGGGCCGTGAGGGGTTAGGAGGGAGCTAACATGGAGGGCCTGCTTGCCACCCCCAAACACAGGTCACTTCACTTCATCTGAAAGAAAACAACTCTATAACCTGCATATTAGGGCTCCCTTTTCATAGTTAAACTGAAGCTCAATGAAGTTAATTTGCCTCTGTTGATTAGCTAGAAAGTGAGTCACTGCACAAGATACTGCCAAAGGTATTGCAAGGCTTCTGCACTCGGTGACCAAAACAGGTTACAGCAGTAAGTGCTCTGGATTCAGGGAGTTTATGGGGGAAGCCCTGCGGGCTGGGGCGGTCAGAGAAGGCCGCCCAGAAGAGAGAAGTCTGGAGGTGAGCCCAGAGGGGCACCAAGAATGCTCTCGGGCCACCTGCCCCTGGAGATGCAGAAGAGACCAGTCTGGCTCTGCCACTTCCCCGGTAGGTGCCCTCCGGCTGGACTCTCCCTCCATCTGAGCCTCGGTTGCCTCAAGTGTAAAATGGAGATAACCCCAGCTTCTTGGGGTTGTTGTGAAGGTTAAATGAGATGACATCTGTGAAAGCGCCTCAGCTGCAGTAGGCACTTAGTGGAAGCTGAGGAGATGTCAGCCCCCACCCATGCCACCCCACTCTTCTGGAGCAAGTCAGTGGATAGGCAAGCACACCAGTAACTGGGAGACAGGCAGGACGTGCCCCCCGAGGGTACAGGGTGATGCAGGAACCCCAGTGGGGGACAGGCTGCCCTCATCAGTGAAGTGCCCTCCTTCATCTGTTCACCTCAGCCCCCTAAGCTTCGGCCTGCCGGCTCACCCCTGCCCAGAGCCTCCCTCTCGAGTCACCAGCCCAGAGTCTTGAGGCCTGGGCTCTACTGCCCTTGAGGCTGCAGAGAACCTACAATGGAGCAGTCAGGGGCCCATGCCTGAGAGGTTAAGCAGGTGATGAATATTCCTTCCAAATCCTGCTTCAGGTCCTATAAATAGCCTGATCAGGTCGAGTTAGGATGAGGCCATGGAAGATAGGGGCTGCCTCTACCCAGGCTGAGAGCAGCGAGGAGGAGCGTCTGTGACACAAAGGCACCCTGCGGATCTGAAGCCCACCGCATGCCCGTAAGCTGGGTCTGCTTCCCAGGGACCGCTCGGAGGTGAAACGCCTGGCAGGGTCATGCAGTATGCAGTACATGTTTGCTCCGACCACCCCAGTGCTAGCCAGTGTCTCCCCCGCTTCCCTCTGAGCTCTCCCTTTGCAGAGGCCCGAAAATGGGTGTTTCTGGTCACTCAGAGGCTTTTGATCCCAGCTCATAGCAACCAACCTTGGAACTCCCAGAGCAGGCTGGATTCTGGGGACAAGGAACCAGAGCAGACACACCTGGCCCTGCCCTCAAGCAGCTCTCAGGCCAATGCAAGGCAGCCCAGCTGCCCACGCTGGGTTTCTCCAGGGCCTGCTGCCCCTTGTTACCCCTCCCTGTATATAGTACCCACAGTAATTCACCCACCACCTCCAGGCCGCGCTTTCAGACCCCAGAACCTACCCCCTGAGCCCTCCCAACCTCAGCAGCCCCTTCTCTCGCTGCACTAACACAGCTGCCTGTTCTGATGTCAGGGCAGAGCCTGGTTCGAGGAGGAGGATGGGCTTGGTACTGGAGCATCTGGACTTGAGACCACCCGCCTCAGGGCCCTGGCTCTATGCCCACATCCTCCTCTCTCCTACCCCGATCTCTTCTCCCCTGACCCCTTCCCCTTCTCTCCTCTTTTCTCTGTCACCTGGGCCCCAGGTTCAGAGGTGCCCAACCCTTACCCTCAGCGCCTACCCTACAGCAGCTGCTGCAGGGGACCTGTCCCACCCTGCCCCCCACACCTTCCCAGCTCCCTTTGGCTCCTGCAGTGTCCGTGCTGGACCTCCAAGTGTTATGTCATCGAAATCAGTGGTGACAGTAGACCCAAAGGACATTATAATTACAGGCTAGAGCCATACGACCTGTGTAAGCCACTGTCTGTCCCCAAGACTCAGTTTTCCCCTCTGTAAAATAACAATTGTAAACATTAGGATCCTGAGTTGTAAAAAGGGATGATCACAGGTGAACTTTGAAAACATTCATGCTAAGTGAAAGAAGCTAGTTACAGAGCATGTCACATATTTATATTAATATGAAATATTCAGAAAAGCAAATCTACAGAGACAGAAAGTAGAGTAGTGATTGCCTGGAGCTTGCGGGGAGGGAAGTGACTGCTGATGTGTAGGGGGGTGTTTCCGAGGGGTGATGAAAATGTTCTAAAATTGAACATGATGACTGATGGCGGTATAACTGCAAATATACTAAAAACATGGAATTATATCCTTAAAATAGGAAAATGGTGTGTGAATTATAGCTCAATAAAGCTGTTATTTTTTTTAAAGCTTAAAATCCTAATAGTGCCTACCTCATATGGTTGTAAGAAATAGGAGTAATGTATGTAAAGCATCTAACTCGTAGTAGGCACCGAAAAATGAGAGTTAGTGTCATTGTCATTGAGAGGAGGCCCAGGAGAGCCTGCCCAGCCTGTGGAGGGAGGCCTTGACCTTTGGACTTCCAAGGCGACAGGTCCAACACCCCCCCACACACACACACACATACATACATGGTCTGGCACAAATAACACCCCTTTATTATTACAAAATCTTTTATTATAAGATCATAAGCATGTAATTCAGAAACATAACAGTATCACACTGAAGCACACCATACGACATTTTAGGGAGAATGTTCAAATTAAAACTATAAATTATTACACCCACGTTATTGCCCTACCAGCCACACTCAGGCAGACCTTACTTCTGCTGGACCCTGTACATACCCTTATCATCTGAGGTAGCTCTTCTTTCAGGAGCTGAAAGGAGCGATTTTAAAGAACCTCAGGTCAAAGAAACTAAACCAGATCTAGAACTCTGACCTCCCTGCCCCTCACCAGCCGTCTCTTGTCAAGTGATCAGACTGTCAACTGGCGTCTCCAGGGTCAGGTTTCAGGTCATCTGGGGTGTATAAAGATAGGTGCCAAGCCGGAGGCAGGCGGCAGAGACAGCAGCGAATGGCAAGGGGGCGGTCAGATTCCTGCCGCCACCTCCTGGGATGGAGCCCTGAGGAGGTCCTGTGCTTCCCCTACAGTCCTGGCCTCACAGGTAAGACCCCACGCCCTCCCCTTCATGGCGGCTTGCAAGTCACGGCCAGGAACCGGCAGGAATCCCTGCCATCGCATGGCCGGGCTGATGGAGACTTAGTCCAGCCCCGATCTTGTCGTGGTGAGGGAACTGCAGCCCTGATGAGGGCTCAGTGGCCGAGCTGGGACTCGACCCCACCACTCGTGTCACTCACCCGGGACTCACCCTTGCTCTGCTGGCTGCCTCCGCTGTGCTTTTGTCTATCTCCATAGACACGAGTAGCTTCATCCTTAATCTGACCCTGACTCCCTCCAGGAAGGATTCTTCCAGAGCATAAAGTCCTCTGCCCGT
Source organism: Anoura caudifer (assembly GCA_004027475.1). Taxonomy (NCBI): domain Eukaryota; kingdom Metazoa; phylum Chordata; class Mammalia; order Chiroptera; family Phyllostomidae; genus Anoura; species Anoura caudifer. The sequence continues at coordinate 290,458 of PVKU01000336.1, read as the reverse complement.
GAGGGCCTTGGGGACTCTTTTCTGAGTAGGGAAGGTGGAGGCATGTCTGGTGTGAGGCCCGGCCCAGTTTGCATGCTGAGCGTTTTACAGAGCCCACGGGAACTCTCCCCTCAGCGACCTTCTCAGTAGGGACGCTGCAGAGGCTTTGCCATAATGCAGGGGTTGGGCAGTGTATCTAAGAATTGGGGCCTCTGACCCCCTACTTCAGGGGACTTGTTCTAATGCAGATCCCCAGATCCCATCCAGACCTGAATGGGGATCCCTGGGGTTGAGGGCTGAGAATCCACTCATAAACAAGCGGCTCCAGGGATCCTGTGCTCTCCCTGAAGTCTGACACTCTGGGCAGTGGGACAGGCACAGTTGTCAGATGGCCCTGGGCTCCAATCCCAGCTCCATTCCTCAGCCTTACGACCAGCTGAAGTCCCCAAAGCCTTCGGTCCCTTGAGGAGGAAGTGGGAATAATCATAGCAACTACTTTTAGAGTCTTACAAAGGGATTGACTTGGTCAATGCCTAGAAAGCCCTCAGCACGGTACCTGGTGCAGGAAGCACTCAGCAAGCATTAGTGGGCACCATTACCCCAGGCCATGAAGACCAGAACATCCCATTCCTCAAGTGTCCCAACAGAGCTACTAGGAGGAGGGTTCTGCTGTTAACTTCCTCTCCTACCAGCCAGTGGCAAAGGTCCGCTGGCTGCTGAGTCCCCTTGAGTACCAGTTCAGGAGGCTGGAGTGAAGAGGGTAGGAGGTTGGGGAGCACTGGCCTCAGGGCAGCCCTTACCTGCGCCCACCATTGTGGCCTCCCCAATGCCCACCCCACCTTGACCAGTGGAAATTCAAGAGCCCTCACCAAAAGGCTTGGCTTTTGACCTGAGTCATGTGCATTCACTCCACCTCCAGTGGGTGGCTCAGGACCACCTCAGATATGCTTCAGCCTCGCCCCCAGGCCACTGCTCTGGACCAAGCTGAGGCTCCGCCACCTCTCGCTGTACCACTCAACAACCCCTCACCGGTCTCTGAGCCCCCCAGCTCCCAGTCCGTCCTCAGCACCTGCACCAGCATGCACTCATGCAGCTCTGCTAGTGTCCCTAAGCAACTGAAAACCACCACCCTCTCTCCACCGCCAGCTAGGTTAAGTTGAGGCCCTCCACCAAAGGCTGCTGTGGCACCTCCGATTTCTCAACCCCACCTTCAGCAAGTAGGGTTCCTTGGTCAACTCTTCCTCCCTGGGCTCTTCAACTCCTCGGCCATCCCGGTACCTGGCAGCACAGAGAAGCAGGGTGAGTCAGCCCTGTCCCCACCTTTGTTGTCCTCCATCTCTGGGGGAACCACAGCAGCTAATGAGCTGATCCTCCAAGAAAGTACAGTATGGGACCAGGGGTAGCTGGAGACAAAGGAAGTTCAGAAGGGAATCCTTGGTGGTTCAGGCCCCTGGCCAAGCTCCCCCAGGAAGGTAGATCCAGCCTGTCGGACAAAGCCTACAAAGCGCCCCTGGCCAGGCCGACACATCACACAAATGCCTTGGTGTCACATAGCCCTGCTCTCCTGTGACCTCAGACAGGTCATTCCACTTGTCTGGGCCTCAGTTCGTAACTCCGCAAGTGAAGTAAAAATACCTAATTGGTAGGGTTCTTCTATTAGAGCCTGCGTAGCCACCAAAGGTTTTGAAGAAGGCATGCTCTGACAACCAGTAAGAAACACCAGAGAGTATATCCTCCAAGGGCCTCCCAGCTCAGAGGAGCCAGCACCTCCCACTGGGGACACCGCCAGCCCTGGCAGCTGCTGGTCTTCTGTAGGGCAAAGGGGAGTGGCAGCTGCTGGTCTTCTGTAGGGCAAAGGGGAGTGCGGAAGGAGGCGGGGGGAGGGTGCTGTTCCCCAGCCAGGCTCAGCTGTGCAGACCAGGGCCTCCACACCATCCTCCCAAGGAGCAAGTCCTTCTTGGACCCTCTCAAGAAGGCACTGCAGAAAGGCAGGAAGCTGGGCTGTGGGAAGAGCCCTATGGAGAGAGCCAAGGCCTCACTGTGCAACCTGCAGAGGTCTCAGCCTCTTGGGGCCCATTTTCTTCACCTACCGAAATGGGCAGTGACACCCACCCAGCCTCTGAAGCCCTTGATAAAAAGGCAAGGTGGTGGATGTCCACACCACCACGGCCACTGGGGCCCCTGCATAGACTGGTGAAGGGAGCCTGGTACCATCACAAGAACCCATTGGAATTCTGTGAATTTGAGCCAGTCTCTTTCCATCCTAAGCCTCTATTTTCTCATCTGTAAAATGGATTTAAATGTCCTTCCTTCCAGGGCTATTTTAATCCTAGTATGGCAGAGGGAGCCAGGCTCTGACACTAGTGGCTGGGAGCACTGAGCAAGCACATGTCTCTGAGTCTCGGTGCGCTCACCCAAGGTCAGGGAAAGGAAGAGACAGCTCCCTTTCGGAATGTTATGAGAATTCCATGAGATTATGTGTGAAGCTCACACAGAATCCGAGCAGCCATTCCGCCCTCCCCCTGACCCTAAGCCATGCCCCAGGCTCTCACACAAGCTCATGCCCTCCCCTGTTCCTCAAACACCCTTCTCCTGCCTGCCTTTGCAAGCCTAACTCATGCAGCCCTCCAACCAGCCCTGCCGAGAAATTGTTCTAATTCTTTCTCAAAACAAGAGAGAGGGTCTTTCTCTCTTGTGAGTCCCTTCCTGATGGCTCCTCCTCTAACATCATCTGGCTCATCCTGTCCTACTGTTACTTGTAGGTGTGTCTAATGCTCCTACAAGACTCCTTGAGAGTTCCTTGTGGGCAGGTCACACACACTGTTTTTACCCATCTCGAGATTTCCCGGGGAGTGCCAGGCACAGAACCCTGCATGGGGTGGATCTCATGGAGGGGTCCACAGGTCATGGCAAGGACTTTGGACCTTGTTCTAAACAATGGAGTCAGGGGGTGCAGTGGGCAGTTTTCTTTTTTTAATTATATTTTATTGATTATGCTATTACAGTTGTCCCATTTCCCCCCCTTCATTCCCCTGCACCCTGCACACCCCCTCCCACCCACATTCCCCCCTTTAGTTCATGCCCACGTGTCATACATTCTTTAGCTTCTACATTTTCCATACTATTCTTGCCCTCCCCCTGTCTATTTTCTACCCACCGTCTGTGCTACTTGTTCTATGTACCTTGTCCCCCTCTCTCCTCTTCCCTCTCCCCTATTGCTAACCCTCCATGTGATCTCCATTTCTGTGTTTCTGCTCCTGTTGTAGTGGTTTGCTTAGTTGGCTTTTCTTTTAGGTCTGGTTGTTAATACCTGTGAGTTTGCTGTCTTTTTACTGTTCATATTTTTTTATTTTCTTTTTTTTTAGATAAGTCCCTTTAACATTTCATATAATAAGGGCTTGCTGATGATGAACTCCTTTAACTTGACCTTGTCTGAAAAGCACTTTATCTTCCCTTCCATTCTAAATGACAGCTTTGCTGGATAGAGCAATCTTGGATGTAGGTCTTTGATTTTCATGACTTGGAATACCTCTTTCCAGCCCCTTCTTGCCTGTAAGGCTCCACCCCTCACTACCTAACAGTGGGCAGTTTTCAACAGGGAGTGCCATGATCTGACTTACATACGCTTGGATGCCAGGTTGGGCATCCCAGAAAATCGCTTCCTCCACCTGCTGTCATGGCCAAATATCCCAGAATTGGCTCACAATTCCCATTACAGTTCAGTGACCATTAACATGCATACAACCATTATATGGAAGTTATACCACAATTTCAAAAGTTTAAAAAATAAAAATAAAATTTTAAATGCAACTTCATGCTGGGAAAGGTCAAAGAGATAAGATAGAGTCAAGTGGCTGGTTTTTATCAGCCGAATCCACAGAGCTAAACACAGCAGTGCCCAAGCTCCTCACTCCCACAGCCCCACTCAGTGCTGAGGGGGGTTCGGGGGCTGGTCAGACAGTGCAGGTTCCACCTGCCTCCTCTGGCCTGTCTCCTGCAGCCTCCTCCCTGCACCAGCACCCAGAGCTGCACAGCGGCCTCTGTCCTGGGGCCTGCACTGGGCCCTCGAGGGACTGAGAGAGACTTCAGGGACCATGGTTGGACTAAAGCCTTCAGAGATGCCTCCCACAACAGCTGTGAAATTCCTGGGGGCGGGCTCGGCCGCCTGTTTCGCTGACCTCCTCACCTACCCACTGGACACGGCCAAGGTCCGCCTGCAGGTAGGTGCGCTTCAGCCAGGGTCATCGTTCACATCAGAGGAGGCGCTGAGTTCACCGCAGCACGTGCGCTGTTTGCCAGCAAGCGTTCCTCACGCAGAACCCTGAGCAGGCCACTCGCTCCACTGCTTACGACTCTGCCTCGCCACCTCCCCATCACCATCGCCCAAGATAAAGAAATCTCAATTCCTTGGCATGACGTGAGAGGGCCTTTCGCGGCCCAGCTGCAGTTTGTAACCTTTAAAGAGTAAAGTGAAAGTAAGGAATTACTGGGCGACCTAGACCACTGTAGTGGGAGTGACAGTCTGGCCTCCATTTGCTCTGGGAATCAGACACCCTGGGAGCTGTGGACTGCTGCATGAACCCCAGTTTTTCTTCCGGGACATGGCAGCTGTGGTCGTGCTTGTCTCCAAGTCCAGCCCCAGGCAGGCCCTTCTGAACACAGCCCCACCCACACCCCCACCAAGCTCCTCACACCTGTGCGGGGGTGTCCCTCAGATCCAGGGAGAGAACCAGGTGGCCCAGGCGGCCCAGAACATCCAGTACCGCGGCGTGCTGGGCACCATCCAGACCATGGTGCGCACCGAGGGTCCCCGCAGCCTCTACAACGGGCTGGTCGCCGGCCTGCACCGCCAGATGAGCTTCGCCTCCATCCGCATTGGCCTCTATGATTCTGTCAAGCAGTTCTACACCCCTAAAGGAGCAGACAGTGAGTGCCAGTATCTCATGGACACCGGCGGGTGGGCGGAGGCAGACCTGGGGTGTGTAGGTCCAGAAAGCAGGGCAGTGCAGACTCAGAGGCAGGGCGAGGGTATGGGGAGCTTATAACAGACACTCCTGAGGAGACTCAGAGCCCCAACAAGAAAGCTCCAGAACCTGATCCAGGAGAAGAGGCAGGTATCAGGCAGGGGCGGCCCTGCAGAGAACAGCATCAGGCTCAGGGAGGCGTCAGGTGGTGGGACACTGGCCCACTGTCTCCCCTTCTCCCCAGACTCTGGCATCACCACCCGGATTTTGGCGGGCTGCACCACAGGGGCCATGGCAGTAACCTGTGCCCAGCCCACGGATGTGGTGAAGGTCCGATTTCAGGCCACCATACACCTTGGCCCTGGGAGCAGTCAGAAGTACAGCGGGACAATGGATGCCTATAGGACCATCGCCAGAGAGGAAGGGGTCAGGGGCCTGTGGAAAGGTAAGTCTGGGCTCCAGTATCAGGGGGCCTTTGGCAGAGCTTTCCCTACCCTAGGGCTTGCGCAGAGAACTGAGCAAAGAGGGCCCTCCCAGCATAGTGTATTCTAGTAATTCTAAAAAAATATCCCAACAGAAAATACCTCCTGACCTACCACAGTGTTGCAATCCAGTTCAACTTGCCAGCCCTTCACCATGTGCAGGCTATTGGGAGGGACATAGAAATAAGTAGAAGACACCTTCCACTCTACAGAGAGGAGGAGAGACACGTCAGGGAGCTGCCATACCACAGTGCAGGACATGCTAGGTTCAGGCAGAGGTGCAAGTCCATAGGCAGGAGAGCCCATGTGGGCTCTGGAGGGAAGGTGAGCCTCAAAGGCTCAGCAGGCTCTGCTTATGTGGAGATTGCATGGAAGGGCCTTCCAAGCAAAGGTCTGAGAGCGGTGACCACAGGGCACGGAGAAGAAACAGGCAGCCACTGTGAGGAGGGAACTCCCTCAGGAGCATGGCTTTAGGGTTCCCTCTGTCTACAAGGTGGCAGCCTCCACAAGTGCTGGAGTCTCTCCCATATGGAGACCAGGGGACACATGCATCCTTGCAGGAGAAACAGGGACCCAGTGAAGGTTAAGAGCAGGACCCCTGGGCTCCAGCCCTGGCCCTGCCCTCACTTGCTCAGTGCCCTCCTGGAGCCCAGCCCTCATCCCTGAAACCAGGCGCTGGTCCTGATTCCCTGCTCCAGCCCTGCCCGCCCTACACACTCTGTCCCTGTTCCCAGAGCTCCGCCTCCGTCTTCCAAAGAAACACTTCCATTTCTAGCTCTAGACAAGTCTCAGGGAGGTATATTGAAATTTTGATAGATATTGCAGATCATCCTCCAAAATGTGGCCCAAACAAGCATGGTGGGCTTTTCTGTTTTCTGCCTCTAAGGAGGACACAGATAATCTGAGAGGTGTCAACACTAGAAAATGGGTAATCTGCTCAGCTCAGGTGGGCTGTCTGAGACAGCTGGAATGGGGCACCAGCACCCCAAACGAGGGCCTGTGGGGGTTCCCCTTCTCCTACTCCCCACTTATCAGCCTTTCTAACAGGAACTTTGCCCAACATCATGAGGAATGCCATCGTCAACTGTGCTGAGATGGTAACTTACGACATCATCAAGGAGAAGCTTCTACACTATCATCTGTTCACTGGTGAGGCCCTGGGCTCCGGGCAGGCAGCCCAGCCCCACCACAGCAGGGAGGGAAACTGGAACTCCAAATAGTGGGTACCACCCAGAGGCAACTGGGCTTTTGAAGGAGCAGAGAGGAGCGGGGACAAGTACATCATTGTGACGAGTAGGAAAAAGCCCAGAACAGGGAAGGCAGGGGCCTGGGTTCCAGCCCAGCACCACTTCTCACCACGCATCTGTAAGGGAGGATCGCCTACTCTGACTTCAGTTTCCTCAAACAGGGTGGCTGGGCTGAATGGCCTTCCAACTCTGGATGGCTCTGTTCCATCTCATGAGTACTTACCAGAAGCTCCACCCAGGGCAGTGAGAAAGAGGCACCCTTATGCTCAAGGAGTTTACCACTTAACTGGGGACATCTGATAAGCTCACAGGGAGCGGAAAGCAGGTGCACACCCCGTCTCACAGCCCGATACTTGCTCTTCCCTTCCCTGCCACAGACAACTTCCCCTGCCACTTTGTCTCTGCCTTTGGAGCCGGCTTATGTGCCACAGTGGTGGCCTCCCCAGTGGACGTGGTGAAGACACGGTATATCAACTCACTCCCAGGCCAGTACCGCAGCCCCCTGGACTGTATGCTGAAGATGGTGGCCCGGGAGGGCCCTGTAGCCCTCTATAAGGGGTGAGCTTCCCCCCTCCACACTCCCTCCCGGAAAACTCAGGCTCTGTCTCTCCCTCCTCTCTCCTCCCTTTCCCTCCCTTCTTCTCTTTCCTTTTTTTTTTCTTTCCTTCCTTCCTCCCTCCCTCCCTCCCTTCCTTCCGTCCTTCCTTCCTGTCATGTATAATGTGCCAACCACGGGTCCATCTGGGGATGCAGTGGTAAACAGCAGAGATGTATATGCCAGAAAGGAGAGTATCAAGAACTATGGAAGTTAAAAAAAAAAAAGGAGAGTGAACCAAATCTAATTTGGAGAGTCAGGGGAAGCTTATCTAAGCAAAAGGAGTCTAGGCAAAGGGCTGTCCCCACACTTACGGAGCAGGGGAAAAGGCGAGAAAGGTGGTTGGTGATCCTGAGACTTCTCCCCAACCCACCGCGGCAACTGGGGATCACCACTGACCACGCCTGAGGTCACGTGTTCTTGCTTCTGTGTCTTAGCATTTACCATTCCCTCTGACCGGAATGCCTTTCCCATGCCATCTGCATACTCTAAATCTTTTTTTTAATAAGTTTTTACTTTCAATTAGAGTTGATGTACAATATTATATTAGTTTCAGGCGTACAACCCAGTGATTAGACATTTATATAACTTATGAAGTCATCACCCCATAAGTCTAGCACTCATCTGAACCATACATAGGCATTACCATATTATTGACTATATTCCCTGTGCTGTACTTTACATCCCCATGACTGTTCTGTAACTACCAATTTATACTTCTCTTTTTTTAAGCTAAGAGTATTTATTTATTTATTTATTTATTTATTTATTTATTTATTTATTTATAGAGAGCGGGAAGGGAAGGGAGAAAGAGTGGGAGAGAAACATTGATCAGTTGCCTCTCGCATGCTCCCTGATCTGGGACAAAACTTACAATCCAGGTGTGTGCCCTGACTGGGAATTGAACCAGCAACCTTTTGCTGTGCCAGACAACATGCAACCAAGTGAGCCACTCCAGTCAAGGCCTGATTTATACTTCTTAATCTCTTTACCTTTTTCACCCATTCCCTCAATACCCCTTTGTCCTAAATCTTAGCTGTCCTTCAAGACTAGTTCAAATGCCACCGCCTTCCCAGTGAGCTTCACCAATACTTTCTTGACACCACTTGTATGGTATTTACCACCTCCTACTTTGTGGTACAGTATTTGTTCGTTTAAACTATCCACCGTGCTGGAGTGCAAACTCTTTGAAGCCCAGGACTGGGGGCTTATACATCTTTCATCTCGCAGAGTCCCAAGAGCAAAGCCTATACTCAATACTTAGGTTATTAACAATCATCATTATCGCTAAGTCACTGAGTGTTAGGCTTTCATTAAGCACTTTACATATCTTATGTCAACAACCTCCTGAACTGGGCAGTATTCCCCCCATTTATGGAGGAAGAGACTCAGATCAAGTAACTTGTCCACGGTCACAAAATTAAAATGGCAGAGCCACGACCCAAACCCAGGCCACCAGCCACTGCGTGTTGTTCGTTGAGTTGCTGAGCTCTTTTCTCAGCCCTCTCACCTCCCACCACTGATGACAGTTTTCCGGTGCCCAGTGTTAGACTGAACTCAACGAGCATGTTCTCCACCCTGGGAATGACATCATCGTGTGTGTTTCCATGAGCAGGCTGGCCTTTTCCTATAAGTGCCTCTGCCTCCATCATTACCATCTCCAGCTGTAGCCACTTGTCTCAGTTCATTATTTTACTTGGGAAATATTTCCTGAGCATCTCACGGGGGCCAGCCCTTGTGCTTCCCTCAAAGAGCAGCAGACAAGTAGGTGACGTCCACTGAGCATTTGGGGATGCTGGGCCCTGTAGTGTGTGCGGATCAAACTCATTTGATCCTCATGACAACTCTAGGAGGTAGACACTGTTGTTTTCCTCCTTTTACAGATAAGGAAACTGAGGCTCAGAAAGGTTAATTTGAGCAAGATCATGAAGAGTTAGGATTTAAACCCAGATCTGACTCCCGAGTTCACATTCAGCACCCCAGTGCTGCTACGCTCCCTGCGAGGGGCCTAGGCAGAGGGTTCAGGAGAGGCCTTGCCATGAGGTTATGGCCCCCAAGCTGATTCCTACAGAGCCAATAGCAACCAGCCAGAGGAGGAGCGTAGGGACATTCCAAGCAGAGAGAGCAACAGGGGTAAAGGCATGGAAATAAGGGTCTGGCAGGAGCAGGGAGGACCTGGAGGGATTAGCAGAGACAGGCTGAAGAGGAGGGCGTGGGCCAGGTGTCAGGCTCCTCCCTGAGTCTGTGAGGCACAGCTGAGGTGGGGACTCTCTCCTGGACACGCTATCACCGAACAGGCAGGCTCTCTGGAGATGAGCTAAATTTGGTGCCTCACCTTCCCGGTGCCCTGGCAGGAGCCTCATCAGGGGTGACCACTCAGGATGTAAATGAGCCCAGAAACGACCAGCAGCAGAGTGGAGTCAGGTGGTTTTAGTTGAGCTACTTAACCCCCTTGGGCCTCAGTGCCTGAAAAAGACAACTGGCGACAATCACATCTACCTTACAGAACTGCGAGAATAACTGCCTGACGTAGGGACCTGGCTAAAAATGTTAGTTTTCTTTCCTGGTTCCAGCTTCTGCCTAAATCCCTTCGGCAGAGAAGAAAGACTGAGCCGATCCTAGAAAACGCTCATGACTCAACAAGACTAGGTCCGCGGGCACGGCCGCTGTGGTGGGGGGCTCACAGCGGGACTCTCTGGGCGCTCCCCCCACCCCGCCTGACGTTGGGGTTGTTTCTCTCATCAGATTTACACCCTCCTTTCTGCGCCTGGGAGCCTGGAATGTGATAATGTTTGTAACCTATGAGCAGCTGAAACGGGCCTTGATGAAAGTCCAGATGCTCCGGGAATCTCCGTTTTGAATAGGACAGGCCATTTGGACGGAACGGAACAAACCCGTCAAGGATGGAATAAATCAGCGGGTCTGCACACACAGGGACACAGGTCCGCACGTGTTTACACTCCTTCTGGCTGCTGACCCCAGAAACAGGAGGAGGAGAAGAGGAAGGAGTCTGGCCTTCAGTGCGTTGGATTAAGAACGTTTTTTGTTTTGCACTGACACGATGGAAAATAAATTATATTAATTTTTGAAACTTATTAGGTTGAATGCCTAACATTTAGGCTAGAGAGAATAAACCAAAACAGATCCATTTGGATAAAGTGGAAGTTTGTAAGCTGAAAAATCTGATTAGAAGGTGAAAGACAAGACCGCAAGCACTGGACAGGAGCAGCACACGATGACCTGGCAGCCGGCTACAGAGTGGAGAGGGACCCTGCCAGGCTGCACGGGGCTTGTGAGTGCAACCTGCAATCAGCCCTGGGCCCCGGCTGTGCGTGCAACGAGTCTGCTGTGCAGAGCCCACCGGGATCCTAGGAGATGCTAGAAAAAGAGAAAACGCGGAACCTGTGCCAAAGGAGCACTGCCGGGCCAGCGCAAGGCTGCGACTCGTCCCTGATGACACCGAGAATCCAGAGGACCGCCTCGGTCTCCTTTTCTGTAAAATGGGAGTAAAATCCCATTCCTGCTACTTCACCAGGGTAGTGTGAGGATCAAGTGGCGAGCTGGACAGGAAACTTTATAAAGGCAAAAATTCTGTACAAATGTAAATATAAGGACTAGGCCTTGGGAAAGGTGTTGTCAGGACAGTGAAGAAGTGCCGGGAGGTTTTTAAAAGATGGCTGACCAGAGGTGCAGCCAAAGGAACCAGGAACTCACGGACAGAGCATGACAGGTGGCCAGAGGACGTCCCCTCCCGTGCAGCCCCCACTCCCTGGCTGGACTGGGAGTCACCCTGAAGAGTGTGGAGGCTGGGGAAAAAGAGTTAAATGGCAGAACTGACAGCCAAAAGTAACAGGACTCAGAATTTTTGGAAAATTATTATGACTTAATAAAGGAATTCACACCTTGGGTATTCAAATGAGAACAGCCACTTTTCTGCCTTCTCTTTCTTGGACAGAATTTCCCTTTCTCACTTCAGGCTTCCTGTTTGCAAGGGCTGAGCCAGATCTGGCCCCACACGCCCACACAGCCCACCCCACCCCTCCTCACTTGTGGCCTCAGCACCAGGGGGGATGTTCAGCAAAGTCACCCTTCCTTCCCCGCACTGACTCCTCTGCACCCCAGGAAAAGTGAATATCCACTTACACTCAGCATTTTCCTAAGTTTAAATTATAATTTCACATCATCTACATATACAAACTGGAAAGTACAAACAAAAGCAAGAAACAAAAATTACCGATTTAGTGTCTGGTTTGGCTTTCAAATAAAATTCATATTTAAAAATTTCTGCTACTTTTGACCTGACTGACATGTGCAATTGTGTGTCTGTGTGTGTGTCGTTGAAGGGTGGTGATGGGAGGAGCTGGCGGGGCAGAGATCTGAGGAAGACTGTCAGGGAAAAGAGAACAGAACAGTCTGTGGGAATGAGCCTGGCATGTTCAAAGAACAGAACAGAGGCCCGTGTGGCTGGCATGAAGTGAATGAGGAGACGTATGTGAGATCATTCATTTACTCACTCATCAAATGTGTAAGAGGCTGAGAAGTCAGGAGAGCTAAGTATCGGAAAAGCTTGGCAGGAAAAGGAAGAGAAAGAAAGTCCTGCCCGTTCAGTCACACGTGCGTGCACACACACACACACACAACACTACAAGGAAGGAAAGATTGAAGATGAGGGGGAAACACTGCAGAAGGAAAGTCCTAGAGAAAACAGAAGAGCACAGAATAATGGGTATAGGTGGGATGGACCAAATGAGAAAGGATATGAGAAACCTAGAAATAAAAGAGAGTTATACAGGCACATTTTTTGAAATGGAGAGAAGCCAAATAAAGGCATTCTCCAATCTTTTCATTGAAATTTGAGGAATGGTCACATATGAGGGCAGGTTAGTGGGCCTAGAGAATTATTTATGAGAGAGATGATTTTAAAAGCCTTTTTTTCCTTAAAATATAATTTAATGAAGAAACTTAGATCCTCTGATACACCCCTGTTCTCTGTCATGCTGAGCCACCTGGGGCCCTCAGCAGAAAGTGCACAGGCATTCTAAAGTGCAGAGAGTGACGCCTCCAGCAGGCTCCCCTCCACTGTCGCAGGGCCCTTGCGACATAGGCGTGGAGTTCCACATCAGGCACAGCCACCCACAGAGCAAGCTGCCTGCCAACACGTGACAGGGTCTTGGAAATTCACAGAGTAAAATATGCAAAGCAGGTTGTCCTCTGCATACTCACAATCAGTTATGATTCAGAAACATAATTTAAACATGTCAAGAAAGATGGATGCAAATACTTTGAGGAACTATTACAGTCAAGATTACTTCATGCTGGACCTTAACCCTTTATTGGATACTATGGTAAAAGGCCTGAAGACAACACCATTTTTGTATCACACTGAGATTACAGAGGACATTATAAACCATGAGAAATGTGTGCTTCATTGCCCAGCTTTACTAGGGCTGGCTAAGCTTTTTTGGCATAAAAGTGTAAGTGGTACATTGTATAGATCATCAATTTTTTTTTCTTTTTAAAATCTGAAGAATGTTCACATATGGTGCATCCATTTGAAGAATGGTCACATTATCTACTTATAATGCCAGTGGAAACTGCCATGGACGCATGGCGGGTGGTGCAGGCTGGTCAGATCACAAAAACGACATAAAGATATGCATGAATATACCATAGATAACATCGCCCATTCAGGTCCTCAGCTCTCTAGATCACTAGATTACGATATGATACATAATTTATATAACAATTTATTTACTTAAATATATCAATATCTAACGACAATTTTATTGTCTTGATGATTTTGCAATGAATTGAGTGCAAGATGACTAGGCGATGAAACTTTCAAACTATACTTCTTTCAATAGTTGAGCATACTAATGTTGCAGAGCTTGCAAATGTCCTTGAGATAGACTTTTTTAAAAAAATTTAATTGTTGTTCTTGTAGTTTTTTTAATTTATTTTTTTAATTTTTTAAAATTTATTTTAATGAGATAGACTTTTCCTTGTTAAGAATGGTGTTTCCACTCTGGCATGGTGGCTCTGTCATCCCAAACACCAAAACTTTGTGAATTTCATCTATGTCAGGGCATATACCTATGTTTCAGGTTCGATCCCCGATTGGGACGCATAAAGATGGCAACTGATCGATGTTTCTCTTACATCAATCTCTCTCTGTGTCTCTCTCTCCCTTCTTCTTTCTCTAAAATCAATGAACATAGTTGGGTGAGGATTGAAAAATAAAAAATAAATATATTTCTTGTATTTATTTATTTATTTATTTATTTATTTGAGAGAGGGGAAGGGAGGGAGAAAGAGAGAGAGAAACATCAATGTGTGGTTGCCTCTCAAGTGGCCCCAACTGGGGGACCTGGCCCACAACCCAGGCATGTGCCCTGACTGGGAATCAAACTGGCCACCCCTTGGTTCGCAGCCTGAGCTCAATCCACTGAGCTACACCAGCCAGGGCCAAAAAGAAATGTTTCCTAAAAAAAAAAAAAAATTAGCCCTGGCTGGTGTGGCTCAGTGGATTGAGTGCTAGCCTGTTAAAAACCAAAGGATCTCCAGTTCAATTCTTGGTCAGGGCATATTCCTAGGTTGTGGGCCAAGTCCCCAGTAGGGGGCGTGCAAGAGGCAACTGCACATTGATATTTCTCTTCCTCTCTTTCTCCCTTCCCTTCCCTCTAAAATAAATAAAATCTTTTTAAAAAATGCATTTCCATGTATTGTTGATTGGGCTTTGCCTGTAAGAAGAGAGAGAGATAATGTGGATCAACTTCAATGTTTGATCTGTAAACAGATTCAAAAGTATTTTTATCACTAGATGACGAGGTAAGTAGGAGCTTTGTCAGCTCTGATACTGATAAAAATCACCAAGATCCAGCTGACACAACCAATATATAAGCAATGTGGGTCTCTCTACAGGATCCACAAAGCTTATGGATTTCCTATCTGATTCAACTCTTAACTTTATAATGATGGGCAATCTTTCACCAAAAATTGGCAAATTCTCACATAAGTCTCTGGAAACCTTTCTTACAGAACTAGGAAAGGTTCAAAACACTGGTAGAGAAGTGGAGAGTTAGATCAGGCACTCACTCTGAGAAGCACAACACTGCCCCTGCGTATTCATGACACAGCCACATGACTGCAGAGCCAGAACAAGCCAGTTATGGTTTTCTTCTATATCTCTTGCACTCCGGGAGCCTAGTGATTTCAACCCAGCAATTTACAGCAGAGTTCTAAACAAAAGTTATACATTGCCTCTTTCCATGGCTCCTCTCACTAATGGATTCAGTCCATCAGCCACTAGTACTCTCCAGAATATTTGACCAGTTATCTAGAAGTCACTGCCCAGAAGTCAGATCCTCATTGATTTTACTGTCCAAAGGTACAAGACTTCAAAAACCATCAGATATATTTCAGGGTTACTATTGAGCATTAATAATGTTTTTGGAGTCATAATCCTGACGTAACCCCTACTTCAGACTAGCTCAGATATTGAATGATGGGATGAGAGAAACCTTTTCTGTTTGGTAAAACAGCTACAGCGAGAGTTTGCTTGTGTCAATATGGGTGTCCATAGACATTACAAATATCAAGGAACAAAGTGGGCTTGTAGGGATTTTTGTGTGTATGTCCTCATGTCTATGCTTCCAGCCAACATGCAAACAGAAAACTTGGTGCTGCTTGCAGTGAGAAAGGAGAACCTGACTTAATTTCCAGCTCAGAGAAAATGAAAGCACAGAATCATCGTAAATGGTCACTGAGGAGGCACCTAAGGACTCAGCAACAAAACAGAACTCTGATGTTGCCACAACAGGAGCCAACTGGTTTCCTCTTGAGATGTTTCTCCATTCAATTCAGAGCTGTTTAGCTGCTTAGCACTGAATCTGAACCTTTGCAGAAAAGAAAGACTTCAAAAACTCTGGGATTCCATTAGAAAACGCTCACTACATTCACTTTGTTCAGTCATTCTAGGAAGGTGCTTCAACACCGGATATTCACACGGAGACAGCCTTTTCAAGTGTGCTTTACCACCTTAAGCTAGTCTGGCGTTTGCATTTGAGTTTACACTGACACAGCCACTATAAGCAGTCTGGGTCTCTCTCTACAGGATCCACAAAGCTTACTGATTTCCTACTTAATAGGACCAGCAGCGGATGGGAGACCTCACAGGGCCAGAAATAATTTTTTAACTTGACTTTTCAATTTCCACTTTGCTTCTGCTTCTACCAGGGCCATATGCTCAGGTGTTTTTCTTTCCTGTGTGAATGAGGAAGGGACTGTGTAATAAACCTGACCCGCTCAGGGGTGCCACGTGGCAGACCTGAGAAGCTCAGTGACCGAAAGTAACCAGACAGGATAGTCTTATCACAAATACCTAACTAGGCAGTTCACAGCAGGTAGTCACATGCCAGGCCTATAGCAAAAGTCGGCATTTACCTTAAGGGAGCCATGACCATTTTTCTTAAGTATCTGGCATAACATAAGAAAATGTCAGAATGTTGAAATGTTAGAGTAATTTTCTTTTCTAGACTCCTCAAAAGCACAACTATAGGCATCAGAACATAAGACCAGCAGAGCAGGAGCCCACAGAACCCCTCATTGTTATCTTGCCCCCCCCCATGCCATCTCTATGTACTGTAAACAACTCTCCTGTACCCACCACTGTATTTGTAGAAGAAGCGTTTCTCTGTTTTGCTTTTTATCCAATCCTAGAAGTTTCCCTGCTTTACTTTCTCCCACCTCCTTAATCTACCATCAGATTTCTCGTAGTACCTTCCTTATATTTCCCCTGATTCTAAATGCCTAAATGGAACTGCAAAACTGCCCTTCTCCAGAGCATTTTCTTAATCCGTTGAGATCTTGCCTCCAGGCATCGCCTAAAAACTTTAGTTAAAATAAACTCTCATAAAACTTTTCTATAGGTTGGGATGTTTTTTCCTGGACATCTACTATAATTATCCATTCCCATTCCAGCTATAGTTTCCTCAGCTGACAAGTCCTGCTTGTGGACAACACAGAAAACACACGCATGGAGTCTGACTGACCAGGATTTAAGGGAGGGCTCACCACTTCCTAGCTGTGTGACATTAGGCGGGTGATTTAACCTTCTTGGGACTCTGTCTTCTACAAAATGGAGGTTAATACCGGCCTCACAGGCACTATCCACACTGAACCTGAACGTAGTAACTGCATTCACCAAACGTTCGTTTCCCCCGGTCCTCCCAATTTCACCTCTCAAGGCATTTCAACAGCAGCCCAAACTGCACATACTGAGCCTGTAAGTAGCATATGAACATATCGGCCTTTGGAGTGTTGTGATACTAAAATACGGGAAATACCTTTCCAGGCTTGAGGAGCTTACAGTGCACTCAGGGAGACCGCTTCCCTTACAGCAGTCTTTGGAGGCAGACAAGGATGAAAACGGCAAGGGACAGAGGATACACAACTCTAGGGACACGGAGTCCAAGGGCGAACGGAGACCTAACGCTCGTGCTTGTCCCGGCCACAGCCCGGGCCCTGTTCGGCTGTCTCACTCACGGGGCGCTGACCCGCTGCCGTCACGCTTGGTGTCCCATCCCCACCCAGGCCCGCAGCCCCGTCGAGTCCCCAGGGACAGGTTGATCCTCGGCGGGAGGATGCAGGAAAACCAGCTGTTCCCAGCGACCGTTGGCGGTTGCCGGACACCTGCTGCCACCGCTCGGACTGGCTCCTTCCTCTGACAGCGCGGTGACTTGAACCAATCGCCAGCGAGGCGGGACGGAGCCGGCGCCCGCGCTCGCGCCCGCGGTAGGCCGGCGGGCGGTTTGCAGAGGCCCGCGCCGCAGACTGGGCCTGTGAAACAAAGGAAGGCGTGCGCTTACACCCCAGGCTCTCGGCCGCTGTTAGAAAGAGCCCTGGCGGGGAAGGTTGGGGGCAGAGGCGTGTGTGAGCCTGGGCAGCCTCTGCTTCTTTCCCGGCGTCAGTCTTTCCATTCTCACAATGTTGGCGGAATGGGGGGAGGGAGTGACGGCGGGGGCAGGAGATCTAAGGGGTAGATGCGGGGACCCACCGCCCCCACGAAAACTGGAGTGTAGGAAAGGGCGCGCCCCAGGGGCCCCGGCGGAAAGGCGGCGGCCCGCGAGGGTTGCGCCTGGAAGCCTAACGGCCCGGAAGCCCCGCCCCTCCCCGCAGGCCCTGCCCCCAGGATTTAAGTCCCAGCGACAGCCTCCACCAGCCCCAACTGCAAGCCTCAACCCTTGCGCCTTCGGATTGAGTACTGTCTGCGCTTCCTCCGCGCACCTTCGACTGCAGACAGAAGGAGCCACCCGCTCTCTCGTCTACTGTTCTCCCTGCGGCCCGGTGAGCCCTGCTCCAGCCCTGCTCCTGCTACACGTGCTCCACGCCCGCTACCCTGGCCGAAAGGACCCGCGTGCTTCCCTCTCTAATTTCCCTCCTACACTCAAACTGTTTTGTATTTTTCCTGTGTCCAACCTGTCTTTATCTCTTCTTTCACCCTTTTCCTATCTCGCTTTTGTTTTCTACCGCTCGCGTTCAGTTGGCTTCACCCTCCCAATCCCTTCCCTTGGCCAGAATGCCAAGCCCTGCCTTGGGTGGGGACCTTCTGGCCCATCTGCAATGACCGGAATGATCTCTCCCTCCCTCGGGGGCTCCAGGCGGTTGCTGGGGCTATTTCTGCTAGGGTGTGGGTTTGAGCTGCTTGAACCGGCTTCTGCTGGGCCCCATCCTCCAACCTCACAGCCCTGCCCTGGGGCCTAGTGGACTCGAGCCAGTCTCTGACCGATCATGACTCCTGCCCATTTGCTCCTGCTGACTGGGCTGAGGAATGCTTTCCAGAGAACTGCGTGCCACAAAGCAGAAGTCTGACAGAGCCAATGTGTTAACACTGAGAGAGCAGACGGGGGTGGGGAGGGGGGAATTCCGGGGTTCATTCCCCCCTCCATTGTGTGCACTTGGTTACTCCCCCAGCAGCCCTGGGGAAATGGATCCTTCCACCTAGGCACAGAGTGGACTGTGTACTGGGGCAGGGCCCTTTCCTTGTTGGGGTGTGGTCCTTTAAGGTGTATTTTCTTCTGAACTCTCCTCCTTTGCTATTATCCACAGGACACATAGTATGAACTTTAGGTGTTTCGTCTCTCAGCCATTTTCTATGGAAAACCAGCACGATCAGGCCATGATAGCTGCTGGCAGCTTTGAAGAACGGGACACCTTTAGAGAAGCCTGATCTTAGAGGCCTCAGCGTGAGACCTTACAAAGCCAGGTAAGAGTCCAGGCTATGGGGGATCTCCAGCTGTCTCCTAGCCCTATAGTCAGGGGTAGGGGTGAGCAGTCAGCAGGGCATTAACAAAAATCACTACCCCCCACCCCTGGTGAAGCTGCTCCTCCCAGTTCACAAAGCACTGTCGTATATTCCTGGTTTCATTCTGGCTCTTAAGCTGACCCTGACAAACCAAGGATAATGGCCCCCATTTTACAAAGGAGGAAGTTGAGGCCCAGATGGGACAGTGATTGGCCCTGGGTGACCCTGGGAATCAGGAGAACAGGAACCTGCTCTTCTAACTCTGTGTTTCCGACTCCACCTTTGACTGTCCCTGAGATGCAGACCCGAAATGAGATGCACTTTTTTTGGACACTGAAACTGTTGTTTGGTGGGAACTGTAAAATATTATTAACTTTTTCTAGGCCTGAGTTTTACTAACTCTTCATAGTAAGGTCTTTAGCAGAGGTGACCTTTACCCCCATTCTTATGCTCCTGAAAGACCTGACTTGTGGCAAACCCAAGGCGACATTCAGAATGGCAGCTGAGTCCCTGCACTTGTCTTTGACGTGGGCAGGGGTGGGTCTTGCTCTGTTCCGGTGCTCACTACAGCCTCAGCCCAGCTCGGAGTCAGGACATGAGGCTAATGTCATCATGTCTCTGTTGCCCAGAGGAGGGATGCCATTTGCCTTCACCTTTTCGGAACTATCATGCTGGCACAAGAGAATTTGGCTGTTGGACTTCGTTGTGGAAGGCCCTGCCGGTGCCTGGGCCTGAGAAAATGGCAGGGAATAAATGAGCTGGGCACTAGTACAAAGCAAAGAGCGAAAGCTTTGGAGCTGTAGAAGTGGCTCTCTCACCAAGTTCACTCTTTATCTCTAATGTGGAAGTATTGGTGCCTAACAGGCTGCTCTCTGGAGTGAGCCTGGTAATAGGTTGCCCCAGGGAGTGGGGTGGAGCACCTCCCAGGGGATGGGGATGTCAGAGCAGGGATGGTAGGGGGTCTGGAGCATCTTCATCAACCCACTGTGCCATTTGAGTGCCCATCTTCACTGAGCCTAAGGTGAGCCACGCTCCAGTGAAAGGAAAATAAGCCCTGTCCTATAGGAGTTTCTGATGCATTTGAGCCGTGAGTAGGCTCTAGACTTCCCTATTTGCCCCAGCTACTTGGGCAAAAAGACTGGCAGCTCTTTCCTCTCCTGGCCCCAGCAACTGGGGCAACCAGTCAGACCGGGTTCAGAGCAGCTGCTCCTACTAAATGAGAGAAGTGAGCTCAGGGGAAAGAGAAGCAGGTCATCCTCCCCCACTGGGGTGCTGGGCTCACTTCCTCCCTTAGTGGGGGAGGGAAGGGTGTTGTTCCAACTCTGAGAACAAAATGTAGCTTTTGGTTTCCTGTGTCACTCTGTATCTCTAACTTGCATCTCCCCATCCCACCTCTTGTGGTGAAGACATGGGTTCCCCTGTGGTAGAAGAGGGGAGATGGTTTTCCTTGAATCACACAGCAGGCCAGGGAAGAATGTTGAGCATGTAGGCACTACTCTGAGCCCCAAGAATTGCCTATCATCCCTCAAGGTCCAGCTAAATGTTACTTTTTCCAAATCTGATTACCCACTCTTCCTTACCTCTCTCCTGTTGGGAGTGTTCCCTCCTCTGCAGTTTTAACAGTATGTCCTGCAAGCCCCAGTGCAGCTTGAATCACCTGCCCACTCCCTGTGCCAGACAGTCGGGCCCCCGGGGTAGATACTGTCTTCTGTATCTCAGTGAACCAGAACCTAGGAAAGCAGTCTTGAAAGAAGGATTCAGGAGAGCCCAAACTATGCGAGGGCTGGGAAGGAACTGAACTGGGTTATCCATTCCTTTGCTTCTAGACTTAGACAATTCCAGACCCATAGGAACCTCTCCTGCTTAAGAAACCCAGGGCATAAGCCTACAGGTTGTGCCTGTCAGGTTCTGGTCTGTCTGAAACCTTTTCCTCACTTCTGTCTGCTTTCCAGACAGACCCACAGAAGCAGAAACGTGGGCATCATCAGTGAAATCTCTGGACCCAGCAGACAGAGGTCTGGGCCACAGCCTGTTTGAGACAGCACTAGGGTATCTGTGATCCAGATTCCCTGTGGTGAAAGGGAGGGAGCTCTTCACTAAATGTGGGTTCTGCAGGCAGGAGTTGCTTCTTCAGCCCCTATTTCAGTACCTCCGGAACTCACTGCTGTTTTCCCTCATAGGGTTGCTCTGGTCCTTGCTTACGGAGGTGGTGCTGTTGGGGAAGGCGGGGGTGGGGGTGATGAGCAGGGAGGGCCAAGGGGTACTGATGATGATGGGGTTTCTCTCTCCTTGGCTTAGATTCCGGCAGAGTTCCTCTATCTCGTCTTGTTGCTGGTTGAAGGTGTCCCCTTCTCCAATTTTTCTTCATCTTCTGGGAGGTAGCAGGAAATAAGCATCATGGTTGGGTTCAAGGCCACAGATGTGCCCCCTACTGCCACTGTGAAGTTCCTGGGGGCCGGCACAGCTGCCTGCATTGCGGATCTTATCACCTTTCCCCTGGATACCGCCAAAGTCCGGCTGCAGGTGAGGGATGAAGCCTAGGGGTCTTGGTGGTGTCTGGTCTGTTCCCTTCCCAAGATGCAGATTCCTCAAGGGCCAGCGGGGTGTTTGGGACTGTACATTTGGGAGCATAGGAATGGCGGGAGAGGGGGATGGCAACCTGCCTACCCCCATACCTGTCTTGGCTGTGCAGATCCAAGGAGAAAAGCAGGGAGCATTGAGGGCAGCAGCCAGTGTCCAGTACCGCGGCGTGCTGGGCACCATCCTGACCATGGTGCGCACCGAGGGTCCCCGCAGCCTCTACAACGGGCTGGTTGCCGGCCTGCAGCGCCAGATGAGCTTCGCTTCTGTCCGCATCGGCCTCTATGACTCTGTCAAGCAGTTCTACACCAAGGGCTCTGAGCGTAAGTGTGGAGCGGAGCCCTAGGCTCCTTGGCCTTTTCTTCTCAGTGATGATGGATCCTAGTTCATTTTGCTGCGTAGCTCCTTTAGGCTTCACGATCCCAAGGAGGATCAGAGGAAGGGAGAACTGGAAGGGCCCTGATTCTCCTAGTGAGTCCAGAGCTTGGGCTGTGCCAGCTCTGAGCAGGGGTCCTCCCGTGACAGCTCTCACAACCACCTTGAGAGGAGGTGGCACTGTCCCTGTGTTACAGGTGAAGACACTGAGGCTTGCAGGGGCTGGTGGGAGGGGGCCTTGGCCAAGGGCACACAGTGGGAAGCCAGAAATCCACCCAGGACTTTAGCTTTCAAAGCCAGCACTTTCATTTCTTCTCTGCACGCCATGCCCGCGCTGTTTTACGCATGTGGGAACTGAGGACGCAGGTCATGGGTTGGCTTTTCCCAAGATGACGTGGCAGAGGGGGTAGATCTGGGATGAGAACCCAAGTTTCACGTCCCAGTCCTTGGAGAAGTCGCTTCTCTTGAGCCTAGGTCTTCTCATTCATCAAGTGGAAACAATTCTGGTTTCTCAGGGCTGTTGAGCAGGTTCAGTGAAGTAAATGAAAATACTCTATAAAAGAAAGCATTAAGTCTCTCTTTGTCCTCCTCCCTACTGTATCCCCGTGCCTAGCAAGTAGTAGACACAGTAACATTTTGTTTGATGTGAGGAGTTCTTAGAGCAAGAGCTGGTGTGGATCCTATTTCCGAAAGACAAGAGATTATAGTTACATGGTGTATTTGGTGAGGAGAAGCAGAAAATGAGTCCAGGCCCAGCTAGACGCTGACCCCCATGGCTCTCTCCCCACAGACGCCAGCATTGGGAGCCGCCTCCTGGCAGGGAGCACCACCGGTGCCTTGGCTGTGGCTGTGGCCCAGCCCACGGATGTGGTGAAGGTCCGGTTCCAGGCTCAGGCCCGGGCCGGAGGTAGCCAGAGGTACCAAAGCACCATTGATGCCTACAAGACCATTGCCCGAAAGGAAGGGTTCCGTGGACTCTGGAAAGGTGTGTACCAGATGCTTCTTCTTCCCTTTCTCCCTCCTCCCCCATCCCTGGTCTCACATAGGTGCCCCTTCCTTCTGCAGGGACCTCTCCCAATATTGCTCGTAATGCTATTGTCAACTGTGCTGAGCTGGTGACCTACGACCTCATCAAGGATGCCCTCCTGAAAGCTAACCTCATGACAGGTGAGTTAGGGTAGATGGTGCTGGGTCTCATCCTTCCCCCGACCCAGGATCAGCTGCGGGAATCCGGTTGCCTGGGAGCACATCTTTTTATCCTGTTCTCTCTGCTTGCGGAGGGAGTTCTCGTTCTCACCCACCGCCTTGAGGCCAGTTGAGGTGAAGCTCCTACTTTGCACACAGAGGCCCTGAGGCCAGGTGGATAAAATGTTGCTTTGGTTCTGGGGAGGCATCCCACCTGGAGCCTCTGTCTCTCTAAAACCACAAGACCCCAGCTACTTAAGTAATCTCTTTCCTTCTGGAATGATGGGGTGAGGAGTCCTGACTCCTCTTCCTGCTCCATCTCCTTGACAGATGACCTTCCTTGTCACTTCACTTCTGCCTTCGGGGCAGGCTTCTGCACCACCGTCATCGCCTCCCCCGTGGATGTAGTCAAGACGAGATATATGAACTCTGCCCTGGGCCAGTACAGCAGCGCTGGCCACTGTGCCCTCACCATGCTCCAGAAGGAGGGTCCCCGGGCCTTCTACAAAGGGTGAGCCTATGGTCCACCCCACCCAATTCCAGGCCTGCAATCACACAGGTGGGAGAGAGCCCCCTGGAACTGAGTAGTAACCAAGTGTTAAGCGATATCTGATCATGGTCCTAGTATTTCACCAGCCTTTCCTGTCATGCTCTTAACTCCTTCCTCGAAGAGTTGCTACCTACTTGAAAGGTATTAAAATGGAGACTCATAGGATTCTTGGTCACAGCCACACAGCTGTGAGGTGCTGGTCCCTGGGCCTTCCCAACCCCCTTTGGGACAGAGAGGCTGGGTTGGATTGGATGCCAGGGCCCACTGGGGTGAGCAGGAGGTGGAGGTCCCCCCGTGACCTGTGTTTTCCCCCTTCCAGGTTCATGCCCTCCTTCCTCCGTCTGGGTTCCTGGAACGTGGTGATGTTCGTCACCTACGAGCAGCTGAAACGGGCCCTCATGGCTTCCCGCACTTCCCGGGAGGCCCCCTTTTGAGCCTTTCCCGCTGCCAACCTGACCACCTCTGGCTTGGCTTCAGCTCTGGCTCCAGCCAGGCCCTGCTTCCCTTTTCCTCCTTCCTCCTTCCCTTTTCCTCCTTCCTCCTTCCCTCCCCTCACTCCGCACCCCTTCTGCTCCCATTTCTACCACCCCCTTCCCTCTCCCCACACTCTCCTCTCCTCCCACCTCATCTCCCCATGGCCTCTCAGTCCAGGTGGAGTGGGTCCCAGCTGACACTGTGGGAGGCCTGACACCAACCAGGATCCCAAGCCTCTCAGCCTGGCTCTTCACGATTCTGTCCCCAAGCCCAGAGAGCACATCACCCATAAAACAAGCTCAACCTTGGTGTCTCCTCCCTCTCTCATAGCCGTCACCAGAGATCTTAGTCTAATGGTTCCTGTTGGCACTTGGTGGGCAGGGGAGGAGCTACCCTGACTTGGAAAAGTGGGTGTAACCCATTTTCCACCTTCAGTGTCCAATCTAGTCCAGCTGGTTCTCTTCCAAACTAGGCCCCAGGCTGAAGTGGCAAGTAGAGGAGCAGCCCAGAATCACGGCAGTGACTTTACTCTCTCCAGGCTACTTGAGCGTTTACTCCCACAGTGCCTGGTACTCCAGCACTGCCTTCCCAGCCCCCAGCCCCTGAGCTGGCTTCAGGCCTGTTTACCTGTCTGTCTGCAAAATGAGAGTGTTCCTTTCTGCCCTGTACTCTGCTGCTGCTTGGAAGATTTAGAGGAACGTGGGAATCTTAGATGTCATGGGCTTATTTTACTCCATTTTACAAATGGGAAACCTACCCTAAAGTCCCAGACCTAGTGAGGGCAAGTCGGGCTGCCTCCCATCCTCCAGGGTCCCATCCATCCTTGCAGACAGTCTATTGTACTGGGAGGGCAGGCTGCAGAGCACACATCTGTCCTTGGCCAGAGGGCTCTTTCTGCTTGGAGGCTCACCCTGTCCCCAGGCCAGAGATCCCAAGCAGGCAGTGACAAACCAAGGCTTAGGCTGCACAGTGGTTGACACTTTGTCTCCCTGCCACCTGTCCTCAGGAAAGCAGGTGGGCAGGACTACTTTTGTTTCAAGAGGTCAGGGACTCTGAGGTCCCAGAGTCCTGAATTGTATCATGCAGGGCTGGGCCTTTAAGAGTTAAGCCACCATGGCCCATCTTGTGGATGTCTGAAGGGCATGAGGGCTGAGAGGTGGTATGACCAGGGACACACAGGATGTTGTCAGCTGATCCGAGACCAGGACTCCTGCCTCCCAGAGACCTTTGCTGGGGTCCTGCGGGAATCGGGCAGCTGTGGAGCCAGGCAGAGAAAATGACCTCAGCCTAACAGCTGGTGCTACTGCTCCTTCCCCATCAGTCTGAGCTGCCGGCTAGGCCCTTCAGTGCCTGGGCAGGGGGTCCAGGATATCAGGTTTCTGGAGAACAGAGGGCAGCTTCTACAAACTAAGGTGTCTCAATCCCCAAGAGGGACAGGATTGGGTACCATGAGTCAATTTAAGGTGAAGGCAGATAACTCATCCAGGCTGTTCACTGCTGGGCTGCAGGGCATCAGCATAAATGAGGCTCCTGGCAATGGGTGCACCTTAAACCCTATGAGGCAGGTGGTTCACTGTTACATGCTAGAGGAAACAGGCAATCGGTCACACCAGGCAAATTGGCTGGTTCGTCCAGCAGGCTTATGTCCCGGATAGGCAGACGGAGTCTGCCAGACTTCCTCACACTTTTGGGTGTGCTTTTGGGTCAGTGAGCTGGGAAAGGTAGAAACTACACAAAACAGGCTCTTCGCCCTTAATGCCTATAAAAATGAGTGTATGGTGAGCACTGCCTTGGCTGGCTCACAAGGTACCACTGAAGATGCCTAGAACAGAGCCTGGTATTCGAGCATGAGCTAAATGCTGAAGTAACAAGTTTCGAAGGTCTTCGGAGTCTCACTGTGAGGAGCCCACTTTCCAGCTGGTCTAGGGGAGACCTGGAGTGCTAGAATTTCCCAGCACAGGCTCCACACACCACCCAGTCCCTGCTATGAGAGCAGGGTGGATACCACCTCCCATCACCCAGGTCCTGCCTCAGAGGGCATGTCATCTGGTTTGCACAAGGTTTGCAAAGTGGGGGTTGTAGTCTCTGGATCCGAGGTTCAAAGAAGTGAAGGGATTTGCCTGAGGGCACACAGATGGTAAGTAGCACACCTGGGGTGTATCCGACTCCAGAGCCCCCCTCAACAGCTGCAGAAATGCTCCCTAGACCCCTGGTCCAGATCCTACATCTTGGGCTGCTGCTGGCACTGCCGCTTTCTCCCTGACGGGTTGAAAATGGCTGACATGCTGCTGAGTACCGGTTGAAGGAAAAGGCCTTAAGCCAACTAACATGGTGCTTTCAATGGAATCCAAGCAACACGGGGTCCTTTTTTGGGCCCCCCTAAGTATTCAGGGAAGTGACCACTTAGTCTGTCATAAGATTGGGCCCACCCTGTACCAAAACCAGACTCGGGAGAGTCTCTTGGCACAGAAGCAGTGTGCACCTCACTTGCTGACTGATGGAAGGCAGACTTCAGAGGCAGGTGTGGTCTGCACAGGCCCAGCTGGGCCTGGAGGCTGGACTCCCACAGGCCATGTGGGCAGCAGTGCTGCAGCCCTGACACCTAAGCAAGTTCACCAAGCACTTCCACACCAGTGGCTGGGTCTTCACAAGTAACCTGAGGGGCCTTATGAGCTCTGCTTTACTGCCGGGCAGTAACATCCAAGGGGCCAGTGGCCGGGCTGGGAACAGAATCCAGGTCTCCTGCCTCCCAGGCCACCTGCCTGGAGGCAGCCCAGGACCCCACTGCACGGGCAAGGGAGTTGAGGCTGGTGACGTAGAAGCCAAAGCCATTTCCTGTGCTCGTGTCCTTTGCGCCACCTCCAAGCAGAGTGAGTCTGTGGGAGGTGGCCTTCGAGGTTCTGCTGAGGCAGGTGTTTTCTTCTCATACTTCCGTTTTCCTGAGTACAATGTGACCGTATCACACTCTGGAGACTGCCCCCCCCCCCCGCCCCTGCTAAAGATCACGTGTCATGAGAAACGAGTAGAGTGGAGGACCTTCTGGCTGCACAGCCCTGCCCTAGCTCAGGGCACTGAGGCTCTGATCCCTCAGGGACCCAGCCATGCTCACAAAGCCAGGACAGGGACTCACATCCTTGATTTTCCTCTGCTCCACAGAAAAGCTATGTGAAGCTCCTCTCCCTTCCCCCAGCACACACTCTCCTGGGTGTCGCTGGAGGATAAGAAACGAATCTTTATTATGTCAGTTTCACAGTCCATCCCATCCTCATGCCACAGGTGTGCAGTGGGCTGCTCCCCTGAACACCCAGAGGCTGCGGGAGTGGGTGAGGCCCAGTGCCCAGCCCACCAGTTACATCAGCAGTGCCTGGCGCAGCATCTGCTTCTTCTGGGGTGTGAGGCGGGTGGGGAACTGGATGTCAAAGAAGATGAAGAGGTCCCCCTTCTTGGTGGGGTCCTCGGGCAATGGCATCCCTTCACCCGGCACCTTCTTGAAGTACTTAGGACTGAGAGGGGATGAAAGAAGGGAGTTGAGAGGGCACCCAGAGCAGCACCCGAACGGCTCCTGTGCCACCCCTGCTCGTGTCACTGCAGGCCTGGGGCAGTCACTGTGGCTTCCACCGTGGGGTGGGGGAGAGAAGAGACTGGCTTGTTCCAGATAGTTTGCACCCTGAAAACCCATGTACACAAAGCCCCTGGTGGAATATTCCAGGAATCTCATTTTGGAGATAGGAAACAGGACAAGGAAGAAGGGAAAGTGAGCAGACCCTGGGCTGGTGGGGGGCTGGGCTGCTGAGCAAAGCTTCCCAGGCAGAGGGCCTTCCTTGGAAAGGGCCTTCCTTGGAAAGGGCCTTCCTTGGAAAGGGCTTGGTGGAATTAACTCAGAACTCTAAGGAGAGCTCAGAGGACAGAAGATAAAGGCAACAAGGATTGCCTAATATTGGGAGCCTCTAGCCTCTACCGTGGCTTCTTCGTGGAAGTTAGAAAAAAGTGCTCCATTTGCCAGGTGAATGTGGTCCACAGCTCAGGAGAGTGGAAGCTGGATTTTAGCCCTCTCTCATCCCCGTGTGCTTGGTGCAACCTGAACAACTAGGCCTACCTGTCTGATACTACCCTCTAAGGCCCAAGCCAGCCCTTCTGCCCACAGGGGCCCAAGCAGATGGACTCACTGGATGATGTCATTGATGGGGATGTTGAGCAGACGGTCATCTAGGGTCTTCACCTCCACGGTGCAGCAGGTCAGAGCCTAGGGGAAATTGAGGGCAAAGGTGGGAGTAGAGAAGGTCCCTGTGACCATTCTGTTTAGAAGGCCCTTTCCAATCCTCTTCAGTACCAGACTCTGAGCTGGGCCTCAAGGAGATAAATGGAGACACAAGGACTAACAGGTGAGTGAGCCAGGCAATGACCTGCCTTCAAGGATTCACAGTCTGGTTGGTAAGACTGATAATATTAATTCGCATCATAACAGAGGGAAATACAGGGCTCGGTGGGAGCCAAGGAGAGGCTCCCAAGCCATTCTGGGTGAACAAAAGGGCTACACAGTGCTGGTAGCAGTTGATGAGGGTCTTAAAGAGTGAGGTTAGTCTGACAAGGTGGGGAGACAGCACTGCAGGCCAAGGGGCCAGAACAAACGAGAGGAGGAGGAGTGCAGGTGCACTGTGTGGGCAGGAGCTCTAAGGGGCATGAGATCAGCAAGGGCCAGATCCTGCAGGGCCTCGAATTCCACGTGGAGGTGTTTGAACAGGAGTGTGGCTCGGTCAGACGAGTGCGTGGAAAGACCACTGTGGGCAAACGGCTGGAGGAGATGAGTGGGGAGGCAGCAAGGCCACGGAAGAGACTGCCGCTCAGACCCTGATGGTGGGGATGAACAGAAGTGGACCAAGTGGAGAGGGGTTTGCAGGGAAGTTGACAGGACAGTGACTGACCGCAGGTGGGGTGGGAGGAGAGGCAAAGTTTGGGCTGGTGCTGTGTTTATTACTTGGCTTGTAAGGGTGTGGAAGGGCCACTCACACTCGGGAGTGAAGTCAGCCACAAAGATCACCACACTCTGAAGGCCTGCTTGCCTTGGGGCCTCCCAGGGGCAGGGGGAGCTCACTCTGATCCCGCCCCCGTCGTATTCCACCTTGGCCACTCACCTTGCCCAAGGGGATGGAGTTCACAAAAACAAGGTGGTCGTTCTCCCTGCGGAAGCGAGGGTGTAGCTTCTCCTTTACGATGAAGATGATGTCGGCTGGGATGATGTTGGGGCCCTGGGCAGGAGAGGCCAAGGCGGGACAGGACTAACTGGCTGTGTGACCTTGGCCGAGTTCCTGCCTCTACTGGTCTTCATGTCTTCATCTGAACAATGAGGAGATCAGACCAGGTTTTCTGGGAGGGCCCTTTCTGTTTCCCCGCTAGCCTCTCTTCTGAGAAGACTACCCAGATGAATCCTGGGCCCCTCACCTATTCCTTCTCTACTGAGCATGCTCAAATAGATGTGCTCAGCTGGAGGGAGACAGAAGCCTCCTTGGGTGGTGGGTGGAACACTGAGCTGAGCTGGGTACTCCACAGTCTCTGCCCTGCCATGCTTCATTAAGTCACCAAAACCTGCTGAGGTGTCTTCTGGCCCCTGGGGACAGAGGAATGAGACCGGGCCCCACCCTGAAGGAGCTCCCGATCTAGAGGGATAAAAGCATGCACAGTGAATCCTCAGCAGGCCCAAGAATGAAAAAGGGAACCCCGAGGCCGGAGTTCCGAGAGGTATGGCCCAGGTGGGGAGGGCAGGGAAGGTAGCCCAGGAGGGGAACATTGGAGCTGGGTCTTGAAGTAAATGCTTCGCAGGTGAGAAAGGAAACAAAAATGTTGGCAGAGAAATTAACCTCTCTTGGCTCTGAAGACACCATCACTGCCTTGGACAGTAATTTTATATTTTTATTTTAATTAGTATTTCAAATCATTAATAAGTGGTTTCTGCGTAGTTTGCATAGCTGTACTTTACTCAGAGAAACACTGAAGAAAAACCAAGCGCTAGAGTCAGCACTGGGTTCTCCTTTCAGTTCTCGTGCCCTTGCAAAATGGGGAGAGGCCCTGGGCTGCCTGCTCACAGAGGTGTGAGGCTGTGTCCCTTGGAAGAGACATTAGTGATCTCACCCACTCTGCAGACTGGTCTCCCTGCCAGACGAGGGCTCATGGGGCAAGAAGAAGCATTGCCCCCTTCCCCCTCCATCTTCCCACCACGGGAGTCCAGGTAACTAACCCTAGGACGGACCTAAATGAGCTTCCCTCTCTCTCACCTGGTCACCTTCCTTCTCGAAGGTGATCCGTGTGCCCTGCCTCCAACCAGGCTTCACATCAATTGTGAGGATCTTGTCCTTGATGGTAGAGGAGTACCCATCCTCGTTCAGCACCTGCAGTGGGATGGTCGGGGGAGGACTGCTCGGGGCTTCTCGGCGGGAAGGAAGTGTGTAAGGATCTGTGCCCGCACTCAGTCGTTCGTCAGTGGGGACAACCTGCCTTGAGCCATTTCCACTCCAGCCCCCTTCCACCAGAACCAGGAGCTTAGGGTTCTGGAACAGTGGGGGACATCATGGGGCTGGGGCCTGAGATGCCAAGCAGTCACCATGAGTAAGTAGGTCAAGGCCACCGCTCCAGCCCCAGAAACCATGCGGCCCAGGCCACTAATGCGGGCACTGTGAACACGTACACAGTTCTCTCTCCCACCCCAGAGGGTGACACAGAGGTCAGCCTATCTGAGCCTCACCTAAAGCATTCCCCTATTATGCCATCATCCGAGCATTCCCCAGTCACATGCCCACATGGGTGTCATCTGAGCAAAGCATGCCCACAAGTGCCATCTCCTCCGCTGGGCAAAGTGTCGAAGGAGCATTGTTCCTGGACCAGCACAGTTCTGGGCCATGGGACTGAGGGTCTTCCTCAGCCAGCCCCCTCAGGGACTGGGTCTCAGCCCCCTCAATTCCCACACGGCTCCTTCTTACTCACAGGGCACCCCTCTGATGAAATCCTGAGGGCACGGGCTGGTGACACCCAGAGGGCAGAATTCTGAGTTCCGCTCCTCCCATGCAGAACCCTCCCACTTCTCATAAGGGTGCAGCTGACCTGAGAAGGGAAAGGTTCTGCCCCGGTTAGAAAAGCTGCAGAGGGAATTCCAACACTAGGAAAGCACCAGGCTAATACCCCCGATGCTCCCTCCCAATCTTCAGATTCTGGAATTCTGCAGTGCTAGTCTCTGAGCCTGAGACAGCACGATTCCCTCAGAGACCACCCACCCCTGTGGTCCCTAATTGGAGCCAGGGCGACTCTTAGGGTTGCAGGGGACAGATGGCGGCTCCCAGGCAAGTAAGTACTCACCCTGCGGGAGATCTTGATTTTCTTGGTGCAGCCAAAAAATAAGTCCTCAAGGGATAGGTAGAGGTCTCTTTCAATTGGGGGGTCCTGTTTCTTGACCCCTCGGCCCCGGAGCCCCCCAAAGTTCAAATCCACCTCATTTCCTTCTTCATCAAAAAACTCTGCAGAGGTGGGGAGAGGAGTAAGAGAAACTGTATATAGAAACCGGATTGACAGTACTTCCCCCACCCACCTCTTCAGCCCCCACGGGTAATACCCAGCACCCCATCCCTTCTCCCCTTCTCAGAGGCTCAGACTTAGGCCAAGAAGCTGAACTCAATTGCAGATCCAATGATTACCATCCCTTGCCACCCCCATGGCCTCATCCCCCACTTTGGGCATGCCCCCTGACCTTGCTGACTTCCTTCCCCCACAACTTGGGGAAGGACCTGGCTGGAGAGGAGAGGAGGGCCCTGGTGGCAGCACCTGGCAGTGCCAGAAATGACTCAAGCGGTTTTCACTCTTGGGAGGGGAGCGTCCTAGCGTGGCAGTCCTCCCTACCCTTCCCCAGACTACCCTCCCCCTCTCTGTCCAGCTCAGCCAAAGACCACTAGAGGCCCCCAGACTCATTTTTATAAAGTCAGGAGGGGCAGGGCTAGTCCCTAACAAATCTGAGAGGTCACCAGCATATCCTGTATCCCCAACTCCTCTCTTCTCAACTCTTTTGCCCCTGCCCAGCTCTATACTCATAACCCCTCGTGATGCCCCGCCCTTCCACCCTGGTGCAGACAGGGCCTCTGTCCCCTGAGGCACTGTGAAGTCACGCGGGGGGGGGGGGGGGGCACGGCATCAGTTTCTCTGCCTGAGAGATGGAGAGATAAAGCCCAAAGGCCTCCACCATTAGAATTGGGTAGCGAAATGATGATGAAGAGCTTAAACTTACTGAGATCTTACTATGCATAGGGTGCTGTTTTCAGCTTTTTATGCTATTATTGCATTAGCTCAGAGGCCAAACAAAAGGCTTAAAGTCCCACAGGTATTTGAGTAGTAGAGTTGGGATCGGTCCACGATTTAACTACAGAACCTGTGCCCTTAACCACTACACTATGTGCTGGAGGTGCAGCCCTTTGTAACCTGTGGAGTCAGGAGTGACCATCAGGATCGGGTTTTCTGCACTCTGCCTCTCATGGCTAGTGCCACAGAATGAACTTCACGCTAGAATGACACGATGACCTTAGGCTGTGGAGGGCACAGCAGCATCACACTATGTCCCCCCTAAGCAGTGATGGGCTGGTAACCAAGAGCTCTGTGAACTACTTGTCCCCCTTTTGCATTGCTGAATTCATTTGTCCATGCAGCACCTATGGTGTGCCTGGTTTTAGACACCCCGATAGCCAGGTCACAGCAAGCCTGGCCCGTTGGCTCTGCAAGGAGATGGGGCAAAGAACCCCTAGGAGGAAGCACTGTAGCAGTCTAGCCCCTAGGCACTGCCTGAGGGACCCCCAAGCCTTGAGATTGACCTTCCCTAAAGAGCAATGCCCCTATACACTCTGGTTTGGCTCCTCTGAACTGCCTCTTGTCCATGCACCCCTGACTGGGAGAAACAAGTCCAGCACAGGCATTTTTCTGACCGCAAAGCCCATCTTCATAAACGTCATCTCTTTTGATAATGGCCTGTGAGCAATGGACTGTTACAGCCATTGAATGGAGAGGAAGCTGAGGTTTCAGAGCGGTGAAGAGATCCGCCCAGGATCCACACAGCTCCTAAGTGGCAGCCCGCGGATTGAAAACGGCCCTCCGAATCCAAGTCTCATGCTTTCCCTGGTCTCACAGGGAGTTTATAAACCCAGGTTCCTCTGGCAGACAGGGGAGGGGCAGTGGGCTGCAGCCCACTCATCACAGTAACATGGAAAAAAGGGAGAGAAAACCTCTGGAATGCACAAAGGCTGGAGGAGAGGCAGGAAGAAGGGGTTGGGGAGCCAGGCAGTGAAAACCTAGGCTCTCTTGAGTTGCGTAACTGGAGCCAGGATGACAGGCCTGAGGGTTAACTGTTCTTGCAAGATGAGCTGAGCCTCAGAAATCAACTCTGGCTGTATGGGACCTGGGATTGCCCATCCATCCATCCACGGAGTCATCTACCACGCATCTGTACAATGAAACCTTATGCAGCCATAAAAGTTAGTAAAGTAAATCTGTATATAATGTATAATAAGACAAATGGAAAAAAAAAACAATGTGGTCCTATTTCCTTAGTGAAATAAAAGTCTATGTAAAAATAAGAATATGCTTCCTCATGACTTGGTTGGAGCGGTATCCCATATGCCAAAAAGGTTGTGGGTTCAATGCCCAGTCAGGGCACATGCCTGGGTTGTGGGTTCAATTCCCCAGTTGGGGTATATATAAGAGGTAACTGGTGTATGTTTATTTCTCACATTGGTGTTTCTCCCTCTTTTTCCCTTTCACTCTCTCTAAAATCAAACATGTCCTTGGGTGGGGATTAAAAACACTAAAATAAGCAAAATAAAATAAAAATAAAAATTGCTCATAAATGCACATAAAATTTCTGGAATAATACATAAATTGTTAGCAGTGAGTGGCTGCTTTGGGGAAAGGAATGGAGGCTTGTAAAAGTTAAAAAAAAAAAAAACTAGTCAAAGAAAAGCATCTTTACAGCTACATCGTTTCTCAGTAAGGCAAGGGGGTAGGCAGAACCTCTTACCAGCAAAGGGGTTGTTTCCTCCGAAGAACTCATGGAAAACCTTTTCAGGGTTGCCGTGGAAGACATAACCAGTTGTCCATGGTATCTGGGACCCAAATTCCATAGGAATCCCGCCCTTCAGACCCTCTTCTCCAAACTTGTCATAGATGCCTCTCTTCACAGCTGTGGGTATATGCTACCTTGAGGAGGGGTCCAGCCTTGGGGGCTAAGACAGCTGGAAGGCTGGGAAAAGGGGGATGTGGGAAAGAGCATGGGGTAAAACAGCCTTATTTCTGAAGTATCTGCTGTCCAGCAGTCTTCGGAAGGACACCATAGAAGTTAGGGGTTTGATTTCCCTGTGGGTGGACCAGGCACAGGCCCCCGAGGAGAGATGGGAGAGACTGAGACTCTCTGAGGACGGATGGGCGCTAGAGTGGGGACAGGGAGACCGAGGGTCGGGCTTAACCCATCAGAGCTGCT
The DNA here is from genome assembly GCA_004027475.1 of Anoura caudifer. Taxonomy (NCBI): domain Eukaryota; kingdom Metazoa; phylum Chordata; class Mammalia; order Chiroptera; family Phyllostomidae; genus Anoura; species Anoura caudifer. The sequence continues at coordinate 256,227 of PVKU01000336.1, read as the reverse complement.
CTCTCATCTTGGGTAAATAGAATCCTAGAACCTTGCAATTTTAGAATTTGATAATTCTAGCATTCAAATTCTAAAGCTTTGAAATGTTAGCGCCTGCCTTGATGAGACTGGATGAACACATCAGCTTGATCTGGGGGCTCTCCACACTGAGTCCTCCACCTTAGCTTGCGTCTACTGAGAAAGGTAATTCTGCATTCTCTTCTTTCTCAGTTTTTTTCTATCCTGCTTACTCTGTGTTAGGGCCCCTCAGAAACCCCAACACTCAGAGACTTAAGGAGCTGTCTTAATGGAGGGGTGGGACAGAGGGGGTGGCTTGGAATCACTCCTCCAGGCTCAGCCCATCACTCACGGTCGCTCAGCACATCGTAGGCCTCTGCTATTTGCCTGAATATCTCTGCTGAGGATGGCTCAACGGACTTCAGCGGGTGGTGCTGCAGGGCAAGTTTCCGGTACCTAGAGCGGGGAGTGTTAACAGAAGTCAGCGCTGCCGCCATGTTCCCAAGTGCAGACCATGGGTCAGAGGTGGCCCTGCTATCTGCTGCCTGGGGGCCTCTCAGAGCTTTGAGGTTCCCAGCTATAAATCAGGGCTGTGCTGGCCAGGGAGGCACATTGCTCAGACTCCCTGGAGGAGAACCCAGTGAAGGAAGCATAGTTGATTGACAGCCCTGGCTGAGCCCCTAGGCATTTGTGCTGAGGCTACACCTGCCCCCACCCCAGCTGCTCCCAACCAATGCCTAAGCGTGCTGGGGAGATTAGTACTGGCCCGTTGCTGAAGGGCATGGGACTCCTCCAACACTCAGCCTCTGCTTGAGGACTCCCACCAGCCTGGCGGAGATTGTCTCCAGACCATGCTGCAGCCTTCCGCCCCCAAACCTTCCTCCCCTCTCTCCTTTCACAGGGGCCAGACGTGCACTGTCCCTGCACACTCCTGCTCCCCCTTCACCCCAGGGGTTTCCCCCAGTAGATTTTTTGCACATCTAATCCCATGTTGGTGTCTGAACTGACACACATGCTTCTTGGGAAGATTAGATCCAATAAAGTGTCAGAGGGGCTGGTACAGAGAGGCACTCCGCGCCTGTCAGATTCTTTCACCGTCTCCTACCTCTGCGCTCAGTCTTCTCTCAGCTTTTGTGCCTGCCCAAGCCCACCACTCGATGACGCGCTGCCTACAACACCTGAGAATCTATCATCAGCATCCCTGGAGGAAGAGAGGTGGCACGAACTGGGTGATTTGTAAAGAGTTTAATAAGGGCCCTGGCTGGTGTAGCTCAGTGGACTAGCGCAGGCTGCGAACCAAAGGGTCACCAGTTCCATTCCCAGTCAGGGCACATGCCTAGGGTGTGGGCCAGGTCCCCAGTACAGGGCATGTGAGAAGCAACCACACATTGATATTTCTCTCCTCTAAAAATGAATAAATAAATCTAAAAAAAAAAAAGTTTAATAAGGGACCACTCATCAAAGTGATGGAAGAGGGTGGGAAACCACAGGGACAGTGCAGTACCAGAGGCCAGGAGCCCTGGGGCACCCTGACCACCCCTGAGTCTCTAGGGGTGAGGGAGCGGAGGTTACCTGGAGCCCCCAGAGAGAGTGTAGAGGCAGGGCCCTTGGCAGGAGCTGTGATCTTCAGTTAAGGGCCATAGCCAACCTGAAGAGACCTCACAGAAAGGGAACCGGAAATGAATACCCGACACCACTCTCCTCCCTCCCAGTCTCCTGCCTCGAGTTCTCTTTAGCAGGACGCATTAGGAAGTTTGAGGTCCAGGAAGCCTAAGGGTGCAGTTCAGATGAGTCAACCTGGAGAGCAGAGAGCAGGGTAAGGAAAGGCAGGGAGAAGGTCTGGAGGAGCAAAGCAGGACGTCAGCACAGCCTGAGTCACCCAGTACAAATCTGACCCCACGTGCCCTTTGATGGGTCATAGCACAGAGCCTCTGCCTTGCTCACACTTCCATGCTGGCATCCCCAGAGCTCGCTGCCTCTCTTCTCCATGCGCTGGCCTGGACAAGCTCACCTGCCCCACACTTTGAGCCCCACCTACTGGCTGATGACTCCTAAGCCTTTACTGCAAAGCTAGTCCCTTCTCTGAACACCAGCCTCTGCCCAGCTGCCCACTTGGTATCTCCTCTCCGATGTCCCACAGACCTCACTACTCCATGAGCCCAATCTCAACATTTTCATTCCTTAAGTCCCCTCCCCCATTTTCCAGGCACTGCAGCCAGAACACTAGCTGAGCATAATCTTTGGCTCCAAGTTCTCCTTTGTCCACTCCACACCCTACCACCATCACTAAGGCGTGTCAGCTTTCCCTTCCAACTAATATTCTGTTCCCGCCTGTTTATCCCTACAACCACCATAGAACCGTGCCTGCCTCTTTCTGGTTCCCCCTCTCCAGTCTGTTCTGTGTGCTGCCACGGGTCTGGTCCCTCTCTCTTGTTAATCTGGTGTTTCTAAAATGCTCCCTGACCAAGTCACTCTCCTGCCTAAATCCTCCCCTGGTTTCCCTTTGTGTTTAGCATAAAATCCAAATGCTTCTCAGATTCAGGCTGTTGCTTTTCTCTCTGGCCTCCTCCTCCCCTCACATCTCTCCTGCTCTCTGCTCCTATGCCCTCCCCTGCCCGGACTCCCCACACTGCTTTGCTCATGCCTTTAACATTCTACTCCCTTACCTGTAACACTCACCCCTCTGCAGTCCCCCCCATTGCCTCCTGGCAGATTTTTGTCCATCCTTCAATATTCAGCACAGGTGGCAATTCCTCCAGGACGCTTTCTTGGATTCCAGCTTTCATTCTAGACACCCCTTCCTATGTCCCCAGTGCCTTTGGTCCCTGTAACTTTTCATGCAGTGCTCAGTGGTTTGTTGACTGGCCTGTCTCCCCTGCTAGCCTGTGAGTTCCTTCAATGACTGTAGCCAGTTCTCTGTGTCCCCAGTACCTAGCATTGAGTAGCAGAGAGTAAACGAACGACATGAACTAACTGTCCCATGAGGCAGCCCGTCTCGCTGTGGGAGCTCTCCGAATTTTACGCAACTGTCACTCTTACTGAGCAGGGTCTGCTGTCCTGCAACTCTACCTCTTCATCCACGAAGGCCTGGCTCAGCCCTTGGAAGCCTTGCAGAGAATCTCCTCTGCCTCCCTGAGACTTCGACACCAGCCCTTCTTAACCATGGAGGTCACCGTCTCTATGTGAGGAGAATTGCAAATAAAATCTTTCAATGAGTAAAAGTAAAGAGATTTGAGAAGAGTTCAGTTTTTCATGCACACCTGAGTTTCAAAACGATCCCTGTGTTAACATCACTCTGGTTCTCCCGCCTTGCTGAGCGGGGGACGGGGTGGAGTCTCGTGCTGATGTGGCAGCTTGCAGTGAAGGAGTGATGTCGAAGAGGTTAATTGCTGAGTGATTAGGAATTATTGCTATGTAAGTTTTGGTTTTTGGGGGGCAAAATCTAGGCACTCATATAAGAGAGTGGGTTATACATGTGACCCATACCTTCAGGGCTGCTGTAGGGAGAAGGGTTCCGCACTGTTGTTTGAAACACATGCCAGTCTTTTAATCACTGTATGACATGGTTTCGGGTGCAAATGTTTGCTGGGCATTTTCATGTTCATTATCTCATATAACCCCATTTCAATACCACAACAACCCACCCCCACTTGCTTAGAGAGGTGGGAAAATGGAGGCTCAGAGAGGTTAAGTAATTTGCCCATGTCACACAGCTAGCAAGTAGGAGAACCTGGATTCAGACCTAGGACTTTCCAATGCTTAAGTTGGGTTATTTTTCTGGATTCCAATTGCTCTCCCTCCTCATGACGTTCCTCTAGACGGGCCCCAATGCCAGTGAGATACTCTGAACAGTGGGTGACATGGCACATCACCCTGAATTGTTCTTTGTTTCATGAGTTCGTGGCTTGTTTCTCCAACCTCGCTGGAGACTCCCCACTTATGCCACTTAGATGCCCACACACGCAGGACCTGGCCCTCAGCAGGCAGCTAGAGCGGCCGGTGTCTGACGCTGGCTCTGCTGCTTACTGGGCACACGGCCTCAGGATAACGGTGGCGCCTCCTTCTCAGGGTTGTGAGGACTGAGCGAAATAATGACGGGAGGTTCTCAGAACAGCATCTGTACAGTTCAACCAATGCAGCTATTATCACTACCCAACCTTAATTGATTGAAATGATCCTAGATTCGTCCTTTTTTTTTTTTTACCCTCTAATTATCCAATTAATTGTCAAGTCCTTTCTCTCCCCTCTCAGTAGCCCACTGCCATACTTCAGGCTTCTTTTGTTGCCTTGGTCATCACAACAGACGCAGCAGGGTTCTCTCTCCTCCCAAAATAGGCTTCCACGGCACCTGTGCTGCCCCTTTTGTACCACTCACCACACTCGTGACTTAGTCGACATCTGTATTCACCCAAAAAATTAAACTGTCTCTGAGTCATGTTTATCTCTAACCCATTAGGTTGTCGCCCAATAAATATTTGTCTAAAATTGGGGTTTTCCCCCCAGGAAATGTGCTGATTCCTGTCCTAGGCTTTCTTAGAGATGGACCATAAAGCCCCCGAGACTTGGTGCAGTTTATTCAACACCAAAATCGCATGTGACGGCCGAAATAAAACTTGTACCACAGACCTCTGGACAGGCCACTCCTCTGTTCACAGTCCGCTGGTTCTCCATAATACCCAGAACAAAGTTCAAATGTCTCCTTTGTTCTCATTTCATTGCTGGAAAAAGCAGGGTGCCCAAGAGAGAAGACAGGGCATGGAGGGGAAAGGATGATGCCTGGGGACACCTGACCCAGCTCAAAGCCAGGATGAAAGTGTGCAAGAAGAAGGAGGAAACAAGGTTTTATGGTACTTGCCCGAAACTGTGCAGGAAAGCTCAGTCTGAGACAGAGGAAGGTGGAGCCTGCCCCAGCACAAGCCTAAAACCCCACTCCTGTCCCAACTTACGCCTTCTTGATCTGGGCATCCTCTGCATTGTGAGTGACGCGGAGTATAGCATAATAATCCTGGCCCATGGCTGGCAGGCTGGCTGGCAGTCCTGTGGATAGTCTGGACTCCACCAGGGCTGTTAGTCTGCATTCCTTGGTTGCTCCTGACAACCACACAGGGGCACTCTGGGAGTTGTAGTCCTTCCTGTCTAAGCAAACCACCTTCTCAGCTACCTCTGCCTTGTAGGAAGAGTGAATGAAAGGACTGAGAGAACTGGGGCTGATTCTGTGAACCTGATAAAGATCACTCAACTCAGCAACCAGAGGGTTAAGGGATGTAGCAATTAGTTGTAATTAAAAGTTTTCAGAACAAATGCATTTAGCTGTTTTTGTCTTGTTTTGTTCTGAGAGAGGGGGAAAAGAGGGAGAAAGAGAGGGAGAGAAATCTATTGCCTCTCATAGGCACCCCGACCAGGGACTGAACACGATGCAACCCAGGCACATGCCCTGACCTGGAATCAAGCTGGCAACCTCTGCTTTGCAGTGGAAACCAACCGAGTTACACCAATCAGGGCTAGCTGTTTTTTGCACATTATTTTTTATTTTAGAGAAGTTTTGAACTTTCAGACAAGTTATGAAGATAGCAGAGTTCTCAAACATCCCACACTCAGTTTGCCCCATTAACATTTTACATGAGTGTGGTACATTTGTCACAAGTAATAGCCAATATAAATGCATCACTTAGAAGTCCATTCTTCATTCAGATTTCCCAGTTTTTTAAATATATTTTATTGATTATGCTATTACAGTTGTCCCATTCCCCCGCTTCATTCCCCTCCACCCTGCACACCTGCTCCCACCTGCATTCCCCCCACTTTAGTTCATGTCCATGTGTCATAAGTTCTTTAGCTCCCACACTATTCTTACCCTCCCACTGTCTATTTTCTACCCACCATCTATGCTACTTATTCTCTGTACCTTTTCCCCCTCTCTCTTCCTTCCACGCCCCTGTTGCTAACCCTCCATGTGATCTCCATTTCTGTGTGATTCTGTTCCTGTTCTATTGTTTGCTCAGTTTGTTTTTGTTTTTAGGTTCGGTTGTTAATATATGTGAGTTTGTTGTCATTTTATTGTTCATATATTTTTAAAATATTTTATTTATTTATTTTTAGAGAGAGGAGAAGGGAAGGAGAAACAAAGGGAGAGAAACATCAACGCGTGGTTGCCTCTCACATGGCCCCCACTGGGGACCTGGCCCGCAACCCAGGATGTGCCCTGACTGGGAATTGAACCAGTGACCCTTCGATTCACAGCCCATGCTCAATCCACTGAACTACACCAGCCAGGGCTACTGTTCATATTTTTTTATCTTCTTTTTCTTAGATAAACCCCTTTAACATTTCATACAATAAGGGCTGGATGATGATGAACAACCTTAACTTGACTTTATCTGGGAAGCACTTTATCTGCCCTTCCATTTTAAATGAACGCTTTGCTGGATAATCTTGGAGGTAGGTCCTTGCCTTTCATGACTTTGAATATTTCTTTCCAGCCCCTTCTTGCCTGCAAGGTTTCTTTTAAGAAATCAGCTGATAGCCTAATGGAAACTCCTTAGTAGGTAACTATCTCCTTTTCTCTTGCAACTTTTAAGATTCTCTCCTTATCTTTAATCTTGGGTAATGTAATTATGAGGTGTCTTGGTGTGGTCCTCCTTGGGTCCAACTTCTTTGGGACTCTCTGAGCTTCCTGGACTTCCTGGAAGTCTATTTCCTTTGCCAGATTGGGGAAGTTCTCCGTCATTATTTTTTTGAGTAAGTTCTAAATTTGTTGCTCTTCCTCTTCTCCTTCTGGTAACCCTGATTGGGATGTTGGAATGTTTAAAGATGTCCTGGAGATTCCTAAGCCTCTCCTCATTTTTTTGAATTCTTGTTTCTTCATTCTATTCTGGTTGAATGGTTTTTTCTTCCTTCTGCCCCAAACCGTTGTTTAGAGTCCCAGTTTCCTTCCCGTCACTGTTGGTTCCCTTTACATTTTCCTTTATTTCACTTTTCATAGCCTTCATTTTTTCCTCTAATTTGTGACCACATTCAACCAATTCTGTGAGTATCCTGATTACCAGTATTTTGAACTGTGCATCTGATAGGTTGGCTATCTCTTTGATGCTTAGTTGTATTTTTTCTGGAGCTTTGATTTGTTCTTTCATTTGGGCCTTTTTTTTTTTTGGTCTCTGCGCACCTGTTACGTAGTGAGGGGCGGAGCCATGGATATTCACCAGGGCTATTCACCTGGGCGAGGCAACCCAGTCTTTGGGTTGTGATGCTGGAGAGGGAACGATGTGACTTGCTCTTCTCTCGGCTGGATTTCAGTCACTTCCCCCACTACTCACAAGCAAATTGGACTCTACTGGTGCTGATTCCTGGGTGAGTGGTTTGTGTACATTCTGGGACCCTGTGAGTCTCTCCAATGAACTCTCCTGTGAGGCTGGGAGTTTCTCCTGCTGCCGCCTCAACCCCCACAGGTGTTTTCTGTCAGAGGTTTGAGGCCTTATTTCCCTGTGCCAGAACCCTGGCTTGCGAGGTCTGTCTTGCTCCCCAGTTGTTCTTCCTGGTTTATCTGCACGCAAATGTGGGACCACCTGCCCCGGTCCACCAGCTGCCACCTTGCTGTGAGTCCTCTCTGCCCCAACTGTCGTCTCTGCCCCTCCTACCAGTCTGGATGAATGTTTCTTCTTTAACTCCTTGGTTGTCAGACTTCCGTACAGTTTGATTTTCTGTCAGTTCTGGGTTTTTGTTTTTAAATTTGTTGTTGTCCTTTTGGTTGTGTGAGGAGGCACAGTGTGTCTACCTACACCTCCATCTTGGCTGGAAGTCAATTTCCCAGTTCTTAACCTCAGGTTTTGTTGCTGTTCCAGGATCCCACCTAGGATTCCACATCACGTTTAGTTGTCCTGTCTCCTCAGGCATCTTGACTACAACTGCTTCTCAAACTTTTCTTCTTTTCAATGACTTTGACAATTTAAGAAGCACTGGTCGGTTCCTTTGGATTTGTTTGATGCTCTTACGATTAGAATGGGGTTTTGGAAGGAAGATCACAGAGGCAAAGCACCTTTCCTGCCACATCAGATTGAAGGTGCGAGCCAGCAGTATGACTTAACGCTGGTGATGCTGACCTTGGTTGCCTGCTGAGGTGGTGCTTGTTAGGTCTCTCCACCAAAAGGTCACTTCTGTTTTTCCCTTTCTGGGTTGCACATTTTGGTGTCTGTGTGTGTGTGTGTGTCTGGGAGAGAGAGAGAGAGAGAGAGAGAGAGAGAGAGAGAGAGAGAGAGAGAGAGAGAGAAAATGAGAAAGAGAAAGAGAAATATAATCAGAAGTGAACAACTGCCCTGGCTGGTGTGGTTCAGTTGGTTGGGGTGACGTCCCTTAATGGGGGGTGGGGGGTGGGTTCAGTCCCCTGTCCAGGTGAGTATAATCCCTGGTCCAGGTATGTGCAGGTGGGGCAACTGACAGGTTTCTCTATCACATTGATGTTTCTTTCTCTTCCTCTATCCCTTCTTCTCTAAAAGCAATGAAAAAGTGTCCTTGGGTGATGATTAAAAAAGGAAATTAACTAACAACTGGCACCCTGGCCAGTGTGGCTCAGTTTGTTGGAGCATCGTCCCGTAAACAGAAAGGTCATGGGTTGGATTCCTGGTCAGAACACTCGCCTGCTTTGTGGGTTTGGTCCCCCGATCAGCATGTGTATGAGAGGCAACCAATTGATGTTTCTCTCTCACATTGAGGTTTCTCTCTTCTCCCCCTCCCTTTCCCTTTTTCTAAAATCAACACACATGCCCTTGGGTGAGGATAAAAAAAAAAGTTAACTGGGAGGAGATCTGGGTGGGGATACAGTGGAATCCTTTGTACTATTCTTGCAACTTATGTTTAAATTTGAACTTCAAAATAAAAACAAAGTAGAAAAAATATATAAGAGGTCTACAGAGACTTGAGCTCAAGAAAAAGAAACCTTTACTTTGCAAGGCTGTTGTGAGAACTGTGCTTGGCAGAGTATTTACTCAATAGCTGATGCCACAACTAGCTTGAGAAACAGAGGTAGTACTTCTCCCAAGAAGTCACAAGGGGGCATCTGAAAACCAAGAAACAAGGTCTAGCACAGTTTCACTGGGCCTCTAGTGCTATGGATGGGGGTTGTCCATCCTTCCTTACCCAGAATGCACTCCTCAACCCAAAAGAAAAAACATCTTTGTATGTTGCCAACTAGGGATTTTTCCATTCAAAGTGGACAAGGCTTTGGGGCACCTGAGAGCTAGTCTCTGCTCCTTCTGTTTGGGTCTGGATTGCATGTCAAGCACCTCTGACTCCATCACAGCCAGAATACTAACCCTGGAACCCTATGAAAAGGGCCTCATGAATGTGACAGCAAATGGAGAAGAGTGAGCCCTGGAATGGGGACTCACAGCCATAGTTGCCGTGTGATGAACTCGAGCCATATCCTGTGTCACCCTGTTTTCTTAATCTGACTTCTTGGAGGTACCCCACGGACCTCCTAGGAGTCAATGTTTTTGAGCTCTGGAATGTCTCTTTGGGTCACCTGACCCTATCACAAATCATGTCCTTGCATGAAATAGCTCGATTCCCAGACAACTCGTGACCACATGGAGAGGTGGAAGGAGCACAGACCTTGCAGACAGACCGAGCAAGGTCCAAATCAAGGCTCTGGTACTTAATTTCTTGAGCCTCTATTTTCTTTTTTGTAAAACAGGATTGCGAGGATTAAAGATATAAATACAGTACCTAGAACAGAGTAGGTAACCAGTAAATGAATTACAGTATTTTATTTTCACAATTTTGTTTAGCAATAAGCAACAGGTAGAAAAAATGGGGTTTAAAAACAGATTGAGCAAAAAGTAAAAAGGACTCATGGGCATGGACAACAGTGTGGTATTGCTGGGGGAAGAGGGTATAAGGGGACTAAATGGTAATTAAAAAATATAATAAAGATAAAAGTCAAGATAAACTGTGTTCCTGTTCTCTATGACCCTTGGCAAATCACATCATCTCATTGAGTCTCACTACTAGTATGTCACAAGGTAGTAATAAAGATTACATGAGCCCTGGATGGTGTGGCTCAGTAGATTGAGTGCCGGCCCGCTAACCAAAGAGTTGTTAGTTCCATTCCCAGGCAGGGCACATGCCTGGTTTGTAGGCCAGGTCCCCAGTGGGGAGCGCACTAGAGGCAACCGCACAGTTTCTCTCCCTCTTTCTCCCTCTCTTTCCCACTCTCTAAAATTAAGGAAAAATTTTTTTAAATTTAATTATATCTATATATAAAAAAAATTACATGAGAATATACCTTTAAGAATTCTGTAAATCATACTAGTACCCCAGACAGGAATTACCTCCTTCCCTTAAATAAATTCCAGAGTTTCGTCTACATGGCCCAGCTCAAATGTGGCATGGTCTAAGAAATTTTCTCTTTAATATTAATCTCTAAAATGTAAATGATATGATATTCATGCTCTGGAAGTTAAAAAGAATGAGTAAGGTCTAAATGTATTGAAATGGAAAGAACTCAGAGTCACTGAGTGAAAATAAGCCAGGGAATACATACCTTATAATTTCATTTTTATGTTTAGAGAAAAAAAGAAGTAACCATGTCACACCCTTGCTTAAAAACTCCTTCACGGTTCCCCACTGCCAGCTAAGTGAGGTTTAAACGCCTTACTGGCATGCAAGCCCATTCACTATTTGGGCCCTGCCAACCTCTCCAGCCTCATCTCCTACAGGTCAGCCTGGCCATCCCATGAGCCCTGGGTTCCATCTGTGACTTTAAAGTGCCCTTTCCCATCTCTTCCTGTAGGTCTCAAACTTTGGCATGCATCCGAATCATGGAAGGCTTGTTAAAATATGACTGTGGGCCTTCCCCACAGAATTTCTGATTTAGGTCTGAACTAGGGCTCAAAGATTTCTCCGTTCCCCAGCGATACTGATACAGCTGTTCCAGGGACCACACTTCGACAGCCCCTACCTTTACAATCACCCGTGTGCAGGCTGACAGTCCAAGTCAGTTTGCCTGGACAGAGAGTCACAGGTAGCAGAAACCCCTCAGTCCAAGGGAAACTGGGGTGGTTGGTTTTCCTCCCTGTATTAAAATTTTTCCCAGATTGCTGCTTATGGGACATTTACTGTTGCCGTCAATCAGCCCTTCTCTATGGCCAGGCCAACAGGAAGCGCCTGAGAAAGGAGTTCCATTGGCTTGACTGAGTTTTTGCTGGAACAAGAGTATTTAACAAAGTTTTGCAAATTCAGACTCCTCCAAATGTATTCTCTTTATTTCCTTCAGAGAACAGGCTTTAGTTCTCTGGTCCTGTAAACATTCGACACAACTGATGTGAGATCAAACTGCAAGCAATCCATAACCTCACCCTGTGTTGCTGGGGAGACTTTACACAAGAAGTTGGGGCAAATGCAGTGAGCACATCTGAGCTCCCTGCTCAGCTCAAATGAGTCTTGTTATGGAATGATAGTTCCACATGGCCGATGGAAGTGGCTTTCTGTGACTTCCAAAGGGTGCCCAAGACAATAAAGGGCATGGTCCTTGGGAAGGACTGATGTTTCTGCTCATGGTTGATCGAGGTCAATGGTTTCTATTGACTAGGACTTCTCTTTCCGAGGAATCAGAGGTCAGAGAGCTGATAGCGTCGCACAAGACCATCTCGGCAGCATGAGTAGATCTGCTTCTCCCACGTGGCTACCTGGAACACAAGAGTTCACAGCCCAAAGTAAGCCTGGAATTCTCCCATTTCAGAAACATAGAGCCTAGTCATTCATCCTCTACTAGTACAAGGGAGTCTGAGAAGCTTACTAACTCCAAAGACAAGACAAGAATTATATCCATATGTATTTTTAAAATGGCTGACCAGGGTCAAGTGCACTATGTCTACAGAACAGAGATACTAATTAGTCAAGTGGAGAGCAAACCCACTAGTGTTGTGCATGGTTTAGTGCAGAGAGTCTGTACTCAGGGAGGACATGGTCCACAGACAGCCCTGGGTATCCCTGAACCTCACAAAATTGTATGTAAACCAGTTCTCAATATGTGCCTTTTTTCTGAGAGTTTCATCAACTTCTCAAAGAAGTCTACAACTTAAAGACGGTTAAGAATTCCTAAACAGTGGACATAGCATGAATTCAGGAGGGAGCTTTTTGAACCTTAGGTTGGTTAGTATGCAGCGGCATGACCACAGGCTACTTCCTCAACTTCCTCTGGGCCCCAGTTTCCTTATTTGTATGAAGAAAATGACATGTTCACTCACAATATAGTACATTATGCGGAAACTTTTAGAAATGAAGTGGATGTATATCTATTTGCATGGAAAGAGCTCCAAGATGGTAAGTAAAAAAAGAAAAAAATTTTAAAAAATTTAAAAAAGTTGTAAGACAATATACAAAGTCCATTGGAAAAAAGTCCAGCCATTATTAATATAGTGAGAATGGTTTGCATGATACCAATGTGACCTGACAGCCAACAAGAGTGGATTGGAATGCACATGTGTGAACAATGATGACTTCTCTGTACTAGTCAGTGGGGCTGGTAGATGCCACTGAGTGAGCATGTGTACTGTGTGGTCGTCACATTCAAAATGACTGAATGAGTTGAAATTTTGCATTAAGCCTGAACGTTCCTCCACGGAAATGGATGATTCAGAAGGCCACAGCTATGGGCAACTGGTTACTAGCAGCTTCATCACAACAACATGCCTGCTCATGTATCATGTTGGTGCAGTTTTTTTGTGAAACAGCAAATCACCCAGGTGACTCAGCCTCTTACAGCCCAGATTTGGCTTCCTGTGACTTCTGCCTTTTCCCAAAACTAAAATCACCTCTGAAAGGGAAGAGATTTCAGACTGTCAGTGAGATTCAGGAAAATGTGACAGAGCAGCTGATGACAACTGGGAGAACTGTGAGAAGTCCGAAGGTGCCTACTTTGAAGGGGACTGAGGTGTCATTGTCCTATGTACAGTGTTTCTCATGTCTTGTATCTTCTTCAATAAATGTCTCTACTTTTCATATTACATGGCTGGGTACCTTCTGGACAAACCTCATATATAGGATGATCCTAATTATGTACAAACTAAGATAAAACTGTATTACGTACACAAATAAATAAACACAAAAACAGCCTTTAAAGATATGTGTCAAACAGTTAATGCTGGTTACTTCTGAAAAGAACTGAACTAAAATAGACTTAGAGGGGACTTTTAAGTCTGTATAATTCTGTAGTGCTTGAATTTTTATACGTAGGTATTAACTGTATAATTTTTTAATTAAAAAAACAGGAATAATACCTATACTTCAAGGAATGATAACATTTAATCAATGAGATAATATATATAAAACATCCAGCACAGTGTCTGGTCAATAAATATTATTTCCCCTTTTATTTTTCTCTTTCCAGTCTAATCAAATAAGACAATCACTCTTGAACTAACAACAATAATAGCTAGTACTTAGAGAATATTTTAAATTTACAAAGAGCTTTCATATGCGTTATGTCACCACTGCTCTCCTTTCACAGACGAACTGACAGACTGGGGAGGTGAAGTAATTTTTCAAGTTTCTAGATCTGACTCAAAATTTTTATTTTTTTCTATCTCATTCCTAAGTATTTTATCACCCAAATAATCACAAAATAGCTGGATTCAGTCCCCTCCAAAGCTCTAGATCCCAGGTGAGACGCCCCCGGATTGGTCTCCAGTCAGACCTGTACCTTGTACACAGGGTCGCAGTCAGCCCCAGTGAGCTCAATGACATAGTCTAGGTCTTGCTGGACAATGAAACAGCTTCCATCACCTAAGAGGCAGAGAGAAAATTGAGAAAATGGAAGAGAAAGCTGCATGCAAAGGAGTTTTTTTAAAACCTCAATATTTTAGAAGATAATCCTAAGACCCAGAAAGGCAAACAGGTCTCATTACACAGGTCAAATATGAGGACCTTACAGTGGCTGCCTACAATGCTGAGCTAGAGAGGATCTGAAGGCCAAGCACCTTCTGAGAGAAGGCTTGTCTTTGATTTTCAAGCCATTCCAAAGGACCTCACAGATCATCTATTTCGACTCTTAAAGCAAATACAGAATTCCCTGTGCAGCACCTTGCAGAGCAGCCAGCCAGTTTCAGCGGACACTTTTTTGGGTTTCACCAGTCTTCAATGTCCTGGATCCAATCCAGGATACCACACTGACTTAGTTGCCAAGTTTCTTTAATTTCCTCTGTTAACTGTTTTTGAATCACTAAATGAATCTAATCAAAAACCACCATAAACCTGGACTTCTTATTAAGTGTAGTAGTACAGTTTCCTAATTATTGAAGCCATTTTCAATTGGGTCCTGTTACTAACAGCCACAAACACCCTAACTGATACCCTGACTCAGGTAAGATGGTCCCTCCAGTCTACACAGTCTCACCCTCTCACCTGCATCACTCCTGTGAAGATTCACAGTGTCCCACAGTGAACACCTTGTTCCAGGCATTTCCCCCAAACCCACTCTCCAACTCCAAATATCTTGTCCTGGCTACACCAAGGTACTCACTTTACCCAGACTATTTATGTAAAGCCTCAAACATAGGCCCTACTGCATAGTAGGCACCTAGTAAATGACAGATTCCTTCTTTTTGCTCCCTTCCCTCATCTGTGACTTTGTACACACTATAGCTTTGCCTTGCAATGTTCATCTCTACATCTCCTGCTGGTATGATATTTGTCGGCACCCATGTCACTTGGTCTGTGAAGACATCCCTGCAGCACGTCTACCACTAAAGCTGGCTGTTCCCCATGTTCCCATAGAGTTTTTGGCTGCAGTGCTTATCGAACTGTACTTGATCACATATCCAAAAATGTCCATCTTACAAACTGTAAGCCCCTTTAGGGCAGACTATAACTGATTCATTATTGAAACTCAATGTTGTACAATAAGGAACAATACATTTACTCTACCAATATTTATTGAACATCAACTACACAGTGGGCACCAATCTAAATGTTGGGATAGTACGATGAATTAGCCACAGTCATTCCTCTCAGGGAACCTGGACTGGAGCGGGGACACAGACAATTACAACGTGGGGTGATAGACACAATATGCCAAGCATTCATGGAGGACCATGCCTCTAGCCCCAAAGACCAAGCACTTAAACCTATGTTTAACTGAACCACGCGGAGCCATCTCTCTCCACTGGCCACTGGACCCACCTTGGCTCGCAATGAATCCATCTCTGAATCTCAGCAGGGACAGAACTGGAGCTCCTGATCTGTGGATGACTTGTACCGGAGCCCTAGGATTCAGGGTAAAAGGGGCAATTTTAGTTTTTTTCTTCAAAAGCAATGGCTGAGTATATAGTACTAACCACGTAACAGCAAACAGGACGTAGGTGAATAGAGATTAAACTTTCACACGGCTTCTTTCCTGCAAGACCCTTAAATGGTAGACCAGGATAATCCACTCACACCTTGGAGTGCATCTGAACATGTCTCTAAACATGTTACCGAGCTAAATGGACCTGGTCACTGCCAGCATCTCCAGTTTTCAGGGAGGCCTGACAGGGGTTTAACATAACAATGTTAACAGTATGTTAACCTTTTTACTTTTAGACAATTAAGAAAGCTGTGAAATATTAAAGTTGTCATAACTTTGTAATACAAAACGGAAGGTAAGAAATATATATATATTTATATATTACATATATATATAAAATATATGTAAGAGTGATTGTATAATAGTAATCTGAGATTCCCTATCTCTGAGAAGGCAAAAACAAGTACAAAAATAAAGCACAAATTATGAAAGAAAAGTATAAGCTAGTCACTCTTTAGCTAGTTCTTCACTGCTCTTGGAATAAAGTCCACGCTCCTTAGGCTGGTATGCAAGTCTTTTCTAAGCAAACTCGCGCTTTCCTGTCTGGCATCACTTCTCACTGCTGTGCCGCTGCAGGGTACACACCTGTCATATTCAACTACTTCCACAGGCCCTCGCGCTTCCCTCCATGCCGGTCTACCTAGGGCAGAGCCCTTTCTTCCTGACTTGTAACGTCCTACTGGACAAGGTGCAATGGAAGCCTCAGCTCCCTGGGGATGCAGTCTCACCGCCCTTCCTCTCCTCGGTGCTTCCCCCCATTCCTGCGTACTGCCCTGTCAGCCCGCTGGTCACAGTGCACCGTGACAGTCCGGTGTGACTATCAGACTCCAAATGCCTGAAAGGCAGAGTCTGTACCTTTCCTTTCAGTGTCCTGCACAAAGCCAGAAGCCGTTTGGTAAGTATCAGTTGAACAAAGGAAGGGAATAGAAGGAGGAAGAAACTGTAGACACTGAAAAATCCTGAGACCGAGAGGTTATATGATTTTCTCTGGATAGCTTTAAGATCAGAAGAAGGCCTGTTTTAGATAGGTTATTATAAAAGCTAAATAAAGAACCAGAGCTGGTTTATTTGAACTTGAAAAACGATCAGTCTTAGGCCAACCCAGATCTAACTAACACCATAGAGAAAATTACTGAGCTCCTCAAAATTAAGGTGATTTTTACACAATCACGTTAAGTGAAATATTAGTTTAGTATTTAAGCTTAATTTCTGAAGCAAGCACTACACTGGGACAATCATGACAGTATGGAGTCAAATTTTCTTTCAATATGACTCCAAGAATAATTGTAAAAAACCAGACAATTCACACCAGAAAACCTTTATAAATGGAAAAACACACCGTTGACTCAGTAGTCATCCATATGCTACACTACAGCCAATAAAAGCTCCCTCTGTAGGTCTGTCACGCAAACGCATGGTGACTCACCTTGGACTCCTCACATCCAGCTGATAAATGTTTCCATCCTGTGTCCCAGCCAATAGCAAGAAGCCAGAGAGAAAAGTACAGCAGTTGAAGGCGTCTGAGCCAATAAAGTGGAATATCTGGGGACAAGTAAGAGACAAAAATGCTGTTAAAGCTTAATTTGTTTCCAGGAATAAACAGGCATGAAGAAAAGTTTACTATTTTTAGAGATATTTTCTTTCTTCCCCGTAAAGCATTCTTGATCTAAACTATGCATTCATTAACTGAGGAAGAAGAGCTCCCAGGATTTCAGGAACCTGAGTCTGGCTGAGGACTTATTCAGCAGTTTATATAATAATGTATTCCGAGGCAGCGATTTTCAAACTACTAACCCTCAACACACTGACTCATAGGATCTTCAACACCAAAAATCCTTCCTTTTCCTGTTTTCATTACAACCTTCCATTTGAGAAACAGTTGCAATTCACACATTTAAGATTTGCTTCATGTCACTTCTAACCACCTTTTGAAGGGAGATACTCTGCAGGAAAAGAAGCAAGCTTAGCCCTGGTGGGGTGGCTCAGATTGGAGCTTCTGGTGGGATGGCTCAGATTGGAGCATCGTCTTATATACCAAAAGGTTGCCGGTTCAATTCCCGGTCAGGGCACATACTGAGATTGTGGGTTCAGTCCCCAGTTGGGGCAGCAACCCATCGATGTTTCTCTCCCCAACCCTCCTCTTACCCTAATGTCAATGAAGATATCCTTGGGTGAGGATTAAAAAAAAAAAAGAAAAAAGTTAAATAAAGTGGCAATTTAAAGAACCACAATTCTCCCATGTACTTGAAAAAGGAAATGATCTGATTTTTATTTATTCCTTACTGCTAGCTCAAATTGATCATTTCTCCCTTGAATATTCTAAAAAGGAAAGTAACAAAGTAAAACAAAACATAACAAACAAAAATCCTTGATTTCTCTTTGGAAGTAAAAGCCAGCATGGAAATTCAAGAGTGCAAAGGCAATATGATAAAAAATGGTGATGTTTCTGGAACAAACATTGAAAATGGAAATACCACCAGCACAATGAAATAGCAAAATAAAATGAAAATACACACCCTATGGCTAAACCAAATCATTAAAGTTATCTGGGTGTTGGAAAGAAATTTTAAAAATCCAATCCAGGGAACTCAGAGTTTAATTAAGAATATAGTATACCCAGCAAAACTCTAGAGGAAGAAGGAAGAAAACCAACTAATTCTTCTATAAAAAACAATTCTGATCATTATTTGATCTAGAGCCCTGAGTGCGTGTACGCTTTACTCAGAATTTCTTCACATTACCTTAGAGGTAAAAAGGGGTCTATATAACCTCATTTTACATATGAGGGTCAAGGAAGGTCAAGAGGGAAAGATTGGCTGAACAAAAAACAAAGGTCACAGAGCAGGAGAGCATTTCATCCTCATCACATAACCCTATGAGGTAGGTCCTACCAGGCCCAGTTTAATAATGAGGAAATTGAGGGTCAGAGAGGTTAAGTAACCTGTCCAATGTTATAGTCATTAAATGGAAGAGCTGGGATTTAAATGTTGCCCTATAACAAACCCACTTTTTTAACTGCTACAACGTACTGCCTCTCACTCATGCAGTTTTCTCAAAAAGTGAATACAGCGTGCATGTAGAAATATTTCTAAAACAGCTTATCAAGAATCAGCATGACCCAGTGTCCCCAAGAATTCAAAGATCTTAGAGGAACCACTTGCCGGCTGCCTGCTCTGTAGTCCCAGGCACTGAAGCTTCTTGTCTTCCTGGGCCAACAGCAGCATTTTCGATTCTGTTCCAACCTCCCGTTCGCCTGCGTGACAGACAAGCTGCGTCAGTAACGGGCTATCAGCTGGCCGTACCCAGAAAGCATGGATACTGATAGCTGTTTATGGAATTACTTTGTTAGTGATTCACTCATTAATTTTTTAAAAAGATTTTGTTTATTTTGAGAGAGAGGGAAAGAGAGGGTGAAAAGAGAGGGAAACATCGATAGGAGAGAGAACATCGATCAGTTGCCTTTTGTCTCTGCTCCCAACTAGCAACTGAAACCACAAAGCAGGCATATGCCCTGATTGGGGATCAAACCCGCAACCTTTCACTCTGCAGAATGATGTCCAACCAACTGGGCCACACCAGTCAGGGCCACTCATCAATTTAAAAAAGTATTTATTATGTTCTATATCTTTTTTTTTTTAACACTTTTTTTTTAAAGATTTTATTTATTTTATCTTTAGAGGGGAAGAGAAGGCGAGAGGGAGAGAAACATCAACATGTGGTTGCCTCTCATGCGTCCCCTGCTGGGAACTGGCCTGCAACCCAGGCATGTGCCCTAACTGGGAATCAAACCGCAATCCCTTGGTTCGCAGGCCCGCGCTCAATCCACTGAGCTACACCAGCCAGGGCTATGTTCTATATCTTGACTGTGGTATTGTTTATATACCACAGTCAAGTGGTATGTAAACACATTTGTCAAAACTCACAG
This sequence comes from Anoura caudifer, assembly GCA_004027475.1. Classification (NCBI taxonomy): domain Eukaryota; kingdom Metazoa; phylum Chordata; class Mammalia; order Chiroptera; family Phyllostomidae; genus Anoura; species Anoura caudifer. Next base: position 236,971 of record PVKU01000336.1, on the reverse strand, counting down.
AACTGTGCAATTAAAAAGAGTGGCTTTTACTTTATATAAAATATATTTCAATAAACCCAACTTAAATATATTATTATTAAGTCCTTTGCAAAAAAGTGTGACAAGATACCATACTAGGAGCAGAGGTACAATGTTCAACAAAACAGTCTCTGCCCTCAGGTCTTTTACAGTCTGGAGGAAATAAAATTTATTCATTCACTAAATATTCATTGAGGGACAACAATGTATAGGACACTATTTTGGGTGCTGAGGAAATAGTGATGTACAAACAGACAAGGTCCTTACTCTTTAGGAGTTTAGGGGAATCAGGAAACAGTGAAATAGGTAGACAAACAGGTAGACTTTCAGAGAGTGATGAGTTTTACAAAGAAAATAAAACAGGAAAATATGACCAAAAGTGAATAGACTTTTGGGAAGTGGGAAGATTGAGGGGAAAGGTAACGTTAAATATAAACTTCAACTTTAAAAAGGCTCCATGGAGGCCACTTTTCAACTGAGACCTGAATAGTAAACAGAAGCCAGTCATGTGAAGAGTTCCGAAAAGCACTGGCTGGCAGAAGGTATGCGCTAAAAGAACACACACAAGGCCTGTGGCCGGAACACAGTGAGCCTGGCAGAGGGGGTGTGACGTGAAGCTGGAGAGGAAAGCAGGGGTCAGAGAGTGTAAGGGTTTGTGATAAGCCAGGGTAAGAGGTTAAGATTTTAATGTACATATGAAAGGCCACTGGAAAAGAGTAGAGACAAACGACAGTGACAGGGCTTGATTTGTGCTTTTTAAGTGACTACAATGGATTATAGGAGAATAGTACAAGGAACAGATGATGATGGACTGGACCGGCATGCTGGCAGGAGGGAGAGTGGGAGGGAGAAAGTAAAGTGGAAAAATTAGAAACACTTTGAAGGCAGAGATGACAGACTTTGCTGATGGGAGACACGAGGAGAGGTGGGGGTGGATGGTGAATGAATCTTGGGCTTTGGGCTTGAGCAAAGGGGAAGGTAGGGAAAAATAGACTGGGGGTGGGGTGGGGATGGGAAATAAGAAACTTCCTGTTAGACAAGGCAAGTATGAGCTATTAGACTTCTAAACATAGTCAGAAACTCAGGCCTATACTTTAGACATACTTTTGGAAATCACCACCTTAAATACAGTACTTAAAGCCATCGATCATACAGGGAGAAACTGTATTTAGAGTGAGGGGCCTTTAATATTTAAAAGTGGGATAGGCCCTGACCAGGTGGCTCAGTTGATTAGGGTGTTGTCCTGATACGCCAAGGTCATGGGTTCAATGTCTGGTCAGGGCACATACAAGAATCAACCAACAGATGCATAAATAAGTGGAACAACAAATTGATGCCTCTCTCCCCCCTCTCCCCACTGCCTTTCTCTCTCTCTCTCTCTCTCTCTCTGTAAAATTAAAAAAATACATACTTTAAAGGTAGAATAAAGGAAATTTACAAAAGGAGACTAAGAAGCAGCAGCTGGTGAGGTAGGAAGAAAAGCAGTGTAGTGTGGTATCTCAGACGCCAAGGAAGAAAAAGTGTCCTGAGAAGAGGAGCGGTTATGTTGAACGCTGTAGAGAATTCAGAAAGATAAGCACGAAGCGGTAACGCTGCATTAGGCGACATGGAGCGGAGTCCCGCTGACCCTGCCCCAGCTTCCATCCCCCACTCCTTCCCGTGCTTGTCTGTTCACCCAGAACCCATCCTTCCAGGCTCAAGTCAACGTCTCTTGTGACATCTTTCTCATTGACACTAACTTAAAACACTCTCTTCTTCCAAGAATCACTGTTATTTCAGCTAAAATGTTGTGGTTCTGTTTTACAGGCATTAGTCTCATTTGATATGAAACTGTAACTACTCAAATGTAGTAACTATGACACAGAGCTCTTTTGCAGATTCCAAAGCAAAAGGAACAACAAGTTTGCAATAAATATTAATCTAATGGGAAAAATAGAAACACCAGCTATAGAGCAGGAAAGGAAAAGGAAGAAAAGAAGAAACTCAAGCAAATACGGAAGGGGCCTAGGGAAGCAAATAAGCTCCCATGTCATTATGAACTTACTGGGCGTCTGCTCAGGCGAGCCGAGGTTGATGGAGTTGTCAGCAGCACCCACAGCCACTCCATTGATGGAAGAACCACAGTCCGCAATGACTCCCAGGCAGGCCGACCGCCCACAGTCCCAAAGTCGTGCTGTTCCATCTCGAGAACCAGATACCACATTCCTCCCCCGATCAACAATGGCTGTATCTAGGATACCTGGCAAAAGGGAAAAGAAACACCCTAAGATGGAGTAGTAGTAAAGAAACTACAAGGGCAGAGAACACAGCTCTGCATAAATGACTCCATTCCTTCACAGACATGTACTGGATATAATCTACATGCGGTATGTTCAAGTGCTAGAAATACAAATACATAGAACAGAGGAGTCCCTGCTTGCTCATGGTACAAAGACTAGCTGTGAGAGCCCTGGCTGGGTAGCTCGGTTGGTTGGAGTGTTGTCCCAATGCGCCAAAGTCGCAGGTTTGATCCCTGGTCAGGGCACATGCAGGAGTCAATCAATGAGTGCATAGATAGGCAGAACAAGAAATCAGTGATTTTCTTTCCCTCTAAGTCAAAAAAAAAAAAAAAAAGAAAAAGAAAAAGAAAAGAAGAAAGACTAACTGTGAGAGACAGACATGGAAAAAGCAGCTTTGGATTTATTTATTTGGATTTATTTATTTTTTTTTAGTGGAGTATTCTAGAGTAGTGGTTTTTGAGATTTTTGCTTAAGAATCTGTTTTTTAAGCAAAAATTAAATAGACACCTTAGAGAGTTACATATGAAAATCACTGTCTTAAAAAGATCTGCTGCTTTCATTGAGAACTAAATGAAAGGGTTAGTCTCCCCATCTTAAAAGAAAAGGTATGACTTCTGATCTGGCCACGATGGAGTAGCCTCATTCCTCCCAGGTCTTTCTTCTTACAACTAAAAAAATCTGGACATAACACAACAAACAAGCACAGGAAGACTGAAAGATGGAAAGAAGGCAGACCACCTATGGCCCTCAGGGCTTGAAGAGCAACGAGTTCCCTAGATTTCCTCATTGCCTCTCACATGACACTGCAGAAGCCTCTGACATGGAACCAATGGAGAAACCAGGCAGTTTTAAAAAAACAAGCACCCAAAACTCCAAGAGAAGTTTATTGCCCCAGGCGAAAGCCTGGGAAAGAGGTAGCCTATGAGCACAGAACACCCACCCCACTCAGACAGCAAGAGGAAAACCACTACCTCTCCCCTACCCAAAGTTTCAGTGGGGCTGAATCAGGAATGACCTTCTACCCCCACCCCAAGGAAGCAAGAGGTAGTAGTCTCATCCCTCCACCCAGTGACACTGACCAGGCCCAGCTGGGGACTGTCAGCAGGGTCCAGAGGTGAACTGAGCCTCCACCCCCATCAATAGGTGGAAATAGGCAGAATGAAGTTGTGGGAAACGGCACTCCACTTTCCCCACCCACCCACCTGGTGTCAATCAGCAGGAAAGTGAGCTTACAAGCCCACTTGGAGGCAAGGAGGTGGTACAAGATAAGGCGGCTGCAAGTCAGGGGCCTACTTTCACCAGGGCCAAGGGGAAACTAAGCTACCACCTCACCTGTTTACTAAGAGGCACTGTGAACAGTGCTCTGCTCCTGCCAGAGTGGTGTTAAAGAAGCCCAGCAGGAAGCTATTTGATCTACCAAGCCCTAGCACCGTAATTTGACAGGGACTGCCTGCTTAAAAAAAAAAAAAAAAAAAAAAAAAGATCAAATAAGATCCAGAGTGTTATAACATCTAAAATATCCAGATTTTATACTTTCTTTTTAAAGAGAGAGGGGAGGGGAGGGAGAAAGAGAGGGAGAGAAACACTTATCAGCTGCCTTTCATACATGCCCTGACCAGGGACTGAACCTAAGAACTAAGCATGTGCCCTGACTGGGTTTCGAACCTATGGCTTTAGGTTTGTGGGATGATACACAACCAACCAAGCCACATTGGTCAGGGTAGATTTTATAATTTTTGAAGTCCTCTTATTACCCATTATTTGAGTTTTACTACAGTGTCTGGCCTTAGAAGCACAGAATATAAAAAACTTAAAGGTAGTTATAGACATGGAGTTATAACACAGGGCTGTAGAAAGCAGAAAGTAATACGACCCTACGGTGATACAGGCAGGGTTGGTACTTGTTTTATTAAAACCTATTTACTGGTCCTATGTAAATACTTGCAGATTGACTAACAAGAGTACCTGACCAAAGGTCGCTTAGTCAATTAGTGATCTTTGTCTTGCTCTCGTCTTGCTCTCACGATGAGATGACTTCAGATATACAAACCCTGATAAAAAACTCCACAGCAACTCAACATTAGGTATAGGTGATGGAGAACCCATGCAACTGACCACATGCCTCAACTCTTATTGGAAATTTCACCTTGAAAGACTTCTTCAGGAAAAGATTAATTTATGAAAATGCCACAAATTGAAAAAGTAGCCAATTTAGGGCCTGTCTGAGAAAGTATGATTAGAGACAACTCAGATGGGAGCTAATCACAGTGTAAGCTTCCAAATATACCCAATTTAAAGTAAAAACTAACTCCAAATTATATAGCTCCCTACAGTTGGAAAAATGTAATCCTTGCGATTATATATCTACTGGATAAAAGCCACTATAAACAAGGTTTTAAAAATAGTTCTCCTCTCAAAAACAGATCTAAGGAAGCAACATGTTTTGCTGCTATATAATGTATGTAATATAATGTATTTTATATTAATAATTATAAAGTATTTTGAGTTAAAGAAAATCCACCGTTTCACTCTATCTCCGTAACACATTCAGCATAAATCTGACTAGGAAAGGATCTTGTATCTTTTCAGAATCCTACGGAATCACCAGTAGGAACATTAGGAAGGGCCTCCAGCTCTTATTAAGCAATCAAAGATCTGTTTATGTCTTCATTGGAAAGTTACAACTATTTAAAAATATTATTGAGTTTCATGGAAGTGATTCAAGCTTTTTAGAACAAAGAAACAGTTCTTAAAAGCATGTACCTGCAGCCGGCTGCTACAGCTGTGGTTAGGGAGCTGTGAATGGCATTACCTGTGTACAGATTTCAAGTAACACTCACCAAAAATCTGCCATCTAGAAAGTTTTCCTTTTCTAACCCCCACCCTAGAACTTTTTCACAAGGCCAAAAGAATGGAACAAACTATATGAATAAAAGCTGAAATCAGCCCTGGCTGGTACAGCTCAGTGGACTGAGCTCCGGCCTGAGAACCAAAGGGATGCCAGTTTGATTCCCAGGCTAGGGCACATGTCTGGGTAGTGGGACAAGTCCCCAGTAGGGGGCAGACAAGAGGCAACCACACAATGATGTTTCTCTCCCTCTCTCTCCCTTTCCCTCTGTCTAAAAATAAATAAATAAAGTCTTAAAAAAAACCCCCACTGGAACCAGATTAAACCAGATTCACAAACATTCCATAATCCACTCTAAGCCAAGTGACACACGTATATTCTTCAGGAGAACTGAAGAATGTTGGGAGGCTTAGGATTCATGTGGAGGGCACACTCAGTAATCCAAAGGTATCCTAACTTGAGTTAAGTGTGTATTGATGTTGAACGCAGTCTGTTAAGTTCAACAGCACAGTCACGCATGGTTCCACTGGGAAGTTCATCCACACCTTAGATGTTCAGAAGCACAGCCAGATCAGAGGTGAATCCCTGTTTTCCTCTAGAGTCCTTTGGTTCCTGGACTGTGCAGGCTGCTCTGACTCCTTAGACCTGTCAGCTCCTCAGGCTAAATGTGAAGAAGGCTCCAAATATCCTTTCTATTCCCTCTCTATGCAGCCACGTACTTGCAGTTTTAAAAGTAAACCACCCCTGGCTGGTGTAGCTCAGTGGATTGAGCACGGGCCTGTGAACCAAGGGATCGTGGTTCGATTCCCAGTCAGGGCACATGCCTGGGTTGCCAACCAGTTTCCAGCAGGGGATGCACGAGAGACAACCACACATTGATGTTTCTCTCCCTCTCTCCTTCCCTTCCCCTCTAAAGATAAATAAATAAAATGTTAAAAAAAAAGTAAACCATTTATTTGCTGAGGTTAACATGTGTCTGCTAAATGATCTCTATGATAGTTTGACAAACCATTATAAAGAAATGTTAAAACTTAAAACTCAATCCTTACAAGTTATTTATAATACAGTCAGGTAAACAAGGCAAAAACACTGGGTTAAATGCCCTAAGTATAGAGCAACACATAATTAATTATAATTAATTCCCAAATGAATGGTACAGATGATGTGTATTATAGTTCCAAAGGAGGGATTAAGTTAAGGAATTATTTGAGAACGTTATTACATTTTCAAAAATATCCAAACTTATAAAATGAAAATAACATTATCTATCACCTTTTTACCATTTCAATTAAGGATAAAACGTCTCTAAATGTAATGTTTTTCCCCAACAAACCAACCAATCAGTTACAAAGGGAGTATGTTCTTACTCTGTCTCTATAATCTGCTATCAACTGGTTGTATGGATTATCCATTTTTAAAAATCTGAACTGTGATTTAAATCCATCGGAAGCAACAGCTAGTACCTGCTCTATTTCTGGTGCGTAGTGCAACACAGCCATGTGCCACCTTCTTCTATAGCCTCGACCAAAGGACTAATAATGAGAAAATGTGGGTTCATCTCTCTCTCTGTTTTCCCAGCACACAAGGAGATGATCTCCTGGGGAGAATTTTTTCCCTTGTCAACTGTGGAAAACAACTATTTGTGTAAGACAGTTCTAGATAGCAGTAACTAGACTGAGCAGCAAAGGAATTTCTAGTCCTTGGGGAAACAGCAGCTCATTAAATGGCAGTTGGATGAATTATTTGTATTTGTGCAGAAAATGAGCTTCTCTTTCTATTTTTTTAGTGATTTGTCTCTGGGGATGATTAAAGAAGCCTTAAAAAAATCACCATTCATACCTCCTTTATGACCTTTGAAGGTCACCACGCAGTTAGCATCTTCAGCTGACCAGATCTTCAGCTGGGCATCCATTCCCCCACTCAGAACCACAAGGCCTGATGGGAAAAACCTGCAACAATTCACATCAAACACATGTCCTTCCAATATTCTCTGGAAAAACAAAAGAAAATTTCAGGCTAGTTCTCTTGCCCATCCCTTAATATTCTCATACCTCCCATATCCTTGATCCTGTAAATGAAGTATCTGCATGCTACACTCACATGCTGGGTTTTAAAACTAAGGAGGTCCAATGCATCACTTTAGCTTATCTGTCTACCAGGTCGTGTTCTAAGAGCTGTAGGCTCCCTTTCTGGCTTTGGCTACAGATGTGCATTTGAACTCCACGGCTCTAAATCTAGTTCTACATATAAGAGGCTGAGGAGGCTTGAAGACTCTTGAGGACTCTTTTTTTTTTTTTCTTTTAAGATTTTATTTATTTTTTAGAGAGGGGAAAGGAGGAACACAGAGAGAGAAACATCAATGTGTGGTTGCCTCTTACACACCCTGTAGTGGGGACCTGGCTCACAACCCAGGTATGTGCCCTGGCCTGGGAATTGAACTGGCTACCCTTTGGTTCACAGGCTATCACTCAATCCACTGAGCCACACCAGCCAGGGCAGCTTGAGGACTCTTACTCACCTCTTCTTAAAATCCTCTGTATACATCAGGGGGCTAAGCCACATAATCAGTAAAACAGCCTAGCTACTTTGTCTTAGAAAGTGGAGTAAAGACAGTTCACTCACTGGGCTGGCTCCTCCACTCTTCCAGCCCCGATTTGTTGTGGCAAATCACCAACCTCAAGGACGGTTCTCAGATTAACAAATGGAACAAAGATCAATTGAAGTGCGATGGTACTATATTTTTAGAACAAGACACTCTTCTTTGCATGACCCAGTCCACCCTTTCTTAGACTACCTGTTATGTATAAGACCCTAAAAGTGTATCCAAAGCCTTTACTCTGAGCTCTCCATTGGAAGCCTGCCAGACTTTCATGCTCCCATCAGCACTAGAAGACACACCAAGGCCTCCTCCACTGGAAATGTCCAGGCATGTTATCTGTTTCAAAAGACAAAATAACCCATGTTACAAATAATAAAATGCTCACCTTCTCTTGAAATATGGCATAAACCTCCCGTTCCACACTGCTCCAAGACTTATCCCAACACAAAGGACATGTGTTTCAGGTAAAGGTTAACTTATCATCACTGATTTCCCAACAAGGCTAGAGCCTACTGTGCATCAGAATAGCTCCTTTACAATAAAAAGTTGTCCAGCTCAAAGTATCAGTAGTGCCAAGGTTGCCACAGTCAAGACACTCTGATATGTTGTACTGCATCCTCCCAGTTAATGTCCCTGGTGGCATGGATACTGTGTTATTTATCTGTTACATATTTTGGGGGCCCAAGTTCCTAGACCTAAAAAGTAGATTTGTCTGAATTATCCATTTCTTTCAAAGTGACAAAACACTGAAAAGTAGCCACAGGTCATACCAGCTGTTTCCTGCCTCTGAACTTTTATTAAAGAAAAAGGAAAGGGGACTGACATTTATTGAATAGGTATTTTGTTCCAGACATGCAACAGATACTACCTCATGTAATTCCCTCAAATATCTGTAAGATAGGTATTATATCTGTTTTTCAAATGAGGAATTTGAGGTTTAAAAAGAGATTAAGTCATTTTCCCACCATGACATAGTAGAGCTAGGACAGAAACCCAGGTCAGAGTTTAAAGCTAAAAATCCCTTCCTTAGTCACAGCACAAGAACAGACAGATGGATGGGGCAATCCTAAATATTGGAAAAGATGACAATTCGAACCAGGGAGATAAAGGATGAATTATTTTATAGTGCTGACATGCTAATTACTTCAAAAAGAATTAAGTTAGATTCCCTACTTCAAACCAATTAACAAAGTTAAAATGTAAAAAAATAATAATAATCCAAAGAAAATACTATATTTACAATATTAATTAACAAACACTTATATTGTGCTTACTATGTTCCAGGTCTAATTCTAACTGCTTTAATCCTCGTAACAACCCTAAGAGATAAATATTATTTTCACCCCCAAGTTATAGATAAGCACATGGAGTTAATTATGTGACCTAAGGTCACACAGTTAGTAAGTGGCAGAACCAAGATTTGAATCCTGGGAGTCAAATCCAATGAGTTTGTCTCTGGAGTCAATGCTCTTACCCACTATGTTATACAAGTAAAAGTGATTTTATATATATTCACATGAGATTATATCTATAAAATCATGGACTACCCCAAGCAAGACTCCAAACACAGTTATCATAAAGGAATAAACTGATAGGTTTTAATATCTAGAAATATTAAATATCTGTATGTCAAAAGACATCATAAGCAAACAGTAAGCTAGAAAAAACAATCTGCAATATAGCTGGCAAAGGATCAGTATTCTTATTATAAAAGCTCTTAACAATAAAGAAAAAATTCACACTTAGTCCCTGGCTGAGTGGCTCATTTAAGAGTATTGACCCAATACACCAAGGCTGCAGGTGCAATCCCTGGTCAGGGCACATGCAAGAATCAACCAATGAATACATACATAAGTGCAACAACAAATCGATGTTTCTCTTTCACTCTCTCTCTCCCACCCTCCCTTCTCTCTCTTTCTCTAAAAAGTCAATTTAAAAAAATGGGCAAATGACTTGAGGAGCAGCCAATAAATATATGAAAAAGTGGTCAATTCATGATTAATCAAAAGAACGCAAATTAAAATAAAACGAACTATCATCTGTCAAATAGGTAAAACTTAAAATTTTTCATACACAGTATTGACAGAGTATGTTAAGTCAGGCTGGTAGAAAAGCAATAACACAGTTAGAACCTTTTTAGGCAATGGAAAGGGCCCAGTGATAGGCCAATTAATCAACAATTTCAGTTAAAGCAGAAAATAATGAAAGTGATGCATAATACCTACATTTTAACTCAAATATATAAATGTGCATTAAAATTCACTAATCTTTTCATTAGTCCACTGATTACTACAAGGAAGCTTTATCTTGACTTTCTTTTAATAAACTATAACCAAAAGGCACAATTTACAATTTCCAGTTCCTTCGAAGTAAGGTAAGTCTTTGTCCACACTTACAAAGCAATCTAAAGACAAAAATTCATCTAGGGTTTTTTTTTAAAGATTTATTTATTTTTAAAGGGAGGAGAAGGAAGGGAGAAAGAGAGAAACATCGCTGTGAGAGAGAAATATCAATTGGTTGCCTCTTGGATGTGCCCCGACTGGGGACTGAACCTGCAACCCATGCATGCGCCCAGACCAGGAATCAAACTGGCAACCTTTTGCTTTGCACGATGGTGCCCAACCAACTGAGCCACACTGGTCAGGGCTAGGTTGTTTTTCTTTTTTTTCAATATTTCCCCTAACATTTTGCATTTATCTTGCTCACTCGTACTATAATAGCAGTTTAAAAAATCAAGCAAACAAAAAAACCCCTCTTCTTTACCAAGTCTTTACAAAGCAATCAACTTAGTTTTCAGACATAATCATTGTCTGCCTTTTCACACTATTTCATCAGTTTAACATATTAACTAACATAATTTCAAAACCAGTGTAACTGGCACTGCAACTGATCTGTGGTAAGCACTCAGCTTACCCAGTAGTGTCAGAAGTATGTAGACCTCAAAGAAGAGCTTACAGACTGTGAATATGCTGCGGGCATCAGCCAGGATATTTCACAGAGGAAATGCAGAGCATAAGTTGACTGAATAGGTCACTTAAGTGGATGTCAATCAGCACATACCAAGTATCTTATAATTTGTATTCCTTGTGATTCAGCTACTCTACTTTTACCAATGTATTCTAATTCTTCCCATCTTTGTAAGCCAAGGGTTAACTCTAGCATCAAAATAAGAATGTAAGAAATTGAAATATTTGAATGTCCATAATGTAAGGTTGGAAAAACATATGATAGTAAAATCATATAGTGGAATACTATGCAGCTCTTAAAAGAATACATAGAAAGATGACATAGATTGATGTACATAATATTTTTTTAATTAAAAAAACTTTTGTTACCCTTACCCAAGGACATTCCTTATTGATTTTAGAAAGAGGGGAAGGAAGGGAGAGAGAAAGGGATAGAAACATTGATGGGTTGCCTCCCATGCATACCCCAACCAGGGGCTGAACCCACTACTCTTTGGTTTATGAGATGACCCTCCAACCAGCTGAGCCACACCCACCAGGGTCATAATATATTATTAAAGAATAAAGAGCAAGTCATAAAACAGCAAGTACTATAAAACCTATTTTGGTAAAATACATAAAGAAAAAAGATTGGATAAAATAATGATACACAAAGCTTAGCACAATGCTGGCATGTAGTAGGTAATCAATAAATACTAGCCATTACTACTGTGATTACTATTAATAAAGGCTGTATAAAAAAGTTTGCAACAGTTATCTTTAGGTTACAGAAAGATGAGTGATTCACTTTTGTTTGTTCCCTAGATTTTCATCCCTAAACATGTTATTTGTTTTGCAATAAAGGAAAAACTGTTTTTTTCTTAAAAAATGTACCATACAGTAAGAAGTGGAGGCTTTAAAATAACCAGTTTATCCACCTATTTCTCACTTTTGCTTTCAAAAGCCTACAGTAGTAGAAAAGGCTTTCTCAAAAAGACCTTTGGAAATTATTCCCCAATAAGCTATACTTAGAATTTTGAGAAAATGTCCCCGTCCTGCAGACAAAGGGACAAAAATACGAGCAGTGGCAAACTATGCAAGCATCAGCTAGCACCACTATCATCCAAAAGCCTGTGAATAGCTCTGCTAAAACACGTAAGTAAATTTAACTTCAAATTTCCTTTCTCTAAGTGTACTCCTACTCTACGTGGCCTGACTACCAGTTTTGCTAAACATTATCACACTTCATCAGCTGTTATAATCACAGTATGTGAATGGCACATTAATTATTGTTTATAGCACTTGACAAGTAGATAAAATAAAAATTAACATGGTATTACATTTCTCCTCATTTTATCAAAATACTTACACTCTGTGCATGAATTCTGGAAAAAGTAGTATACGGTGCCAAAAACTTTGAAGATGCATTTTCCTTTGGACATGAAACATGAATGCTCTTCTAAGGAGAGAGGGAAAGATGAAATATATCAGTAAAGCTACTTCAACTGAATGAAAGTCTCTTAAAAAGAACAGCAGGACAAGAGGAAATTCTCGTCTTTTAAGTGTATCCTCTCTAACCCTCCTTCCCCTGCCCAAAAAATGATCACTCCCTCATAGCTTAGCAGTCCTTTCACTGCAGGACTCAAGGTAATTTGGTACCACTGAGATGTCACTATCTTTTTTAGGTTAAACTGTCCCACAGAAGACAAACCAATAATAAGATACAACAGACAAACATAACAGCATTAATTTTTTACAAGAAAATCTAATTCCAGTACTCTTAATTAGCAGGGGGGCAAGGAACGGGACCAACAGATGTGAGGAAACAGCACTAGCCCTCAAGCCTGGAGCCGATAGGACTAGTCTAAAAGTCAATCTGCTGCCTATAAGAACTCTCGGAAAAAGTGTTAGAGCACTGACAGCCATTCCGTAGTTCCCAGAGAACACTGGTATAGTAAATAATGGTACACTCGTACAGTGTGTAGGGCCTGGTCAGGCTAGCGGTGCCCATTCCCACCTAGGACTGAAACTGGCTGTACGTGTTCGCAGACAGGTCACTGCGAAGGCAAAGGTGTATTATGATTCCCCTCATGTTTGGCCTAGGCATTATCACAGATCTTTCAGCTACTGTAGCAAGATAACACTAGTGACAATGGTAGGAAGTTACACCTAGAACCAGATGTTAGATTCAGGAAACATGACTTGCTAAAGGCAGCCTTTGTAGCCATTCCAAGTAAGTATGTTGGTATTTCAAGGTAGCATGTGCAGAGATATAAAAGGCTTAGTACACAAACCCTTCCTCAAGGATTTCATATGACAATTCCTTATTGTAACTAGCAGAAAACTAACACTGTCATCTCAGTGTACATCTCCTAACAGAGCTGAGGAGCTGCATTCACAAATGGGCCCCTAACCTGTTATGTCTTCCATAACAGTACTTCAAAGTTTCTGGAAATTCTGTTGCTAACGAAAATATCTTCAGTAATCAAGATTTTTCTGAACCTCTTTATCAGACTAATTTATGTACAACAAGCACAGTCCTCATGGTTCATTAAAACAAAAAAGTTTTAAAATTACAATAGTCTTATCACTGAAAATCAATATGCTCTTATTACAGGTTGTCTACTCCTTTAAAAAGGAATATCTATACAAACAATATATATTCCTTTAAAAAGGAATATCTATACAAACAGTACTTTCTTAGCCAGCATATCCATGCCTGGCTGCCTACAGGCCTTCCATTAAATGAGTTTTTGCTTCTAACCGCATGACAAAGCCCCTACAGCTGCCAGAGTGCTGACCTGGATTTGGAATTGTCTCCTGTTCTCAAAACGAAAGTGTCAGCTAAACTCTCCTGGCTAGTATTCATACCAAGCAAGGATGCAAGGGGCTCTGAAAACTTAGTGTTCGGGTTTCTGTAAGCACTGAGTTACTCTCAGAAGACTTCATTTCTTCAGGGCCAATTATGGGAAAGATTAAGAATCAGTCAGTGGGTTTTCTCCTGCTTATCAATCCTGTAAATTAACCTTTAATACATAAACAGACTATGAAGGAAGATAAATGTTGAACTACCTTCCAATGTCAGCAGTAGAGAATCATGCTGTTAATAAAAAGATTTTAAAGAAAAGCTGCAGGAGATATCAACACAGACAGAATTTAGGGTTGGGGGATTGGAGGAGGGAGTGTGAGTATTCTACACCAAGGTAAAATTCAAAGTGAAACTTTTATCTTTTGGGGTTAGGTTTTTAAGCATATTGACAGATCTGTTTAAAAGAACAATCTAGCAACATCAAATAACAAAGTGACTCATGGCAATTAGGAAACAAATGAATGCTCAACCATAAGCACTTACAGTCTGACCCAGCAGGTACACAGCAGAAATTAGCAATGACGTTGGAAGGTAAGAATTGTATCAGGGCCTGAGTATGAAGGGAAGAAAGAAGTCAGCACCCAGACTATGGATGGATAGCAGTGAAACACCAGGGACAAATGTAGGCTTGCCAGGTGGTGTTATGCCTGAAGTTAATAGAACTCCAGTCTAACGAGCTTTGATTATTAGGGGTTAATGAACCTTTCTGGGTCTATCTGCTTATCTGCAAAATGGAAATTTAAAGTGCCAACCTGAAAAGACTCTTATAATAAACAATAACTCATTTTTACAATATTTTATAGTTTCATTCATATAGTCTCACTCCTCACTAACCAGCCTATGAGGTAGAATATTATCCCTATTTTATAGATGAGGAGACTGAGGCTCAGGGAACTAAATTATTTGTCGAGAATAATATATTTTTCTTAAAAAATTAATTTATTGGAGTGACACTGGCTAATACAATTATGTAGGTTTCAGGTGTACAATCCTTTTTCTTAAAAAAAATTATTTATTATTTATTTATTTATTTTTAGAGAGAAGGGAAGGGAGGGAGAGAGAGAGAGAAACATCAATGCATGGTTGCCTCTCGTGCGCCCCCTACTAGGGGAATCTGGCCCACAACCCAGGCATGTGCCCTGACTGGGAATTGAACCAGCGACCCTTTGGTTCGCAGGCCAGCACTCAATCCACTGAGCCACACCAGCCAGAGCTCAGGTGTACAATTCTATAATACATCATCTGTGTATTGTAGAGTGTGTTCACCACCAAAGTCAAGTCTCCTTCCATCACCCTTCATCCCCACTATATCCTCTTCTACCTCCCCCAACTCCCCTTTCTTTCCCTCTGGTAATCACCATACTGCTATCTTGCCTATGAGTTTGTCCAAAATCATATTACTAGTGTCAGAGTTAACTAGGAGTTGGGCAGATCTTCTGACACATTCTACAATTCCATAGCTGTTCATAAAAAAACAAACATAAGATATATACCATATTTTGCCGTGTATAATGTGCTCCATGTATAATGCACACCCACATTTTTGGCCCAAACTTTCAGAAAAAAAAAAAACCCTCTCATTTTAATTTTTAAATTCGGTTATTTATTTATATTTAGAAACAAAACTGATGACCATATTCCATATCCATTTTGCATATGGATATTGTTATTGCTTCCTAGAGTTACACTTTTAACACATAAGCATAAATATAAGAATTAAAAACATTTATATAGATATGGAATTAGTACTACCCATGTATAATGCTCATCCTTATTTTTCCCTCAAAAATTTTGGGAAAAAAGTGTGCATTATACACAGCAAAATATAGTGTTAACATGTAGCCTATCACCTTGCAAAAAGGGTAATGAACGAACACTTGCTAATATGTCACATAGAAAACAAAACACAGGGTCCGGAAGAAGTAAGGCTTGCTTGAGTGTGGTTGGTAGGGTACACAAATGTGTTGCACAAGATGGACAGCAATGTGTTGCACAAGATGAACATTTCACCTAAAATGCCATATGGTGTGCTTGAGTGTGATATTGTTATGTTATACAATTACATGCTTATGATTTTGCAATTAAAAAAGGGGGCATTATTTGTGCCAGACCTGTATTTTCTATTCTTGTCAGTATACCAGAAATATTTTACAATAGTTTAATTACAAAAGAAAAAAAAAGAAAGAAAGGCTAGTTTACCCTTTGGAAATCATCTCACCAGAGCCATCAGAGTGAGTAAGGAAAGTCAGATCATGAGTTCTGCAGCACTTAGCATGGTTATCTACTCACCTCAAAGACCAATGAGAGAAACCATTAAATACTTGGTGAACATATTATAATGCTATATTATATTATAATATAGATATATTATAATGCTATGTTGACAATTGGTAGGCCCTCACCACACAAAGTTGGTAAGCACTCAAAATATGGCCAATGCAAATGAGGAATTGAATTTTAAATTTTATTTAAAGTTTAATAGAAAATTGATATTTGATTCTGTTATTAGGAAACTTTTTAGGTATGTGATCTACGTTTTCAATTTTATAAAATCTAAATACATATCAAGTATTTCTAATAACAAAATTAAAGTCTGAATTGAGATGCACTATAAGTGTAAAATACGCATAGGATCTCAAAGACTTAATAAGAAAAAAGAAATGTAAACTATCTCATCAATTTTATTTACAGTTAGAATATTTTATAAATATAAAAATATATTTATATATTTTATACATTTATGTATTGTGTAGAAATTAAATATATTTATATGTTATAATATATATATTCTTTTTCCCAACCACAACCTAAAGGGAACCTTTATGGGATATAAATTAAGGATACTGAGCTTCTAGAAAATATTTGCAATATGTACAATACATGAAAGTTAAATAAGATATATTAAAATTAATTTCACTGTTTCTTTATGGAGCTACTAGAAAATTTAAATGATATATATGGCTCACATTATTTATCTGTTGGAAAGCGCTGGTATAAGGGAAGAGGAAGTCTGATTGCATTTAAACGTATATGTAACTACAAAAGAAAAACTTTGACATTCAAAGGCAGTAAAAACTGTGATTACTGTACAAATGAAATGGAGATGACACTGATACACACACAACAGTAGGAATATTTAAAATAGCTATATGGGTATGACCATATGCATGGGCACAGTGCCATCTAGAAGACATAAAAACCCACCTTGTTTATCTCATTCACAATAAATCCTTCTGAAGCTGTAACCTCTGGGACACCATCAAGGCCAATTCCTTGACAGCTGAGGCTGCCATACAAAGTTGGTTTCCCTATACAGCACAAAAGAAGCATGTCTCAAAAAATATAAGAATTTAACAGTTTTTCTCCTTGAAGACCCAATTCAGGTATCTGTATAGATGGTAGGAAACTGGTTCATGAAAGAAAACCAGGTACTGGTGTTAACAATGAGGGAAAGTGGGAATAATACTAGCCTAAGTGACTAGAATTTGAGAGGGAATACTCTGAAGGGCTAAAATCTAAGAACAGAGATTTAGAGACACAATGTAGCATTTGTAGAGAAAGATACTAAAGTGATCTGAACCTGAGTTTTACTGGCTGTGAAATGGAATTCTTCCAGGATGAAAGGTGAAGATCAATGTGAATATAGATACCTTTAGCCACAGTATACTCGTATATGTATAATACACAGTAGAGAGAGCTAAGCTTTATTAATCTGAAAAATGTACTTAAGTAGAACCATATGGGCTAAATAAGATATTATTCTATACATTAGCATATGCAGATGGTAGAATGGAGTTAAAACCATTCTCTTCTAATCTCTTTCAGCACCTTATATATGCACACTTCCGTAACAGCCTGTAACATGCTGTTTACATTTTTGACCTCCCATTGGACTGTGAAGTTCTAGAGTTCAGAAACTAGCAGGTTGCTATAAATTTTTTAGCAAATTACTTTGGCACCAAACTGAAGTTCTAGGAGTAAGAGGGAAGTAAAAACCATCCTGGATTCACAGAGTAGGGGGGCTTCGTAGAGAGGGTAGGACCTTGAAAGAAAGATAGATCCAGGCAGGAGATAAAGGAGGGGGCATGTCAAGAACAAAAGATAGTTAGAAAGAGTAAGAAGGGAGGCACCAATCAATACACCAGTTTGGTTACAACAGTTATGAAAATGGAAGTTGAAGGATATTGACAGAGGAACTCACAATCTAGGGTAGAAGTCTGGACTAGAGAAGATCTAGTGAAGAAGCTTTCGACAAAGAAGTGGCATGAAATGCTAGTTAAGAAAGATGCCACAAAAACAGGATTGAGGAATTCTGTGCTTGGTCCCACTCCATGAACCCCTCCTGGCTTCACTAGCCGCCCAATGAAGTCTGGCCCTCATGATACATCATTTCAACCAATCTCCTGCTGGCACCCTCAATGACCTCTCTATGTTTGTCAAGTCACTGAAATGATCTGTCTTGGGTTTTTTGGGGGTTTTTTTTTTGGTCTATATAATAGAATTAGAATTAATCAAATACCCACCCACCTTCTAGATTTCTACATGCAGGCTGCTGAGTGCTGCTACAGAAAAGCACACAATTGTGCAGACTGACACAATTCATGGTCCCAACACTACAGATTTGCACTCCTTTTGCCCTTTCTATTCCCCACAAGAGCCAATTCTCATGCCATCTATACGGCCATGAAACCTTCTTCCTTCATAAGAGCCAAAAAGTGGAAACAACTCAAATGTCCATCAATTGATGAATGGATAAAAATGTAGTATATTCATACAATAGAATATTACTTGGCCACAAAAAGGCATGAATTATACAAAATGGATGAACGTTAAATGTCATGCTGAATGAAAGACAGACACAGAAGGCCATATATTATATAATCCTATTTACATGAAATGTCCATAATGGGCAAATCAATATAGACAGGAAGTCAAACAGTGGCTAGAAGGAAAGGGACATGGGAAGTGACTGTTATAAAGATATAGGATTTCTTTTAGGGATGATGAACATGTTCTGAAATTGAATATTGGTGACAGACATACAACTCTGAGTATACTAAAATCCACTGAATTTACACTTTAAAAAGGTCGACCTTACAGCTTGTGAAATATATCTCAATAAAGATGTTATATAAAAGAATTAGAATACTAATAGTACCTACCACATAGGGTTGTAACAATAATTAATGTATGTAAAGCATCCAGTATAGACAGCGCACATTTTAATTTGATAAAACTGTTATTTAAAAAAACCCAAACCCTCTTAAGATCTGACCCCACCTCCAATATCACAAAGAAAACAGACTACAAGATACCCTCACATTTCCATGCCCATGTCCCTGTATTTATTTGTATCTGCACTTAATCTCATCTTCTTTTATCTTAGTCTTTTAAACTTAATTCAGTCTCCTTTTCTGTCCTCTAAGACATTGGTTTTTTAGTTAGTCCTTCTCTCCTCTACCTATAATCCATAAATTGTTCTCCAACTAGTTCCCATCTTTAAAAACAAATACCCTTCTAGCTAACATCCACTCTTCTATGCACCACCAGTTTCCTCAGAAGAAAACTGTTTAAAACTAGTTCTCATAACACTAGTTCTCATAAACTAGAATATATTATTATATAAAACCATCAAAGATATCTGACATAAAAATATTCAGTAAAACAAAATGTTCTCACAAGTTTAGGGGTTTTTGTTTTGTTCTATTTTGTTTTTAGTGTTACCATACTGAGTGCAAATGAATGGATGTGAATAACACAGGAATGTCATTCCGAGGAAAAATTGGTAAGACTTGGGAGCTCTGGATACAGCAGGGTGAAGTGTCTAGGTTTTACACTCTGATACCTAGAATGACAGTAATTTAAGAAATGAGAAAATTAAGAAAGAGAACCTGTTTGATGACAGAAGTGCTCAGCTTGATTTTAGATGTACTAAACTCAAGATGACAAGAGCTTCAAGCAGAAACAGCTAGCATACAACTGCCTGAAACTGAAGAGAGGTCAGGGCTAGAGCTATAGATATAGGAATCGTCTTCACGAAGGTCACACTTCAAGCTATAGAACTGCTTAGAATACAATAATATATGGCTAAGAGACTGTTTGAGGTGCATCAGCAACATCTCTATGAAAAAGTTTATGATGGCTTCCAAATGGAAAACCAATCTGAAGGCCTTCCCCTAGAATGGAGGAGTTAGGGTGATGTCAGTGCAGCACAGACTGACGGGTCAAGAAGGCTTGAGGACTATGAGCACTGTGCAAGGAATGTGGGCCAGGAGAAAGCAGGAAGCTTTCTTTTAGGGGTAGTAAATCCTCCTTCTCTAAAGGGAATGAGTGTAAATTTAAGGACATTACCTGGGGGGTGACAGCTCAGCCAGGCCTCCCCTTCATCCTTCCTATGAAGAGAGACAAAGCCTAATTAAGCTCACTCAACACTGAAAAGGATGCCACTCATGCAAGTGGAGAAAGAAGATGGTATAATTTCCAGTTTGGCCACAGTTCTTAAATATAATCCAGTCTAACATCTCACCCGGGCATAAATGATTCCAAGACAAACTTTATTTGTTGAAAAATATCCGTAGATTAAGTGTTTAATGTATGTATCTGTTGGTTAAATGAAACTCAACCAATTCATCAATAGGGAGTTCACTATTCATTAATAGCTGCATAGCTTTGAAAAATCAAGAATATAGTTAGATATTTTGGGGATTATTGTAAGCCAGGACCTGTGCTAGACACTTTACATCATTAACCCATCATTAAAGTGTTAAAAAAATTTAACCTGGTATCTTATTATTTCCATGCTAAAGATTAAAAAAATGAAGCTCAGAGAGAAGTGACTTGCCCAAGGTCACTGCTATGAAGCAGGAATTGAAACCTGGGACTAGTATACAAGGTCTGTGTTCTACCACCTTACAAACTTTTTCCAGGTTTTAGAATGCACTTCCCCAATCATTCAAATCATTATCTCATCACATTATCTTAACATTCTTAGGGTATAGAAGGGCCTAGGTGTTTAGGTTGCCAGCAACTCTCTATCACGTATTTGCTGCAGGGTCTTGGACAACTTACTTCCTCTGAACCTGATGCTGCATTCTCTCATAGGCACCTGGTGGCCCTCAATAAATATGTTCTTCCTTTATTATCACACATCCTGTGTTGTAGTAAGTGTTATTTTATTTTAGCCCACTTAGTAAGGTGTAAGTTTCTTAAATGCAAGAATGTTATTCATCTTTACCATTGTTTCAATTAGAAAAACCTTTATTAGTAGTAATAGTTGCCATTCATGGCACTGCTGTACTCATCCTGGTACCTAGAGAAATAAATGTTAAATAAATGAACTGTTTGCTGTGCATTCCCGATTAAACTGTCAGCTTGAGGACAGGAACCACCCCTTCAGTTCAGAGTACTTATCTAACTGCGTCTAAAAAGCGCCGAGTATCTATTTAGGTCAGAGTCTGGACATGGTAGATGCTACGTGGTTTACTGAACACAGCGGCCTAAACGACAAACCCACTCAAAGACAATGTGGTGGTGGTGAATACTGGGACTCTGGCAAATAGCCTCCCAGTTTTCCTGTCCCTTAGCTTCAGGACAGCCCTTCTGGGAATGAAAAAACAATGACCATGTGAGTTTCAGACTTCTTTTTCTAGACCCAGTGCTCGCTCAACAATTGATGAGTAACCCCTATGGATATCCTGGATTGGGCATGACTCTCGACAGAAAGGCAACATCCACTACCCGCCTCCTCTGTCCTGGTTCTAGGTCTGGATTCACCTGAGGGCTTGGGCCCAGTCGCTCTGAATCCTCAAAGGCGCCGCCATCTTGACCCCACCGCACCAGCCCGCCTCTTCCGCTCTTTCCCGGAAATGGGTCCTCCAAAGGGCTGCAGCGAGTAGGTACGGTGGGATCTACGCCGAGAGGCCACCAATGAAAACGCGCGGTGAGTCTCTTCCTCTCTATCCCCACCCAACTTCCTTTCCGCGCACGCCCACCTCGCAGAGGCTGGTTTCTGGCAGGCGTTTCGGCAGCGTGCTAACTGCTTACGAAACGAACGTGCTGGAGCGCGCTTTCGGGTCCTCTGGCCTGCCTGTTCGCTGAGCTCTGGGTACCGCGTTCCTCCTCGGTGAAACGTGACGAACCCAACGGGGGCGCGCCTGCGCCCTCTCCTGAAGGTGGGAGAGGAGCCTCAGGTGATTTGGCCACCTGGATTTCTCTGCTTTCCCATTCTTTCCTTGCCTTCTTAGTCTAGGCCGGCTATCTAACTTGCCCTGATCTCTGAGCAAGGGTCTTCCTCTTTTTACTCCCAGGGAGACTGAAGCTGGTACGTAGTGGGGAGAAGAGTACGGTAGCATTTCCTGAGTCCAGTTGTAGCCCAAGCATTTGGCATCATTATGTTAAACCTTGCAGTAATTCTGCTAGTTAAATATTATCTCAAAGAGGAAACTGAAAAAGATTGCTTGGTAAGGCGGGTGCCGGCATTCAAACCCGGATTTTTTGGTTAAGGATTTAAGGCACTTTGCTTTCTACTCTGCTTGCTCTAAGGTTTGCACCTTGCCTTTGAAGAGCTCACAATGTATTTATGAAGAGGAAACATGTACAGTAATAGGAACTATCATTTATTGAAGTCTTTTGGACGTGCCAGGCTCCTTACATGCATTATCTCATTTAGTCTTCAACAATTTTGCGGGGTATATGTTATCTCTATTTTTCAAAAGCGATATGAAGTGATTTGCTCAAGGTCACCCAATATGTCAGTGACAAAGCTAGTTTCCAACACAAGTCTGTTTCAAAGCCCATTTTTTCCTTCCTTAGGTTAAGCTGCCCCCAAAGTGAGTGAGTTTATGCAGTGCTATGGAGCGCTTGGATCCCCATTGCCCTCTGAACACCTTAACATGGCTAACGAGGCCTTGCTGTAATCAAATACTGTGTCATCTTGCCAGTTTCATTTGTCTTGTTTTCTTCTCATACTTTATTCTCCAACCATACAGAACTTTCCGTTGCTCTTGTGTCCAATTCTGTTACCACCCCCCACCCCCACCCCCCACGGTCCTCCCTGCTCTTCCATCGACAGGGATATTCTTCTTTCCATCTCTGGCTAACTCCTGTTCATCCTTTAAGACTCAGTTTAGAAATCAGTTCCTCCAGGAAACCTTTCCTGCCTGTTTCTACCCTTGTCAGGATTAGGTATCACTCCACTGTATTCCCAGTCTGAACTATCTATACACAGTGTATAGTAAGCTGCCTGTTTACTTGTCTAGAATATAAATTCTGTGAAGGCAGTAATTGTATCTCTCCTGGTCACTTCTGTATCCTCAACTCTAGCAGCGTCTGGTATATGTTAGGTACTCAGTGATCATTTGTCGAATTAGTCAGAGACACAGGAAAGGCATTAAGAAATTCTGGTTCCTTTATAGTCTCATGGTGAAATTTGTACAAAGGCTGAGATAATTTCCCTTAAAGCCTTTATTAAGTTCCTTCTGTATGCTACCTTTTGTTCAGTGTTCTGAAGCAGATGATCTTTGGAAGAAGTTTGGGCAAATACACCTCACATTAAGTACTATCAATTACCTCACAGACTCACCTCTTGCCTGGCCACTACATGCTGTATGTTAAAGCCACACAACTCTCTCCATTCCTCCCATATGTCAAACTATACCCATTCTTGGGTTCCCTCCCTAGTGTTAAACTTTGTTCTTCTCCAGCCATAGAATAAGGCCAGTATTAGAAGAGAGATTAATTCTTTCTTTCTTTACGTTTTTTTTTTTTCTTAAATTTTATTTATTTATCTTTAGAGGGGAAGGGAAGGAGAGAGGGAGACAATGTATGGTTGCCTCTCATGCGTCCCCTGATAGGAACTGGCCTGCAACCCAGGTATGTGCCCTGACTGGGAATCGAACCGCGATCCTTTGGTTCGCAGGCCCTCACTCAATCCACTGAGCTACACCAGCCAGGGCTTTCTTTAGTTTTTTAACGTTCACCCAACGGTATGTTCATTGCTTCTACAGAAAGGAAGGGATAGAGAGAGAGAAAGAAGCATCGACTGGTTGCCTCCCATATGCACCCCGACTGGGAATCAAACCTACAACCTTGTGGTATATGGGATGATGCTCCAACCAAGCCGCTCAGCCAGGATGAGATTAATTCTTGGCTTGTGATTGAAAGATAGCTTCTTCAGAAAGGTAACATTTCACCTATTTCAAATTCCATTAGTAGAATCCATTTGAGTGTATTTAGTGTTGTTCTAAGTATTCTCACATATTTTATCTCATTCCTTTTAGTTCAAACCATTTTGTAGGCCTGCTATCTGCCAGGCCTAGTGCTGAAGACACCAAGTTGAATGAGGCCCATTATCCTCAAATAGCTTAGTCTCCAGAGACATATGCATAAATAAGCTATAATAGTGCAGTGATCAGTATTATTTATAATAGAGGAACCCCATATATAATCATGCTCCTATTCTAACCTTGCTTCCATTGATGTCTAGAGACTCCCAAAGATGTCAGCTCAAGGCCATACCTGGGCCCGACAGGTGAAGAAGGAGGGTGAGGAAGAGGACCCACTGGACCAGCTGATCTCCCGCTCTGGCTGTGCTGCTTCCCACTACGCAGTGCAGGAGTGCATGGCCCAGCACCAGGACTGGCGACAGTGCCAGCCACAGGTGCAGGCCTTCAGGGACTGCATGAGTGAACAGCAGGCACGGAGGCGGGAGGAGCTACAGAGGAGGAAAGAACAAGGCAGTGTCCACAGCTGAGACCCCAAACCATCTATCCACAGAGGTTGGCTTGCAGAAACTAGCACCCAGAGAAATCACAGGAGAGAGAAGTCCTAAACAGTGCACATGTGGCCCAAAGGGGTATGAAACTAGGGGATGGTCATTGGGATTGGAGTTGAGAGTCAGGAAGCCATGAATTTAAACATGACTGTCATAGAAAGAGCTGTCATTTTCATGGTGAGACCCAAATGTCCTCTCACCTTGTTCCATGAGTATTAAATATTGACCAGTATTTGCAATGTAATACGAAGAGTGGGGTTAAGGCATGCTCTTCTACTGTACACCTTGGGTCAGTGTGCCAAGTACTGAGCTGATACATGGACATTGAATTTTAGAATTCACGATCTAAAGGTAAATTGGTTACCTTTTCATGTCTTCATTTATTCAGTCATTGGTTCAACAACAGCAAGTTTTTCTCAGACCTGTAGTGCCAGGCACTGTTGGAAACTGATGTGATAAATAATACGATCTTTGCTTCATGTTGTTTAGTGTAGTCTGAGAGACAGAAATAAAGCCACTCTGGAACAACTAAATCCTGACAGTGATATAAATGACTTTATCTTTCATAAGTTGCTTTGGATGTTTCATTGTATCAATAAGCAAATGTGAAAACAAAAACATGGAGTGACTCATTCAGAGTCTGTTGAATTGACACATACAGAGTTTGACCTCATCACACTCCCAACCCAACAAACACACAATGTTAGCTTGACATTTAAAAAGTACATTTAACGTAAAATACAGATTTTCGCTTTTGAAAAATAGAGATGCTATCAACATGGAGTTGAACGTATTGTTACTTGACAACAATTTGCTAGAGCTGAATATGGTTTCTTTTTTAGGTGGTTGTGTTCTCTGGCTCATAAATTGCCACCACTTCTCATTTTCTTCCATGGAATTACATTACCCATTCTATTTTTGCCTAACCCTGTAAGGCATTGGGAGTGGGAAGGGAGTTGGGAGAATGACCTGTCATAGAAGCTGGACTGTAAAGGGATATATGCTGTCATCATCACTAGTAATATTTCTTGTATATATATGTATATATAAATTAGAAGCACAAATCTGAAGTATAGTAGGCCCTAACACTACCTTTATGTTGGTATTTGGGGTAGAGAGAAAAGGGGAGAAGACAGGAGGAATACCAATTTAAAGAACAGTAAAATGCAATTTCAGCCCTCAAGCATAAGGGGCTGACTGGGTATATGAGCATATATATAAAGATGAATGTGTGTTCAGTGCTGTGGGTCATCAGAGGGAGTAGTGTGGACTGGAGCTTTCAGCAAGAATCTCAAAGAGAAGGGATTTGAGTTGAACCTTTACTTTTAGAGAGGGGGAGAAGGGGGTAAGGGAGAGAAACATCAATTGGTTGCTTCTCACACCTGCCTCAAACAGGGACTGGCGTTTAACCCAGGAATGTGCCATGACCAGGAATCAATCAAACTGGGGACCCTTTGCCTTGTGGGATGACACTCAACCAACTGAGCCATGCCAGTCAAGGCCTGAGTTGAACCTTTAAAGATGAAATAGATATTACCTATCTGTAACATATAACAGGAAGGATTACCATCTGCAGTAAATAAGTACCTAGAATTCAGTAAGAAAAAGAAAACAGGCCAATTGAAAAGTGAACAAAGTTTACCAAAACAGGAAAATGTAAATGTATTCTGTATCACTGATAGTAAGATAAATGCAGATTTAAAAAACAAAGCAGAGCCCTGGCTGGTATAGCTCAGTGGATTGAGTGTGGGCCTGTGAACCAAAGGGTTGTTGGTTCTATTCCTACTCAGGGGACATGCCAGGGTTGGAGACCAGGTCCCCAGGAGGGGTCACGTGAGAGGCAACCACACATTGATGATTCCTCTCCCTCTCCTCTTCCCCTCTCTAAAAAGAAAGAAAATCTTTAAAAAAAAAAAGTTTAATTAGCTGATCCTCTTGACAAAAATCAAAGTATTTATAATGACCAGTATTGGAGGGCAGACACATTTACACTTTGAAGCATTATAATTTAGTAAAGCTTTTGGAGGGCAATTTGGTGGACTCTATAAATATTTTAAATATTTAAACAGCAATTCCTCTCGTGGGAATCCTCTTAAATATAAAGTGTCCGGCACAAATAACACCCCTTTATTATGACTAAATCTTTTATTAAAGTCATAAGCATGTAATTCTGTAACAACAATAGCACACTCAAGCATACCATATGACATTTTAGGAGAAACGTTTAAATTGAAACTATAAATTATCACACCCATATTGTTACCCTACCAACCACACTCAAGCAAGCATTACTTCTGCCAGACCCTGTATTTTACAAGATGTATATACTACTATGCTCATTATAGCATTGTTTATGATAGTGAATAAATGGTCAAGATTTTAGCAGAGAGGGTAAGTAAAAAGAGCTCCAAACCAGCTCTGTGGAGGTAGCAAGTTTGGAGGGCTCCAGCTCTAACAGGAGCTAACACTGGGTGGGTAAACAGAATGTATTTGGGCAGTTTGCTCTATTGCACCCAAGCCTCTTTGTCAAGTAAATGGAGGTGAATCCTATTTAATAGGCATATGAAAGAAATTAAGTGAGATAATATATAATAAAAATTGTTAGCATTTATTGAACTATTAAATATTATTATGGAGCATATAACCCAGGCTGTCTGGTTCCAGAGTCTGTGCTCGTATTCCCCGTGATTTATTTTTATTTTATTTTTTTAACATTTAAAAAATTGTTCAAGTACAGTTGTATCCATCCCCACCTCCCTCCCTCCCCCAACAACATGCTTTCAAGTCCTACTATGCTACTTACTAGTTAGGTGATTTGGGGTAAATTACCTAACATCTCAGGCTTTTTTTTTTTCTTTTGTAAAAATGCAGTCATAATGCCTTTCTCATAGGCCTCACAACTAATAAATAAATGTAGACCTTCCTCATAGGGTTGTAGAAAGAATGAGTTAATATTGATAGAGCAAGCCTTTGAATAATTTCTGCCAATGTCATTTTATAATGATGAGAAACGTGGTAGGGACTTAACTCTGCTTATATCAATTAGCTTATATAGTAAAATCGGTTTCATTATGCATAGTTTTTAAAGCTGCAGAACGTATCGATGATGTTAAGTGAGGACTTACTATAAGGAGCATAGAAACAGGGTCAGGCACTTAGTAAGTAGTCACTAAATGCTGGCTATTATTGTCATTATTCTTGTGTGCTAGTCACTATCCTGAGTTACATTATAACATTTAATCTCTCATAATAATCCATTAACTCACCTTTACAGAGGAGGAAATAAAGGTCAGATTGAGGATTAGACTCCAAGTGTGTCTTCTTCTAAAGCCTGTGCTATCGTCTGCTCTCTCACAAGCATCTGGTGCCTAGTATGCTTAATACAGTAAGTAACCATAATTTCTATTTAAATATTACTTTTTAAAAAGTGATTTACAAAAAGGGAATTAGTATAAGTTGCCTACAGTGTTTTAGATTTTTTTTTTTTGTCTACAGTCTACAACTATGCAGCTGGAGTTTAAGGTGGTCCATGCCTTTTCCTATACAATCTACGCCTACCTCTGCAGAGAGGCACGGTGTGAGGGATGAGCAGAGAGACTTCTTAGCTGGCTGTCCCTCCTTGGCTAGGCCCAGGGCAGACTCATAGTAAGGTCCTCTTTTTTGACTCTTCTTTGCAAGGTCCTTGGCTAGGGACTTGGCCTGTGTTCAGTGCAAAGCTGCACTGTAATGTGTTTTACTAGATGAGTAATAAGATACTGCTCACACTCTCCCTCCCTCAGGTAAAGTTGCCAGACTAAGTCCTTGGCTGCTGACTTTAGAAATCCAAAGAGAGCTGGAGCAAGTCCAGGTTGAAACCCTACACTTTCCCGCTATACTGAATGCTAGGGCTCCGTGCTCCAGCAGGGACTTTAAGCAGGTAGAGGAAGTCGGAAGGATTCTTTCTTCTGAAAAGCTATCTTCTGAAAAATTTTCATTCCTCAGAGCCTGGGTATTTGGTCTAAACGATGAGCTGATTTCCCTAAACCCGAAATGTCAGAGAATGAAAGTTATTCTGGGGGTTTATAAGAACTAAATGAATCATTTCATATTCTCCAGGGAGATCAGACGTTTGAAGATAAAAACGGCACAAAGAGATCAAAGTACATATGAAACAAGCACAAGGTACACGGGCCACCTCCATCCACAGCGCCTTTCCAGCAGGTCCAGTTATAGACGTGTCCAGTTGCCTGCTCAGAGAGCTTTCCTTCCTTAAGTACACCTTACATCCTAGAAACAGTAGGAACCAGGGACCTCAGCATTGCTAGTGTCTGAGTGGCCAAAATATCCAGATTTAGTTTCTTTCTCTGCAACTAAAACATACTCTTTCAGAATCCACAGCTGGCAATTTCCAGCAGTATGGTGTGGAAATCGGAATCCTCAGCCAGAGGAAAGGGACTAACATGAAGCTGAGGAATCTACTGGCCGTAACTAGTAAAACTTACCATTTGACCCCAGGTCCTTCTTGAAAATTACTGATCTACATAAAAATCCATTTCAAAAAAATCTCAGTAATGCGTAGTGAACTAGGAATTGAGTGACCTGGAGCTATCCCTGGCTGTCACTGGTTAACTGGGTGACCTTGGACAAGTCTCTTTCCTTCCCAGACCAGTTAGCTCATCTGTACAATGAAGACCAAAACAGATTATCCCAAAGGTTATGTGTTGATAGAGCCAAAACTAGCACCCAACTATTCTCATTCCTAATCCACTGACCTTCCCTTGCTTCTCTCTCGCCTATTTCCCTCGTCTTTACAGCAGTACTAGGTGTAGTTTAACCTTGATTGAGGTATTCAAAACAAACTATGCTGAGGGAGTGAACTGCTGATACATGCAACACAGATAAAACTAGGGCAAATGAACGCAGTCAGACACAAAAGGTTACATACTGTGTGATACTTACCGTATGTATAGTACTAAACAGGCAAAACTAATCTGGAAATAGAAGTGAGATTAGTGGTTGCTTCTGGGGAAAAATTAAAGAATGTAAGGGGACTTCCTTGAGTTCCCAAGGGGTGATGGAAGTATTTATTTTGATAGAAGTGTATAGGTTTCATGGGTGGCTGATCAAGGCTGATTTCAAGACTGATCAAATGTACACTTAAAATCTGTTTCACTGTATATACAGTATACCTCCTCAATGGGGAAAAAATCTTTCAAAAAAGTATGAAGTTTAGAGGGGAAGGTAATATAACATTTCCTGAGCACTTGCCCATTATATACATTATCTCCATCTCAAACTCCTGAAAGTGAATTATCCCCATTTACAGATTAGAAAACCAGTTTAATGAGATTAGAGTGACACACCTGAGTCCTCAAACCTAATACAGGTAGAAACTTGGGAATAGCCCAGGTTTGTCAGCCTCTTTAAAGTAGGTTGTCCCAGGAAGGGAGACTTCAACCTAGAGCTGGGAGACTTGCATCCCATTTGATATTACTGCCATTGGATCCTAGGGAAGTCCATTTCCCCATGGGCCTCACTGTAGAAAGTCAAGAGAAGCTTGTAATTGCTTTGTAACTGAGGTTCTAGCAATCAAAATCTTTCCCGTCCCTCTCGCCAGGACAAGGCATCTGAGCAATTTCCAGTTGTCCTGGGGCAGATTAATCATGAGCAATAAAGCTCATGATTTCACTCTGGTGAGAAATTATCAGGTAGGTCAGTGACACAAGAGCTTCAAGGTGACAGAATGCAGCTGCCTCCGGTTTAAGAGATAAGCCTGACTCATCCCCAGTGATATAATAAAAAGGGATGGAGTGGGAATTGAGGTCAGAATCCTGCTCCCAGTTCTGCCAATGAGGTGCCCTGTGAAGTTGGGTAAAGCACTGCCCTTCCTGGTCTAAACTGCACTTGCTAAAAGAGAGGGTTAGGTTGTCTGGGTCCCAAGGGTTCCAAATAATTGCAAGTGTTACCATGTTCATGGAGGGGAAGAATAAACATTATTAAAATGTCCATACTACCCAAAGCAATCTAGATTCAATGCAATTTCTATCACGATACCAGTGGCAGAGTTCACAGAACTAGTACAAATATTCCAAAAATGTATATGGAACCACAAAAGATCCTGAATAGCCACAGCAATCTTGAGAAAGAACAAAGTTGGAAGAATCATGCTACCTGATACCAAACTATACTACAAGGGCATTGTATTCAAAACAGCATGGTACTAGCATCAAAACAGACATATATAGATCAATGGAACAGAATAGAGAGCCCAGAAATAAACCTACACCTTTGTGGTCAATTAATATTTGACAAAGGAGGCAAGAACATATAATGGGGTAAAGACAGTCTATTCAATAAATGATGTTGGGGAAATTGGTCAGATGTGTGCAAAAAATGAAACTAGACCACCTTCTTACACCAAACACAAGAATAAACTCAAAATGGATTAAAGACTTAAAAGTAAGACTTGAAACCAAAAAATCCTAGAAGAAAACATAGGCAGTAAAATCTTGGACATTTCTCATAGCAATATTTTTTTCTGCTATATCTCCTAAGGTAAAAGAAACAAACAAATGGGGCTACATCAAAATAAAAAGTTTTTGCACAACAAAGGAGACCATCAACAAAATGAAAAGAAACCCCATTGAATAGGAGAACGTATTCACCAATGATGCATCTAATAAGGGGTTAATATCCAAAATACATAAAGAACTTACACAACTCAACACCAAAAGAAACAATCCAATCTCCCATTTGCCTATTTGCCTGGCAAGGAAGGAAAAGAACTTGCATCTTAGTGAAGGAAGAAACTGGTGGGACAACAGTGAAATCTAGAGTAAAAGCCAAGCTGTTCCAAAGTGTCCTAGAGACTGTAAAATGCAGTTTAATTGGAGTGCCATTATTTTTGTTAAAGTGATTTTAATTATTGGAATGCACATTTTTTAAATATGCAAATAAAAAATGGGCAAAGAACCTGAATAGACACTTCTCCAAAGAGGACATACAGATGGCCAATAGACATATGAAAAGATGCGCAAAGTCACTAATCATGAGAGAAATGCAAATAAAAACCACAGTGAGATACCATCTCCCACCAGTCAGAATGGCTACCATCAATAAATCAACAAATAAGTGCTGGTGAGGATGTGAAGAAAAGAGAATTCTTGTGCACTGTTGGTGGGAATGCAGACTGGTGCAACCACTATGGAAAACAGTATGGAGTTTCCTCAAAAAATTAAAACTGAAACTCCTTTATGACTCAGCAGTTCCACTTCTGGGAATATATCCAGAGAAACCCAAAACACTAATTTGAAAGAATATATGCACCTTTATGTTCACTGCAGTGTTATTTACAATAGCCAAGATTTGGAAGCAGATCAACTGCCCATTAGTAGATGAGTGGATAAAAAAAAGCTGTGATGCATTTACACAATGGAATACTACTCGGCTGTAAAAAAGAAGGAAATCTCACCTTTTGCTACAGCATGGTTGGACCTGGAGAATATTATGCTAAAACAAGCCAGTCAGAGAAAGACAAATATCACATGATTTCACTTATATGTGGAATCTAATGAACAAGATAAACTAACAAACAAAATAGAAAAAAATTCATAGATACAGAGAACAAACTGACAGCTGTCAGAGGGGAGGGGGGTGGAGGGGTGGGGTGAAATAGTTGAAGGAATTAAGTGTCCCCGCCAAAAAAAAACCCTCATAGATACAGACAACAGTATAGTGATTACCAGAGGGAAAGGGAGGTAGGAGCAGGTAGGAGAGGATAAAGGGGGATAAATGGTGATAGAAGGAGACTTGACTTTGGTGAACACACATACAGTATACAGATGATGTATTATAGAATTATCCACTTGAAACGTACAATTTTATAACCAATGTCATTCCAGTACATTCAATAAATATTCTTTAAAAATACTAAAATGATCTGAGCTCCCACAAACTTGTAGGGGTATCTCAGAGAAGCAGTGGGGTACAGGGGAGAAAGTTCTGCCACTATTAGCTGTGTGACCCTAGGAAGTCGCTTTATCTTTCTGAATCTCAGTTTTTCCATCTCTTGAATTGGAGTAATACCACCAACCTCAAGGAAAATCTGTATATAGTATACAGCATTTTAAGGGCTCAATAAATGTGAGATATACTTACACACACTCAAGATACTCACATGTACTTACACATAGATAACGATCTACCTGCACACTAATACACACCCTAAATCTGGTAGAGTTTTAGAGCTAATGTAGTACCTGACACAGGGTCTAGCTCAATAAATGATAGTTTTTTTGTACAAAAGTATGAATGTATTAATACTCAGAACAGGAAAAACACTAGGACTCACTTAGCATCAGTATCACCTAGAAACTTGTAAAAAGTGCAAATTCTGGAACCCTCACTCAGAATTACTAAATCAGAAAATCTGGAGGTAGAGTCTAGCAATTTGTGTTTTAAAAAGCTCTCCCAGTGATCCTGATGCATGCTTACGTTTGAGCACTAATAACTTAGATCAGGGTTTGACTGTTTTTATAAAGGGCCACATAATAAATGTTTTAGCTTTATAGTCTCCATTACAGCTACTCAACTCTGCCATTGGAGTGTGAAAGCAGCCATAAATGATATGTGAATGAATGAGCATGGCTCTGTTCCAACAAACCTTTATTATAAAAACAGGCTATGAGGTTTTAGACCTAGGTAGAGGTCATGGTTGCACAACACTGTGAATGTATTAAATACCACTGAATTCTTCACTTTAAAAAGGGTAGTTTTGTGGTATGTGAATTTCACCTCAATAATCATTTTTTTTAAAAACACACACCCATCATCAGCAGATTTTTATTAGATGGAGGATACCTAGGGTTGGCTCCAAGGAAAGTGGCAAGTACTCCTCCACAGAGGAGAGGACACATGCCTGGCTGTGGACATTCATACTTGTATCTAAGGGTCTGGGTCCCCTGCTTAACTTTGACCACCCAGCAAGCTCTTCCCCTTGGTACTCAGTACCACCAGTGCTGGCACAGAAGAGTCTGTGATGAGCTAGTTCAACTTGGCTAACAATTCTTCTAGTTCTGGCCGAGCTTTGAACCTTCCCTTGAAGTCTTCTTCAGAGTGCTAGAGAGAAGAAAAATAAGTGAGAATTACTGCAGAGCTTTCAGTTATTCAAATATGCACGGCATCAAAAAAGGATCCACCAGTCACTCTGTAGAGAATAAATCAAATTCAGCTAACTTTTATTGAGTATCTACTATGTACTAGACTTGTGTTAGGTACCAAAGATTCAAAGCTGAATTGGACTTCCTCCTTGCCTTATGTGAACATATGGTCTGGTGAGAGAAGACAGACTTATAACAAACTAACGTCGCAATTCTATAACTATCAGCCCTGACTGATGTGGCTCAGTTGGTTGGGTGGTGTCCTGCAAAGCGAAGGGTCGCCGGTTTGATTTCCAGTCAGGGCCCAGGGATGGGTTGCATGTTCAGTCCCTGGTCTGGGTACATACTAGAGACAACCGATTGAGCTTTCTCCCTCCCTTCCCCAATCTCTAAAAATAAACAAACACAAACAAGTAAATAAAATCTTTGAACCCTCCTCCCCCAAATCTGTATCACAATAGAAGCACTAAAAAAAAAAAAAGAAAGCATGGGTTAGGCTGGGGCGGGGGGAGTGGTGGGGGAGAAAGGCAGACAACTGTAATTGAACAATACAATAATAAAAAAAATACCAAAATTCTCCATTCACAATAGGAAATAACAGACATAGAGACTGGAACATTTCAAGTCAGCATGACCAGTACATTTTCTCCCTCTATACATATCTAAAATAATAAGCAGAGGCTTAACAAGCAAGGACTCAGAACAAGAGAGCCACATGTAGCAAATGGCATAAGTTTAAGATAACCTGATGTATCTGTGTCATAATAAGGATCATCTTGGCAACAAGACCCAAATACTCAATATTTAGGCTAAAGTTCCTAATGTATTCCAAGTTTTCCATGCCAAACTTCCTCCTTACTGGTATTCTTTATTAAATGTATTCAGTTAGAGTACAGTTAAGCCCCAAAGATCCAAGAAACTTTTCTCTAAAGTACATTTCCCTATTTGTGTTCTGATTCGTTATACTATGTGATCTTAAATCATGCTCTTACTGTACAGCTCTCTGAGGGGGAGAATTGTGAGGTGTGATGGGCTCACCCCTACCATCAGGATGCTGTGGTGGATTTCAGCTAGTGGTCCATAATGCATCATCTCTGAAAAGCCAGAATAATGATCACAGTAATTCCAGCCTGCACACCTTTACTGATTATTGTCTGGGCTAAATTATCCACATTTCTTTGTTGTTTCTAAAGCCAGGCAGTCTAGATATTTTGAACACAGTTGAGCCACCAGGGGGCCCCTTCTCAAACTAGCACCTACCTCCTTCACTGCCAATTTGACTCCTTCAGGAAGATTGCTTTGGATTATTTCCAAGAAAATCTCTGCAAATGTAGCACTCAAACCACTTATCTGCAAAAGGAAAGAAAATGCTCTAAGAGAGGTGCTGAAAGCTAGGTAATTGGGAGACATGGCCTGGGCACAAATATCAGCTCCCGCAGAGTTAGATGACCCTCGGGTGAAGGATTTTCCAGAGCTGATTTCGGAGCCCAGTCTCTACAGGATTTCTCTTCCTCTCTGGCAATGTGTCTGCTTGCCAAGAAGGTCATGGCCTATGTCTGCTCCTGTAGGCAATGGATGTCATCAGTGGACCAAAGATGTTATCAAGTCGAAGATGACTTTCTGATTCAACTCAAGTTAACCCACATAGACCATGACTTGATTGGTGTCAGACCTTGTGCTGAGAATCCAGAGGTGAATCAGATGTGTGGTAGAAGGGTATGAAGGGCCTGCAGAAACCCACCAGAGAAATACCTACCTAAATTAATAGAGGGAGGTCAAAGAAAGCTTCCAAAAGAGGTAACATCTAAGTGGAGTCTTGAAGAAAAACAGGAGTAAACTGAGAGAATTCAACAGTAGTGGGAGTTTTCAAAACGAAGGAAGCAATACTCAGTAAAATGTGGCAGCACAGCGTAATACTAGGGAATTAAAACTAGTTCCATGAGTAGCTAGGATGAATGGGGCATGAAGAAAATGCAGGAGAATCATGAAGGCAGTTGGGTGCAAATCTAGAGTTCAGACTTGATTCTATGGGCCTCAGTAGCAAGTTAGACCTGCCATTAGATGTATCTCAATTTTTTCCTGATAATATTTAAAGAATTCAAGATTTTAAGTACTTTAGTTATTTTAAAAATTAACATAGATTTAAGGTGTTACTACCTTAACATTCATTACCTTGCTGATATGCTTCTTGAGTGGATCAAAAAGGGGTAATATCTATTGGAATGTTATTTCACAATAAAGAGGAATGAAGTACTGATACATGCTACAACACGATAAACCTTAAAAACCTTATGCTAAGTGAAAAAAGCTAGACACAAAAGGCCATATATTTATTGTATAATTCTGTTTAAATGAAAGGTCCAGAAGGGGTAGAACCACAGCGGCAGAAGGTAGATCAGTGGTTGCTAGGAGTCGGGAGGATAGGGAAAGAGGAGTGGCTGCAAATGCGGAGAGTTTACTTCGGGGGTGATGAAAACGTTCTAACATTGCGGTGAGGGTTGCATAGCTGACTGTACTAAAACCCATTTAACTGTACAGTTCAAGTGGGTAAATTGTATTGCATGGGAATAAAACTCCCAAGAAAGCTGTTATATATAAAAAAAAAAGGGAGGTGATGTTAACTGTAAATTTGTAATAGCTCTGAGCGCTCTCATGGTGGTGTGGCTGCACCCACCTGTCCACAGTGCAAAGACAGAGAACCACTGCTACAGCTGTTAAAGGGAAGCTGCTGAAGACTTTTAAGCAGGAAAATGACATGATCACAGTGGTATGAGGGTAAAGCAAAGTTGATGGATCTAAAAGATTTTTAGGGGTAGAAACTTTAGAATTTGGTGAATGAATAGATATCAGAGAGCAAAGAAGGATCAAGCATTAATCTCAAAGGTGGGGAGGAGTCTAGAAAAATAGGGACATCAGTATCTCTAAAATTAGTTTTGTAAGCCCTGAGTGTAGGGCACCTGTGGAACACACCAGTGGAGAAGTCCAGGAGACAACTGGATATTAGGAGATCAGGACTGGAGATCCAGACATTACCAGTATATAATGACAGTTACTGAGGCCAGGTGAATGAATGAGATTGTGTAGAGGAAAGGTATTACATAAGGAGAGGTAGAGAGACCAAGGACTGAAACCTGGAGATCATCATCATTCAAGGCACAGACAAGAGGAGGAAACAGGCATGGCAGAAGAAGGAAAAATGGACAGCGAGAAGAACCAGGAGAGGCAAATACATGTCAGGTTTCTCCCAGAGTGCTTACCTGAACCACTCGCTCATGGGTGGTAAGAACTGCATCCAGGAACATTTTGCTGCCTTGGTCCTGCAGCCGTAACACCTCCATGGTTTTGGTGGGCATCGCATAACTGAGGAAAGGAAGAGTCAGCTATGGGGAGGGTTCCCTTAGCCAGCAGCACCACTTCAGTCAGGGTGGGCCCTGATCCAGCCACTACTGCTGGCACAGCTCCTGGAATCCAGGGCTGTTCTCTGCAGCCAGGGCAAAGTACTCAGATCCGCTTAAACCTCCTCCAGAAGTCTTTAACTTCCCTGAGGGGACAGGTGATGTCTAACACTTTTCTGCATCCCTAATCTTGCCTAATATAACAATCTGAATAAAGCCTGGTGATTAATAAGTATTTGCTGCTACTAAAGAATAGCCAATTCTAAAAGAATCAAGCTCATTAACAGGTATGATTTGGAGGCTAACTTTGGGTATCTCACCTCTTCTACAGAAATAAGGCCTGAAACCCAATTGTTTTAGAGAAGGATTTCTCAACCTCAGCACTACTGACATTTTAGATCAGATAATTCTTTGTTGTGTGTGGGGGGGTGGCCTAACATCCCTAACCTCTACCCACCACATGCCAGCAGCATCCACAAGTGGTGACACTCAAAATTATCTCTAGACATTGTTAAATGTCCCCCGACTGAGAACCACTGCTGTAGAATCAGTGCTCACTATACTCAGCTCCAGCAGATCTACATGCCACAGTGGGAAAAACACTGGATTTGGGGTCAAATCTTGACTTCACCACTCATTAGCAATATTTACTACAGCAAGTAGCTGCTCCCTCAGAAGAGGATTCCAATCTAGGCCCATACCAACAGAGTACTATGAGGGCTAAGTCCGATGGATGGCTACACAGAAATATGTCAGTAGTGTTCATCTTATCAAAAGGCTCATCAAACTGAAGATAAATAGAGTCATAATAACAGTAGAATTCCTGAACTTTCATGCCATGAAAAGCTTCATTAATTAAGAGCAGGGGGCATGCCCTCTATAGATGAACTGCTACAAAAGGAAGTTTGGTGCAATGGAACATGGATTAGAGACATGACGGTTGGTCCTGGATTTAAATGTCGGCTCTGCCACTTATTGCCCATTTGACCTTGGACAAATCAGCTTTCTGAGTCTCAGATTCTTCAGCTATAAAATGAAGATAATATCTAGTTACAGGGTTGTTGCAATGATTACTTAAGATTACATAATAATTTGCCTGGCACAAATGCCAGTTCCCTTGCTCCTGTGAACAGTGAATAAATGCTAGGTATTGCAAACTCTCCCAGGCAGCCTCCCTAAATAACATTCCCCGCTTTTCAACACAATCTCTGATCTCTTCCAATTAAAATTTGATAGTAGCTTCCCTATATTTAAAAAAATGACATATTCATGGCTTTTTAATAGGAGATTGAGTAAAATAACTATGTAAAAGCTTTCAGGAAAGTAAAAAGCACTCTAAAATACTAGTTTTTCCTTTTTGACATTCTGCAGATAAGTCTGACTAATTAAAGGGAGTTGTCCATTCCTGTTACTGAGTATACATTTTATTCTTCATGTACTTTATCAATATTTCATTGATTTGTTCATTCATTCATTCATTCATTCATTCATTCATTCAATAAACATTTACTGAAAGCCTCTTCTGTCCTAAGCACTCTGGTGGGCAATATATGTAGCCCTTGCTTTCAAGGAGTTCACTAAGAGTGTTTTGGAGGAACAGGTAAGTACATGAACATCTTCACTACAGTAAGACAAAGACAATAATGGGTATGTACCAAATATTATAGGGACAATAGGGAGAAAAGAGGGGTTCAGGGAAGGCTTCATAGGTGAAGTAGTACTTTATCAAGATCTAAAGAATGAATAGATGTGTTTGCCCCCAAAAGTGCAGCAGTTATTACAAAGGTAAGGAGGCATGAGAAACTCTCAGAGAACCAATAGAAAAACCAGACATAGTTTGATAGGGGAATCCTGGGAACTCTGATCATTTCAAAGCAGAATAGGCCTTTGAGTCAAGAGTATAGGTAATTTTCCATTAATGTCTATACTTTTCCATACCTTCCAAATTTTCTACAATAAACATTACTTGGATGATCACAGTAAAGACAGATGGGAAGAAATGAAATAACAGAATTTCAAGAGTCAATCTAACATGACAAAATAACACTACCTTTTGGGAGTACTGCCTGTGATGTGACAGATGGGAGCTGGCTGGGGTGCTAGGGAACTTAAGAATCTATGGACTCTATGACATATAAATTATACCTTCATTTTAAGTAATGTAAGTGGACTTAAAAAACAAACAAACAAACAAACAAACAAACAAACGGAAAGAGTAGCCTTACAGAGAGTGATGCTGAGTGATGGTGTTTCTCTCCAGAGAGCACAGGGGCTACATCAGCTTCAGGCTTGGAAGCTGCTCCCAGCTGAGTAAGATTTCCATCTCTCCAGGCAACTGCTCAGCAAGAGAGGCAGGCAAATTAAGGGACCTGCATGAGAGGCCCCTTCCTCTCCTCTCCTAGGTGAGTCGCAGCTACAGCAAAGCAGACCATTTATAGAACAAAAGCCTGCACATTGTTCCCCTGCTCAATTCCTTCTCAAGGTCAAAGCTCTACCCTGCTGCTCTCAGAGGAAAAATGGATCATAATGAAATGAAAATCGGGAGAAAAAATTATTTCATCTCTGAAAAGCTGGGCAGTGAGAATGCCAAACAATTTGATAGTCTGAAAACCTCAATCAGTGCAGAGAAATGAGCTGCTGAAAATATCTCTTTATGTTCTGTGCTATTTAGAACAAAGAGCCAGCAAAAAACAGCACATCATTCATTCTGCTGTTCTAGGAATCATGTCCATGTCTAGTGGATCTCAATCCAAGTCAACAAATACTTATTCATTGCCTACTATGTCAGGTACTAGACAAGGTCTTAGGGTTAGACTGCTGATGGAGACAGAAACAGTCCTTGCCTTAATGATCTTAGAGTCTAATAAGGAAGACCAATAAAAGTCAAGTAACTACAAGGGTAAGGAATGGCTGCTATGAAAGAGAAGTTATGTAACCTTCACTTCTACTAAATATATTACATAGGACCTAATTTAATGAGGTTCTCTGAAGAAGTGAGATTCAAGATGAAACCTAAGGAAAAAATAGGAGTTAGTTAAGTAAAGGGGGAAAGAGTATTATAAGCTCTAGAGAGCAAATGCAAGGTGTTTGGGTGGGAAGTGACAAAAACAAAGCCAGTATAATTGGAGGGAGAGGGAGAAGAAAGTATGAGTTAGGTTAAGAGAAGCAAGCCCAGGCCAGGGGACACCTAGTAAGCCATATGAGGGCTTTCAATTTGATCCTAAAGGAATTTAAACATGAGAGTGACATGATCTTATTTCCATTCTAGAAAGATCACACTGAAAGCTGTGTGGTGAACCAGTTAGAAGGAATTGAGAATTTGGGGGAAAAAAAAAGTGGGTTGAAATCCAGACCTTGACATTTATTAGGTATATGACTGTAGGCAAGCAATAATAATAATAATAATAATGGCAGCCAAGAGTTGCTGGGAACTGTTGTAAGCACTTTAAATATATTAATTCCTTTAATTTTTACTATAGCCTTTTTAAGTAGGTACTTTAATTAACCCCATTTTACAAATGAGGAAACTAAGTAAACTGCCCAATGTCACACAATAAGAATGCAGCAAAGCACATGTAAAATCTAGGTAGTCTGGCTCCAGAGTTGAGATTTGATTCATTCAGTGCAACATGCTTGTTTGAATTAAGTAACAATATTCAAAAAATTAGCACAGTGGCTAGTTGACCGTAGGTGCTCAACAAATGCAGTCAGAACTTTTCACAGTTGGGTTTTAAAAAGAGCATCTTTTAAAAAGTCCTTCTGAAAATTTAGAACACTGTGCCAGGGAGTTGATTCACTGTAGGTAAGATAACATTCTGTAAATGACACTTAATGCTTCTTTGCTACCATAATCCTTTCCAGCTGAAAAAAATCTCTTCATTAATTATTAATTATTATTTAGGGTGTTGTAATGTTCCAGTCTCTGCTAAGTGGTATCTTATACTACATTGTTTAATTTTAAGTACTCAAATAAGAAAATTATTATCCCATTTATACAGAAGAGAAAACTGAGGTTCAGAATTTCTCAAGGTCATTTTGCCAATAACTGGTAGAACTAGAATTTAAATCAGCCAGTTTGATTCCAGAGCTCATACTGTGTTATTCAAAGTGTGGTCCACAGACAAGTCGCTGGCAAGCAAAGTATTCGTTATCAGTCCAGGACAAGATGAGGAGCATGCAACGGTCACCGAACACAATACTGAATTCAGCCAACAATTTTTTCAATGGCAAGACTTTTTTAATGAAGGAAGCAAAACATGAATGCACATTTTGGCATAAGCTTCCTTCTGGAGTGGTACTGTGTGAGGCATTGCTCTAAATTATTATACTACTCTGCCTCCTGGAACTGACATTCCACTTCATCTTTCACTTACCACGTTCCACATTATGTTAAAATTATTTCTCTGTATGTGCACACACACATTCCCTGAAATCAGGGACATTTGCCTTAGTGTCCTCCAGTTGGAATGCCTAGTACAATGCTTATCACATAGCAAGAAGAGGCTCAATCAATAATATCAATAGTTTTTAATTAATTAATTAAAAGCACTGTCATTAAACTTTAGGAAATGTATACCACACAACTGGATTGTGCAGTCATATTCAAGAACCTGTCATTCTTTCAAAAATGGCTTCATGCCCCCCATGTGGCAGCAGGCCCTGTGCTAGGTGCTGAAGAAATAAAGAAGAACAGAGTCCCCATCTAGTCAGTGGGGAGGGGAGCTGACACATGAATAGCCCATCACAGCCCAAAACACTAAGTGACATGATTGCCATGCATGTCAAGTGCTGAAAGAGCAACTGACTCTCTGGGGCATCAGAAAGAGATAAAGCACATCCTTAGGACTAAAACAATTGAAGTACTATTTGCTGTGAGAGCTAAAATCACACCTGATCATCCAGTCTTCCAAACAGCATTTAGTACAGTTATATCTAAATTATAAAGGTTCAAAAGTTCAAATTTGGCTTAATGACTTAAAATAAGACCTATAAAATTAAAAATACTGGAGTCAGGCAGAACTGGATTAAATCCAGACAATTTACTAGTTCTGTGAATCGTTTACTTTTAGCTATTCTTAGCCTTGGTTTCCTCATCTGTACCATGGAAATATACAACATTAATATCTATCTAGTGAATAAGAAAGTATAATTTTTGTCATATCTATATAT
The DNA here is from genome assembly GCA_004027475.1 of Anoura caudifer. Taxonomy (NCBI): domain Eukaryota; kingdom Metazoa; phylum Chordata; class Mammalia; order Chiroptera; family Phyllostomidae; genus Anoura; species Anoura caudifer. Next base: position 194,941 of record PVKU01000336.1, on the reverse strand, counting down.
TTTACCATCTATTACCCTGTCACAATGGCAAACCACCCAAACTATTATTTATTAAATATTTTCCTTTAACTCAACACTTAAAAAATTAATTTAAAAAAGAAATGAGATTTAGAACCACTGGAACTCATGTTGCTGATGAGAAAGAAAATGGTATAACCAATTTGGAAAATAGTTTGGCAGTTTCTTATAAATTTAAAAATACACTACACTTAACCATTTGACCCTTCAATCACACTCCTAGAGAAATGAAAACTTAACTGCTCACAAAAGCCCATATGTGTTTATAGTGGCTTTACTTATAATTGCCAAAAACTGGAACAACACAAATGTCCTTCAACTAGTATATGGATAAACAAGCACACACCCATTGAATGAAGTGCTAATCAGCAACAAAAAGGAACAGACAGCTTGATACTGGCAACAATATGGATGGATCTTAAATACATTATCCTATGTGAAAGAAGCCAGGCTCACAGGAAAAATACTGTATGAGTCCACTTATATGATATTCTGGAAAAGGTAAAAACTACAGGGACAGAAAAGAGATCAGTAGTTGCAGGGACTAGGGGTGCATGGAGGGAATGACTACAAACGCAGGAGGGAACTTCTTGGGATGATGGAAATGTTCTATACCTTGATTATGATAGTATTTACTCTCTAATGTGTGTGTCTACCAAAACTCAGAAATTGTTCACTAAAAGGGTAAATTTTTACTGAATGTAAATTGTATCTCTGTATAATAAGCCTCACTTTATATTACTATTGTAAATGGAAAACCAGTATCAGCTGTCATAAATAGAAAGTTAAAAATAAATACAATGAAAACAAAATAATGTTATAAAATTCTAGCTAGATTCTAGTGCTAGGCAAAGACTATGAGCCAGAGGTCCCCTCTCTGTTATAAAGATTAGGAAGTGCTAAAGTGGTGTTAAGGACATACCAGAACCACACTAAGAATTTCTCCTTGACATGTTAGGTTGAATGAGAAGTAAAAAGGGATGAAATTTTTCATGATGTGACTTAATGTTACCTAAGGCAAACCACTGGGCACCCCACACTTTCTGAAACACTAAGATAAGATACGTAAAGTGCCTGGTCTGGAGTAGCAAGTCAGTAAGCATTAGTTCTCCTCCCCTACAGTTTTCCAACAAACCCAAAGAGTAAATGAGAAGCAGAGCAGGCAAAGGATACCTAAATAAACGGGGACATATATCATCTTAAAGGATCAGAGGAATTAAAATAGATAAAACATCAGTTCTCCTCAAACTGATCTAATAGATTCAACACAATCCCAACTAAATTCTATCAGGCTCCTTCCTGGATAAAGCAACAAACTAATCCTGAATTTTTATGAAACAACAAAGTATCTAGAATAGCCAAAATAATTTTAAAAAAGAACAAACTTGTAGTTTCAGTAATCAACCTACAGTAATCAAGATAGGGTAGTATTGGTATAAGCACAGATATATAGAGCAATGCAATGGAACAGAGTACAGAGATAGATCTACACATACATGGTTAATTGACTTTCAGAAAGTGCTAAGACAATTCAATGGAAGAACAAAATCTTTTTAATAAATGGCACTCGAGCAATTGGTTAGGTACATTTTTAAAAAAGATTTTATTTATTTTAGATATAGGGGAAGGGAGGAAGAGAGGAGAGAAACATTACTGTGTGGTTGCCTCTCACACACCCCCCACTGGGGACCTGGCCTGCAGCTACTGGGTTGCAGCCCACTGCAATGTGCCCTGACTGGGAATTGAACTAGCAACCCTTTGATTTGCAGGCCAGCGCTCAATCCACTGAGCCACACCAGCCAGGGCTGGTTAGGTGCATTTTTAAAAAAGAACTTCGAGCTCTGACCAGTGTGGCTTAGTTGGTTAGGCGTCATCCCACAAAGCAAAGGTCACCAGTTTGATTCCTGGTCAGGGCACATTTCAGGTTTGGTTCTCAGTCTGGGTGCTTATGAGAGGCACCTGATTGATGTTTCTCTCTCACATCAATGTTCTTCTCCCTCTCTTTCTCCTTCCCTTCCCCTCTTTCCAACATCAATATGCATGTCCTCGAGTGAGGATAAAAATAACTCAAAATGGATCATAGACCTATAAGTAAAACTTAAACTATAGAACTTCTAGAAGAAAGAAGAAAACATCTTTGTGATCTTGGGTTAGGCAAAGATTTCTTAGATGTGACACCAAAAGCATGAACAATAAAAGAAAAAAATTGAAATTGGTAAATTGAACTTCATCAAAGTTAAACTTCGGCTCTCTAAAAGACCCAGATAAGAAGATGACAAGAGCGTTGGCCAGTGTGACTCAGTGGGTTGAAACACTATCCCATAAACCGAAAGACTGCGGGGTTGATTCCCGGTCAGGGCACAGGCCTGGGTTGTTGATTTGGTCCTGGTCAGGCCATGTTCGAGAAGCAACTGATCAATGTTTCTCTCTCACATTGATGTTTCTCTCCCTCTCTTTCTCCCTTTCTCTCTCTCTCTAAAATCAATAAGCATGTCCTTGGGTGTGGATAAAAAAAAAATTTTTTTAAAGAGGATGGAGGCCCTGGCTGGCATGACTCAGTGGATTGAGAGGCGGACTATGAAGCAAAGGGTCGCTGGTTGGATTTCCAGTCAGGGCACATGCCTGGGTTGCGGTTCAGGTCCCCAGCAGGGGCGTGTAAGAGGCAACCACACATTGATGTTTCTCTCCCACTCTTTCTCCCTCCCTTCCCCTCTCTCTAAAAATAAATAAATAAAATCTTTAAAAAAATAAAAAGAAGATGGCAAGATAAGTCACAGACAGGGAGAAAATATTTGCAAAACACATACTGAAAAATAACTGGTATTCAAAAATACATTGTAAAAACTTGCATAATTCAGCAATAAAAAAAACAACCCAATTTATAAAACAGACAAGAGATGTAGACATGCCATCAAAGAAGATATACAGAGGGTAAATAAGCATACAAAAAGATGCTCAACATCATTTATTTATTAGGAAGGAGAAAATTAAAACCACCATGAGATACCACTATGTATGCATTAGAATACCTTTTTAAAAAAAATTGACAATACCAAGTGCCAACCAGGATAAGGAGTTACTAGAACACTCTTGTGTTGCTGGTGGGAATATGAAATGGTGCAGCCAATTTGGGAAACAGTTTGGTGGTTTCTTATAAAGGTAAACATACACTCACTATACAATCACAAAAATGCAGTCTTAGGTAGTTATCCAGGAGAAAAGAAGGCAAATGACCCACAAAACCTACATGAGAATACTTATGGCAGTTTGTTCATTATTACCAATAAATTGGAAATAATGCAAATGTATATCCACTGAGTGAATGGATAAGTCAGTTAAAGCCCACTATTTAACGCAATACTGCACAGTAACAAAATACTTAGAAAAACACGGATGAGTCTTAAACACATTACGCTAAGTGAAAGAGGCTAGATGAAGAGCTCCATACTGAATGGTTCTACTTACGTGATGTTCTGGAGAACTTAAAACACCAGGGACAGAAAATCAGTCCGTGGTTGCAAGGGACTTGAGGCGGGGCAAGGGGAGGAGACTTACTACACTACACCTGGGTATCAGGGAACTTCTAGGGTTAAATAGAAAGGTTCTATATTTTGATTGTAGCAAACTATATACCTAAAAAGAGTGAATTTTACTACATGTAAGTTATATCTCAAAACCTCAATTAACAACAACGAAGCACAGCATGCTACCCACACCAAGAATATTCCATGCGAAGGCATCCTTCGTACCTTTCCTCCACTTTAATGGAGAGATGGTTGCAGAGGTTGTGGACATACTGGGCATAGCTCTCTGCCAGGGCCATGTCGTACGCAGTCAGGTGAATGTTCAGAACCCCGTACTCATAATCTGTCCCCAAATTAATGGGTCCCACTTCCACTTTTCCCCTCTTCTTCTTGGGCTGAACAGAAAACAAAGAGAGAAAGATAAATCAAACTATTATACAAGATATTCTAATCATACCATATGATTATTTTTTAAAATTAATCTTTCATATAAATTTGTTTACCACTTTTCTCTCAGGTTACCATACCTACAAAATAAAGTTATCCTGGAAATGAATGGGCAACTTCCCTTGCCAGTCTGGACTGCGACATCAGCCAAGGAAAGGAAATGGAATATTCCTGGCATTACGTCAGGATGAATACAAGTGACTGTCTTCTACAATTAATTTGTTTTGAGACTCAACTCTCATATCTGGCCCTTAGTTGCCCAATTTTTAAATTGATGGGCTTATGCTAGGTAACAGATTCTTAATCTAGAACCCATAGAGGAATTTCAAGGAGTCCATCAACCCCAAAATTTATGTGCTCAATTTTACACATGTGCACATTTTTTGAGAGAACCTTTGCTTTCATCAGAATCTTAGAGAAATCAGTTGCAAGGAAACTCAGCATTAGTTCTCTTTTAGTCGTCCTAGCCTTAAAATTCTGTGATTATTTACACAGTCTTCCTTTTAAGAATCGAGAGATGGGAAACTTTTTCTACTTTTCCCTTTCATGTAAAGTGTTGCTTCACGGCACATCAGCTTGTGCAAGCTGCTGTTAAAGTTAAAATGAGGCCTGGGAACACAGATCAGGATTAGTAAAATTTCTCAACTGTAAGTAATCAAACTTAAATGCCCATCAAGATGGGGACTTCTTAAATAAATCATGGAACACCCATACAATAGTACATTATGGAGCTATAAGAAGGAATAAGGAACTTCTTTATGTACTGATATGGAAAGGCCTTTGAAGTAAATTAGATGATAAAAGCAAACTGTAGAATAATGTGTTCACAATATTATCATACATATTGAAAAAGGGTAGGGGGGTATGTGTGTATATTACATACATATTTATTTGTTTGTATATCCAAAAAGTCTGTAAATATCTTCTCTCTCTCAGTAGCTTCCCTTTTCACTTTTTAATGGTGTATTTTGATGAGCAGTTCTTTTAATGTAATTCAAGTTATTCACTCTTTTATGGTTATAGTGACTTTTTAAAATTCCTCATCTGAGGATATGTTTATTGATTTTAGAGATAAGAGGAAGGGGGAGGGGGAGACAGAGTGAGAGAAACAGATACAGAAAGACTGTTCAGTTGCCTTCTGTACACGCCCTGACCAGGGATGGAAACTGCAAGCTAGGTATGTGCTGTGACCTAGAATCGAACCTGCAACCTTTTTGTGTAGGGGACAGATCTATAGATCATTTTTTAAAAATATTTTATTTATTTATTTTTAGAGAAAGGGGAAGGGAGGGAGAAAGAGAGAGAGAGAATGTCAGATGAGAGATACATCTATTGGTTGTGTCTTACACGCCCCCAACCGGGACATGGGCCCACAACCCAGGCATGTTCCCTGACTGGGAATTGAACCAGTGACCTTTCAGTTTGCAGGCCAGCACTCAATCCACTGAGCCACACCAGCCAGGGCACTGTAGTCTATTTCTAAGTAATTTTGTGTATGGTGTGAAATAGGAGTCAGGAGCCATTTTTCCCCCACACGATCACCAGCCCAGTTGATCCAGTACCGCTGCAGGGTCACCTTGATCACCTAAGTGTCCACAGACACACAGGCCTGTTCCTGTGCTTCTTATTCTGTTCCATTGGGCTACTTGTCTGTCCTTGAGCCAAAATCACACAGTCCTAATTATTGGAGATTTGTAATAAGTCTAGATAGTTGGTAGAGTGGCTTTCTCGCATCGCTGCTCCCCAGGGCAGTGCGGGAGCCGGGACCCGATGTGGGGAAGCCAGGGGAGGACTGAGAAACAGTCCTTCACAAGGCCGGTAGTGCTGATGACAGGCCTGATCTCACGAGGGTGTTCTGAAGAACACCCTGTATGCAAAGTAGTTAATACATTCTGTAGCACACATTTAAGCACTCGATAAATATTAAATTTTAGTACTATTTTTATTTTTATATTCCTCATATCTAGCACAGGGCCTGGCAGAAAAAAACATACAATGAATCACTATTTTAGAATTTTAGAACAGGACAGCATTTAGAGATGATTTTGTCCTAGTTCTTCATCTTTGCAGGGTAAGAATATGAAGCCCAGAGAGATTAAGTCCCCCGAAGTCGCACAGCCAGACAGCACAGAGGCTAGTAACTAAAACCCAGACCTCCTGACCACCTCCCCAACCCCCATGCAGCAATTTTTCTACTGAAGTCTCTGTATTCCTGAAGTTCTTAACAGCAGTGTCCACCCCAGGATCCTAGAGTTTGCAGTGAGTGAGGGAGGCACCATCCTCCAGAGACCAGCTGTCCTGGGTCAAGGGCTTGGCTCTCTTCCTCAGAGCCCCCCACACCCGAGGCCAACAGCACCAATCCAGGCTTTCCATCAGGACGGTCAGCACTGCAGTCAGAGCTGTGGAGAATGCTAACGCCAGAATGCAACGGGGAGAGGCTGAAATTTTCCAGCAGAGAGGGGAGGAGCTTCTCAGAAGCCTTTTCTTAACCAGAGAAAATGCCAGGGCTTTTCAAAAGTGTCGCTTTGGGGAACAAAAAGAGAAAGCTGATTCCAGTATCCCTCTTGGCATCTTGCTTGCTTTTGCTTGTTGGCCTAGATATGCCCGAGTGATCCACACCCACCCTCAGGAGCCCATTGTGATATTATATTTCAGTTCTGAGCCAGGGCACAGAATAACCAGCAGAGCTTGACTGCACAGAAGCCCAGTCCCTAGTTCCTATAATTTCATCTGCACAATCTTTCTCACATCCTTCCCTGCTTTTCCATTATGACTCCCTGAGTTCAGGCGTTTGTGACTGCTGTGGAGAGTTACTAAAGATACCTGTGCAGGGACGTACCTGACTTGAGCTGTGTTTGGGGGTCCACCATGACTGCACAGGAAGGAGAGTCAGACAGGAAGAAAAGGGAGGGTGGGAGAAAGGTGACAGGCCAGAGGAACTGCTGTCCACTGTCAAACTCTGGCACTCCTGTGCGTGACCTGGATTCACTGTGGGGTGGCCCAGGGTGGCCATTCTGAGATCCCTGTAGGAATGCACTATGATCCCAAAAATGGATGGTGGAATAAATTACTAAACCATTCTTGTACAGAAATGGCCACATTATCACCCTGTTGTACAGATAGAAAACTGAGATCCTCTGAAGGCACCTTGCTTTCCCAAGGTTACTGGGAAACTTTGCTGGAAAAGAGCAGATAAAGAAAGGAGTCCAGTTAGAATCACAGGCCGCTGTACCTGAAAGGGATCTTAGAGATAATTTGGTCTCTCCTTCCTACACTCCCTCATTTTACGCAGGGGAGAAGTTGAGGCCCAGAAAGGGGAAATGACTTGTTTAAGGTTACAACAGTAAGGGAGGAAATGGCAAACACTAACTACTTTTTGTCTAGCGGCCCAGGTTCTCTCTTCTAACTTCTGCTAATTGTATCACTATAGATGGCATTCAACAGGGTGGGAAAGTTGGGAAGGAACTGTATCATCTTAATCCTCAAATGAGAGCAAGGATATATTTAAAGTATATTTAGCTTCCAGAAATTCTGGCAATGGAAATTCTAAGATTTACACTTGGGGTCTTGAGTAATTTGGTGATGGTACTCTGAACAGCCCACAATGAGCTGTAAGGTACATAAAAATCAAGTGATTATGTTTATAACTCCTTGTGGCACATTCAACGGACATACACCAGACAGTAGACCTGGCCCTGACAGGGGTGGCACAGGCAAAGCCTGGTGCTGCGTAAAGAGCATGAGACTTAGATGGAAGCCAAAGTAAATCTGGACCCAAATCCTGTCTGCTGAGTCACTACGTGACATTGAGTATTCTCTCCAGGTGTCAGTCTGTTCATCTTTAACACCAAAGGTTCTTGTAAAGCTTGAAATAGTGAATTGATAGGAAATGGAAATAGCATGGATGTGAGATGGAATTTGACCATCCTCAGTTCAAATACTGGCTCTGGAAATTACTAGCTATTTGGGCAAGTCATTTAATCTCTCAGAGTTTTATATTCCTCAAATGAGGTCTTTCATGACCATAGGATATCTGAGGATTAAATAAAATATATGATTTGTTTTTTTTTAAAGATTTTATTTATTTTTAGAGAGAGGGGACAGGAGGGAGCAAGAGAGGGAGAGAAACATTAATGTGTAAGAGATACATCGATTGGTTGCCTCTCACATGCCCCCAGCTGGGGACCTGGCCCGCAACCCAGACATGTGCCCTGATTGGGAATCGAACTAGTGACCTTTTGGTTCACAGGCTGGTGCTCAATCCACTAAGCAACACCACCCAGGTCAAAATATACCATTTGTAAATGAAATGGTTTTGTTTTTTTTAAATATATTTTTTAACATTTTATTTATTTATCTTTAGAGGGGAAGGGAAGGAGAGAGGGAGAGAGGGAAAGAAATATCAATGTATGGTTGCCTCTCGTGTGTCCCCTGCCGGGACCTGGCCTGCAACCCAGGCATGTGCCCTGACTGGGAATCGAACCTCAATCCTTTGGTTCACAGGCCCATGCTCAATCCACTGAGCTACACCAGCCAGGGCTGTAAATGAAATGTTTTTTAAAGCCTGACATATGTCAATAGTAGTTATATCATCTAGTATATAGTAGTTAATAAATGGTGTCTTCTAAAAAGTTGACTAATGTACACAGATAGGACATTATGATTACTATAAATTAGAGGTAAGCATGCTCCTGGTATCCTATTGGTATGCTTTACAGAATGAAGCACTTACTAAGCACCTCCTGTGTGCAAAGCGCTGATTCAACCATTTTAAGGAGAGATACCAAAGGAATAGAGATTGTAGTCCCAGGCCTCAAAGAGTTTACAATTCAGAGAGAGAGAGAGAGAAAAGATACATGAAAGAACAGATCCTCTCAGTTCAATCACGGAGAGCAGCCCACTTCCCGTGTCAAGTCCAACACAAACTGCCTTGTTGCGCCACACCGATCACATCCCTGAGGGGAACCTGAAAACCACCGCTGCAGATGGGTACAGCTGAAAGGGCAGTGAGCGGAGACACACGAGGGCCCGTAGGAGTTACTCAGTAAATGGTATCTAAAAAGATTGATCCGTACCTGCCTGCTTCTCAGGTTTCATGTCCCCTCATCCCCTAGGGTCCACTGGAAACACGAGGATTAACAAACTGTTAAAAGTGTCCTAACTGCATCTCCAGGATCAATGCCTTCCCACCTTTGCCCAGAATGTTTCCCCTCCCTCCACAGTGTTTGACTCTTCACCCTACATCCTTAATGTGAGTAAATTCTTGCCCAGTTTTTAAGACTCAGCTCAAGCTCTTCCAGAGGCCATTTCCTGATTCCTCAGGCTAAGTGAGACACAACTCTGCTGTGTTCCCACAGCAGCTCCCCAATACACTTCTGTTGCTTACCGCGTATATTCATTCATTCAACAAATATTTACTGACCAGTAGTGATGCGATAGACCAGGGTGCATTAGGGATAGGACAGTAAATAAAACAGCCATAGTCTCTGCTCACTGAAGTTTCCAGTCTGAGCACTATCTCCCCTAGCCCACTGTGCACCTTTTGTAGAAAGAGACTGTGTCCTATCACCTGAGAACCATCTGTGTTCAGCACAGTGCTTGGCACGAAGTAGATGCTCAATGACAGTTTTTCTTTTCAACGGGTTACAAGAGGTATAATTGAGGGAAAACAAGCCAGTCCTATAATCCATGTCTAGCCCTGCAGTCCCCAGGTTGGCAAAGCCAATCTTTCTGTTCCCAGGAAGCTAGGGACTGTCACCATAAAGTGATTCTGAGCTGCTGGTATTTCCAGGAAGGAGGCCACAATCTCCTCACGGAGCTAAGGGTGCTACAACAAAATAAATAGGTGGTGGAAATGGCAGATGTCAACAGTAAAAGCAGCATTAAGTTTCCAAGAGTAAAGGTATTTGGAATCCTAGGAGACATTCTATAAAAAGGAAGTAAATTACCGATGTTACAAAAGATACACTTCACTCTCTTGTCCTGGGGCCTAGAAGACAGAAAATATAACAACTACAAATTGACAGCAACTTATGTTGCCTCTGTTTCATCTTCCTACATCTTCCTCTTCACAATTCTCTGATTCCTGGGCTGCTATTACCCCACGGCTGAAGGCAGGACAACAACGGAGGGCACGTGAGGAAGTAGTCTTAGGAGAAATGACCCAGCACTGTACAAATATGAAGGACTATATTGTTTTCATTTCTGTCTAATAAAAATCACTCCAAACACTCTGAGGCCTTTTAACTTTAACAGAATAATGCAGGGCCTTTGAGAGGATAATGAGATCTACACATTGAGACGCAGTACTAAGTGTGAAGGTGTGCTCCAAAATGTGATCCCTCACTACCTCCAGTCTACCTGGGACTTAGAGATGAGACAAAAAGAAAGGTATCATCCCATAAAGGGGAAGGAGCATGTGCAAAGACACAGAGGCATGAGACAGCATGGGTGCATGAGGCCCGCATCTGAGGCAGAGGGTGCAAAAAGAGAAATCACTGAGGAGGAGGTTGGGTCCACGCTGAGAGACCCGGAATCCCATGGTTTGCTGTCATCCCCACGTTGCCACCCAAGAGGGAGCTTCATTTTCACCTCCCCCATCACTCACTCCTCAGAGAAGTAACAAGGACAAGGGCACAGGATGGAGGAATGGGAAACAACCAGGCCATTCAAGAAAGAAATAGGTAAAACCAGTATTGCCAGGGAAAGCTGAGATGAAGTAGGTGCTCATTTTCCTTCCCAAGGTACAGGAGTCTGAAGACTGCGTGTGGGACCTTTGGAAGGAGGAATGAAGAGAAATGGGACCAGCAGAAATGGGACAAGGGCTGAGAACTTAGTGTGTGAAAATTAATTCTCATCTCAGAGATTTGGGGCTCAAAAGACAGAGGGCCCAGCCTGAGGCCCACAGAGGCAAAGATGGGAATCTGGCTACTGAGTGTTTTTTCTAGGCTCTAGGTTTCAGGAGAGAAAGGGAACCACAAGATGCCTTCTAGCTTTTTCAGCCCAGTTCCCCAGTGGGGGAAGGAGACAGGAACTCAAGACAGAGACTCTGCAAGTTGGCAGCTGAGAGCTTTCCTTGTGTTGTCCCGTCCAGGAGGTGAGGAGCCTGCAGCAGCTTCCACCGCTCTCCAGCTACTGTGTTTGCAACCCCAGGACAATGAATGACATCAGAGAAGAGCCAGTAACACCGACAAAGGGAGCATTGCTCCCCTCAAGCAACCAAGGTCATCTGGAGCCAGCTGCTTGCAGATAGTGGGCTGTGTTTGCAGTTCTGATTTATAAAACCTCAGGGCAGCTTCAGTAACCACATTTCAGTTCAGCTTAATCAATATTTACTGTGCTCTATTTGATGCCAGGCCCTGCACTGGACACCGAGGATACAAAAAAAATGAGACATGGCTTCTACCCTGCAGAGCTCACCCTCTAGAAGGGGAGATGACCATCAGAACAGATGATTAAAACAGACCACTAGGTCCCGGGACAGAGGAAGCACGGGAACTGCAGAAGTCACGGCAGGACAAATGACCCAGTGCAGGGAGTCTGGGAACGTTCCTCAGAAGGGCAGATCTATTTCCTCCGTCCTCACCCTGCTTCTCACTGAGGGTTAAAGGTTGAGGATGTATTCACAAGTGAATAGGGGGAGAAGGTCTTCCAAGTAGAGAGAACAGCATGTGAGAGGCCTTGGAACAGTACAGCCATCTGGATGCAAAGCAAGAGGCCCACTGCAGTTGAAGCACAGAATCCATGAGATGGGAGCAGAGGCTAGAGAGAAAGATGGGGACAGATGGATGGCATTAAACTTCCTTTTATACCAAGCTCAGGAGTGTGTCGGAGCATGGCATATGCAAAAAATTATCTTAAGATTGGAGGATCCCAAGACATTAAAAAACCAAAAAAACACACTCCCCAACAAGACCAATTTCATTTCCCGCTAATTTATGTGGGACCTTTAGAAGAGGGATGTCCTAAAATTAAACAACTCCAAAGACTACTCTAAGGTGTCACAACTCAGAAAGGGTGTAAATCACTTCTGAATTTTAATGGCACTTTCTATCTTCCTGTTAGCACTTGTCACTTTCTGCGTGCAGCATAATCATCTGTGTCTTATCTCAAATTGTTTACCAGCTCCCTCCAAGCATAAACCAGCTGTTGTTCATTCATCCTATAAAATTTTATTGCGACCCAGTCTGAATAAGCAAGTCATCCCCAACAGTGCCTAGCACATAGTAGATGTTCGATTAATATTTCATGGCATCATGGAGATACATGATATCGAAGCAGAAAGACTCTTAAAAATATTCTAATCCAGGGTTTCTCAACCTTTTTTGAAGAGCCTGAAAAAAGCTAGGGACTCTCTTCTCAGAAAAATTCACACGTAGAAAACATTTTCCATAGAATTTCAGGGCCTACCATGCCTAGAGGAGAAAGGTTAACTTATCCAAAGTCACAAAGCTAATGAGTTGCAGAACCAAGCCTAGAACACAAGTGTCCTGGTTCCCAATTGCATAGTCTTCCCACCACAAACAAACCATTTTAACGAGCTGTTTCCTGCTGGGAGGCTGCCCGATACAGGCCTCAGACATAGCAATGTTCCTGTGGTGAAATGCCTTGACATAAGGATGATGCTCAGGAGAACATGGCAAGTTTGGTGGCTTCTGAGGCCCAAGTACAGTGGTATTGAACTTCTGCCAAGGAGACAGAGGCAGCAAGAGATAAGCATGGTTACATGGTTCTTGGCTCTAAAATAAGCCCAAGAACCAAAAGTGATGTTGAAGACTCCTCAGGTAGAACAGCAAAATCTTAACTGTACTGTTTACAGGAAGTGACAGAGTCATGACTCAAGGCCAGACCTTCTGACATTCTGGCCAGGGTTATGTTTGTCCCACCAGAAAATCCTCAGCACATGCACAGAGATCTAAGCAATCCTGCAGCTGGAGCCAGAGAAATGGGCCAATCTTTTTTTAAAAATTGTGTTATTGTTCTTCAATTACAGTTGTCTGCATTCCCCCGGCCCAACCCCAGCCAAACCCACCTCCCTCCCTTGCTTCCACCCTCCCCCTTGGTTCTGTCCATGTGTCCTTTATAGTAGTTCCTGAAAACCCTTCTCCCCGCTGTCCCCTCCCCCCTGCCCCTCTGGCTATTGTTAGATTGTTCTTAATTTCAATGACTCTGGTTATATTTTGTTTGCTTTTTTCTTTTGTTGATTATGTTCCAGTTAAAGGCGATATCATATGGTATTTGTCCCTCACCGCCTGGCTTATTTCACTCAGCATAATGCTCTCCAGTTCCATCCACGCTGTCACAAAGGGCAGGAGCTCCTTCTTTCTTTCTGCTGCATAGAATTACATTGTGTAAATGTACCATAGTGTTTTGATCCACTCATTTACTGATGGGCACTTAGGTTGCTTCCAGCACTTGGCTATTGTGAATTGTGCTGCTATGAACATTGGGGTGCATAGGTTCTTTTGGATTGGTGTTTCAGGATTCTTATGGTATAATCCCAGCAGTGGAATTGCTGGGTCAAAAGGCAGTTGCATTTTTAGTGTGCTAAATAATCTTATAATGCTTAGAACTAACTCCCAATAATCTGTGATAACAGATTCTAGGAACACATACATATTTTAAATCTGCAGCTACCATAAAGCTCAGCTAGTTGGCTAAAGTCAGTCCACCTCTACTACTCACCACTCACTCAGCTAAACTGAATGTATCATTTCTATTGTGAGGTCCACACTGCACCAAGTACTAGGAACATATTTTAAAGTATCACAAATAATAGAAACAAATCATTTGCTTTTTACTATGATAACCTGGCCTAGGGATAAGATTGGGAACTGGCAGAAGCATCTCCATTATAGATAATATCTAAATTAAGTAAACAGAGAGGACTGAGGGATGACCCCTATTCTCTCTAACTCCAATACTAGCCAGCCGATGCAAGTCTGATCTTTGGGTGTTGTAAAAGCTGCACACTCTCCTTTTCTAAAGGATCCCTGCCCCTTTACCTCTTGTTCTTTAATTAGGTGCTTGTATCTTCCAATGCCATGGGTGGGCTTTGTCTTGTAGTGCCGACTGGTACTTAGCAAAATGCCACCTAAAAGAGAAAAGAACACAAACCTGTTTCAAAACTCCTCCAGGGATGGATCACACGTGAGGAGACAAATTCTCCATTGCAAGACTGGGACTACTTTGGGGCAGCAGGTGTCTTACTGGTGTAAAGAACCAGAGCTATATATACATATATATTTTTATCCTGGGCTGACTCTCAGTTTAGTCCCATTTCTATCCTTTTGGCCACTGGACTCTATCCAGTCCCCACTACCTGTCTTAGAGAAATTCTCTCCTGCTAGAGCCACTGGTGGTATAGGGACAAAATACATTCTCACAGGGCTCTCATTTTCTCTTTTCCCTCAACAGGTAATAATTCCTTTGAAGTTTTCTGTAAATTGTATAGAGAAAGTAACAGGCGGCAAATATAGCCAGGTAAGAGAACAATCATAGATGTCCACAAAGTCTTTAAAACCGTCTAATTTGATTTATTTGTGCTGATAAGGAACAATCTCTAACACACACTGTTAAGTGACTAACAGTAAAAACAAAAACCTAATGTACAAACTGTGCGTGCATACTACCACTAAGTGTACAATAGGATCTCCATGTGCATCTTCATTGTGTTGCCCAGAGATGTGCCTCCCAGATCCCCCTTCAAGGAAGGACTTGTTAGTATATACATGTTCTCCTTTAATCTTCATTATTTTTATTCTCATTAACAAATAAAGAAAATACAGCTCAAAAATCATGGTGAACTGGCCAAAATCATCCAGCGAATAAAAGGCAGAACTGTGTTTTAAACCCAGGTCATGCTGATTAAGCAATTTACGCTCAGATGTGTTATGCCCCTGAATTTCTGGAATATAAAATCTAGCTAGATCTGATATTGTTTGGCTCAGGTCTCAGTTCCTTATCTCCATGCTTTCACTGGAACCAACATGACACAGCTCTGCTATGTCCATCTGTCTCTGTTGCTTGGTGTCCACCTTCTGGACTAGTCCTAGTACTACTCCCTTTCCTCTCAGCTCCTGTGGTCTTCTCGTCATCATCCCAGGGTTATCATGCTGAGGGGGGCTAAACAGAACATGGTGGGAGGAGTCTAACGGCATTTAGAGGAATGTTTCCTTTTTAAAAAATATATTTTATTGATTATGCTATTACAGTTGACACAATTTTCCACCTTTGCCCTCCTCCACCTGGTGCCCTACATTGCCTCCAGCAATCCCTCCCCTCAGTTCACGTCCATGGGTCATGCATGTAAGTTCTTTACGTACTACATTTCATATACTGTTCTTAACATCCCCATCTATTCTGTACCTACCAACTTGTACTTAATCCCTGTACCTTTCCCCCACTTCTCCCCCTGCACCCTCCCAGCTGATAACCCTCTAAATGATCTCCATATCTATGATTCTATTTCTGCTCTGCTTGTTTGCTTAGTTTGTATTTTGGATTCAATTGTTGATAGTTGTGAATTTACTGTCATTTTAATATTCATAGTTTTGAACTTCTTTTTCTTAAATAAGTCCCTTTAACATTTTATATAATAATGGCTTGGTGATAATGAACTCCTTTAGCTTTTTACCTTGTCTGTGCAGCACTCTGTCTGCCCTTCCATTCTAAATGATAGCTTTGCTGGACAGAGTAATCTATGTTGTAGGTCCTCACTTTTCTTCACTTGGAATACTTCTTGCCAGTCCCTTCTTGCCTGCCAAGTTTCTTTCAAACAATCAGCGGACAGTCTTATGGGAGCTCCTTTGTAAGTAACTGTGTACTTTTCTTTTGCTGCTTTTAAATTCTCTCTTTATCTTTAACCTTTGGCAGTTTAATTATGATGTGTCTTGGTGTGGCCCTCTTTGCATCCTTCTTGTTTGTGACTCTCTGCGCTTCCTGGACTTGTATGTCTATTTCCTTCACCAAATTAGAGAAGGTTTTTTTTCATTTTTTTCAAATAAGTTTTCAATTTCTTGCTTTTTCTCTTCTCTTTCTGGCATCCCTATGATTCAAATGTTGGTACATTTGAAGTTGTACCAGAGGCTCCTTAGCCTATCCTTGTGTTTTGGATTCTTTTTTCTTCTTGCTGCTCTGATCAAGTGTTTTTTTTCTTCCTTATGTTCCAAATCATTGACTCGATTCTTGGCTTCATCTACTCCACTGTAGGTTCCCTGTAGATTTTTCTTTATTTCACTTAGTGTAACCTTCATTTCTGCCTGGGTCTCTTTTATGTTGTTGAAGTACCCAATGAGTTCCCTAAGCATCCTAATAACCAGTGTTTTGAACTCTGCATCTGATAGATATCTCCATTTTGTTTAGTTCTTTCTGGAGTTTTGTTCTGTTCTTTCATCTGGGCAATATTTCTTTGCCTCCTCAATTTGGCAGCCTCTCTCTGTGTGTTTTTCTATGTATTTGATAGAGCTGCATTGACTCCTTTTCTTAGTAGCATGGCCTATTGTAGAAAAGTGTACCTTTAAGTGGATGGGGCAGAGCCTTAGGTAATTGTCAGGGTGGGGCAAATCATGTAAACCAGGTTGATGGACTCTCCAGTATGGTGTTGCCACTATGTGGCTCTGTGTTGGGGAGGTTTCAGAAAGGGGACAATGCCTGGTGTCTGGAGTTTTGTCCAGGAGGAAGCTGTCCCCAGCACTCATCCTGATGTCAGGCACTTCAGTTTCTCCAGGTATGCTGCTGGTGCCCTTCTAGCTGCTGCCCCGTTGCTGAAGTCCAGAGGGAATGAGCCTGTGTAAGTCCTAAGTCTGTTGTGGGCTCTTTAAGAGGAGACTTCTGAGGATCCCACAGTTTCTTCCACCACCCCAACCCCCATTGGTTTTTGCAGTGAGAAGTTATAGGGACTTAACTTCCTGGCACTGGAACTCTGGGCTGGGTGGTCTGGTATACGGCTGGGATTCCCTCACTCCCAAGGTATCCCTTCCAATTTTTATCTATCACACGTGGCTGTGGGACCACCCATCTGCATCTCCATATCTCTGTACCTCTCTACTCATCTCCCCATCTCCCCCACTCCTACCCATCTGGATGAATGTAACTTCTTTAATTCCTTGGTTCTCAGATTTTCATACAGCTCTATTTTCTGATGATTTGGGGTGATAATTTTTTTTGTAGTCTAGTTGTAATTTTTGCTGTGGTTGTGCAAAGAGGCAAGCTGTGTTTACCCACACCTCCATCTTGACCAAAGTCTCCAGAGGAATGTTTCTTAAGCTTCTCTTTCTAAAATGGGTTCCCACACAAGTTGGCTCCGTGCCAGGCCAATCAGAGATTGGCTAAAGGGTCAGTCCTATATTTATGATCACACTATTTCATCCAGACAATCCTGGGATATGCATTAGTCCTATAATATGCATTATTCCACATCTACTATTACATGCCAACAACTGCATAGAACCTGGGACAAAGATAAGCAAAATATGTCTACTTTCCCCAGAGATGCTCATTCAGTGTGTTCTGGGCAAGGATAATGGAAAGACAGATAATTATCTTACGTTGTACAAAATATTTCAGTGGAGATGAGAGCAAGGTAGTAAGTGCCTAGAGGAAGAAACAACTAACTCTGCCTTATGGGGTGGGAGTGGGGAAGGGTGCAGGGGAATAGGTTCAGAAGAGGTAAAAGCTGTGTTCTTGAAAGAGCCAAGAGTATACTACTCAAGGAGAAAGGAGGTATTTTTGGTATTCGTTCCCAGAGCACTCAACAGAAAACTGAGGTGTGTTCTTGGCTCTTGCCCCAAAATTGTCTCTCTGAATCTAAGACTTTTCACCCTTTGAGCCTTTGAGTTTCAACTCTGTAACTTGGGACCCCACCCAAGGAGCTCATATCTAAATCCTCCTGATTGTGTACACAATGATCCTCAGACCAGAGCCTGAGGATCATTGCAAATTAATCTTATCCAACAAGATTTTATCATGACCTCAAAAATAAGACTTTGAAAAAAGCACTGAATCCTTCAAACTATGTTCATTCACTTAATAAATATTTCTCAATTCCCATCAGGGTAGCCAGTGACAATTACACCCTCATAGCCATGTGAATAGCACACGCTGAAACCAACCCGTTATCTATGGCACGACTGTGGGTGCCACGCAATACCCTAGAAGCTAGGGCTGTAACAATGGACAAAGACAGAGTCCCTACAATAAAGAGCCTACAATCTACTGAGGAAACAGTAATACCAACGCAGGGTGATAAGGGCTACACAGGGGAGGGCCACTGAAGCTGGTCTTGGGGTGTTGGGAAAGGATTCTTAGAGCAGGCGGCTTTTAAGTAAAACTTGAAGGAGTCTAAGAGTGAGGAGAGAACAGGGAATGGGGAGAGGAAGAGCCAGACAGAATTTCAAGGCAGAACATGAGGAGCAGGGTGGCAAGAGATGAGTTTACAGAAACAGGCAAAGCTCAGGAAGGGCTTAATTATTGACCACTTATGATGTGCCAGGCACTGTGCTAAGAATTGGGGATACAAAAGTTGTCAAGGCCAACAAAATTCCACTTATGGAACTGACAATCTAATGGGAGGAAGGTATAATTAATGGAAGGCACAAAATAAATATAAAATTACAAACTGAGATAAATGATTTTTAAAAAGCACAAGAGGGCTATGGCAGTACAATTGGTGTATCTATTTTAGAGTGGAGTCTCAGGGAAGGCCTGTCCGAAAAAAAAGATGACATGTGAACTGTGATCAGAACTCAGAGGGAATCAGTAATAGTGGTTATCCCCAGGGAGGAGAAGTGGCTGGAAGGCAGGAGGAGAGGGACATTTACTGTTTTATACTCTTTTGTATCTTTTAAAATTTGTTCCATACATGCATTACCTATTCAAAAAATAAATAAAATAAATAGAGACCTGAAAGGCAAATAGGAGTTTATTAAGTGAAAAGACAGAGGATGAATGTTCCAAGCAGAGGAAACAGCATGTGAGAAGGCTCCAACGTGCGACACAGCTTTGGCATGTTCAAGGAACAAAAAGGCTGTCATGTGACTGGCGCAAAGCGAGAAGGGCACAGAGAGTCCCAGAAACTAGAACAGCAGGTTGGAACACACCACACTGGGCCTTGTTAAGGGTGTGGATTTCTGACTGAGCAACCATAAGCAGGGAAACTATATGTCTATTACTTTTTTTTTTTAAGATTTTGTTTTTAGAGAGAGGGGAAGGGAGATAGGAAGAGAGGGAGAGAAACATCAGTGTGTGGTTATCTCTCGTGCACCCTCAACCAGGGGCCTGACCCACAATCCAGGCATGTGCCCTGACTGGGAATCAAACTGGCGACCCTCTGGTTTGCAGGCCAGCACTCAGTCCACTGAGCCACACCAGCCAGGGCTGTCTATTACATTTTGAAAAGATTACACTTTGGTTGTCCTGGGGAGAGGGAGTTGGACGGAAGGAATAGGAAATACAAGGGTAGCCCTGGTTAAGTTATTGTCAGTGATCTCGGAGTATCCACATCCCCCCTCTCTCTCATTCCATCCTCCAGAGTTTACAAATTAATCCTTCTAAAACACAGACCTAGTCAAATTACTTTCTTTCATTAATTCAATTATTTATTTATGGCACACACACAATTTTTTAAAAAGTACTTACTATGTGCAAAGCACCATACCAATCACTACAGACACACCAACGAATGAGACAGAAAAGGTCTTTTGCCATATTTAAAAACGTTTGATGGTTTTCCACTGCTCAAAGTTAACACTTCTTAGGTGAGCATCGAAGAACCTTGATTTCATAATCTATTTCCGACTACTTCATCTCCTCATTCTCCCCCTCCTCCAGGCCTTTAAAACCTTGCTCCTCAGCATCAGCTACACTTGCCACTCTGTAGAAACCATGCATTTTTCACCCCCTGTCACTCTGGACACTCCCCCTGCTGGGACTGCACCCCTTTGTCTGGTGAAACCCTACAAGCCTTCAGGGGCAGCTCCATGTCACAGTCTCTGGGAAACTCTTCTGCTGCCCTAAACATACAAAGATCACCGAGAGTTTACTTCATCGCTCTCCCATGGCGCCATTACAGGGGTGGGCAAAAGTAGGTTTACAGTGGTTCATGTGAAAATAATACAATAATTAATAAACAATAATACAAGAATAAACTGCCATACTCATGACTGTAAATCTACTTTCACCCACCCCTGTATACAGTAAAACTTTTGTATAAATAAAACTCAGATACCAGTCACCATCTTGAAATACACGGAAATTCAATAACCCTCCAGTGGTTTTAAAAAGTAGGACCAAAAGTGACACATCTCAGGTGAGAGTGCCACAAATGCTTGCCTCGTCTCAGCCTCTCACATACTGGAATTCCTTGGCAAGGAGGCATTTTCAAATTCAGTCCGGGGCAATTCCTATAATTAGAGCAGCTGGTTAATTAAGAAGCCAATTCAAACTACTGTTAAATTAACCATTTTCTTCCTTAAATGAAAGGTTTTGGTTAAATTACCAGTGGTTAACCTGCTTAATTAGCCAGTTGTTTTAATTATAAAATTTACAACTTCGAAAGCCTCTGATTTCTGATAAGTTCAATTGAATTTTCCTCTCAGCTGTGTGTCATTAAGCTGGGTTTCCTGCTGTCACATTAACATTACAGCCTCCTAAGAGAAAAGGCAACTCTTTTCTCTTAGAAAAAAACCCCCAGGGTTTCCAAAGGAGGCTTTGAAAATCTTTCAGTTAGCACAGCTCCAGGATGTGATCACACACGGCCGGGCCGCTCCGCCTCGCACCCCTGCCTGTGCATATGCCACAGCCGGCTGTCCTTCGGTGTCCTTGTTACTAAACTGAGTACTCAACCCGTCAATCCAGGATGGGGGTAAACAAATTCACTTTAATTATGTCTCCTGCAAAATTGGAACAAGTATTTTTAGCACAGCTATGCAGAAGACAAGGAGAAAAACACTGGCATAGCCCCGGCCAAGAATTAATTACAAGATATTCTCTTCATTCAACAGACTGCTAGTCCCTGACACCCCCTACCCAGCACCTGGCAAATAGGATGCGCTCACAAAATATGTGTGTGTGTGTGTGTAAATATACATATATACACATATATACACATATATGTGTGTGTGTATATATATAAGGTTCTTGAGATAGTTTACCAAAATTCTACAATGGTTTGGCCCTGGCAGCTACCCACTTTTTTTTCAAAATCTATTTTCCAACATTTTTCAGGTTTTCTAATTACACCGAACTACGCGGACTGCAATATACCTTGTTTCTCTGACTCCACCTTTTTGCCCATGCTGTAATGAGAGGACTCCGAGTTCCCTTCACTTAACCTCTTTAGACCTCTTTGTAAATATCTACTTCTACCTCTCTATGTATGCTTCAATCAGGGAGAAAAAGGCATTCCCTACCATCCCTGCCCATGCCTTGGAGAGAGTGGCTGGGATGTCACCCAGGGCCCACAGCGAGTATGAAGGGTGAAGGCAGGAATGCGACACTGCTCCCCGCTCTTTTCTCCTGAACATCATTACAATTCAACTTTGAAATTTCTGACTTTAAAGATGTCTCAAAGAACCCATGAAAAAATGCCAAGTTTTCAAGTAGAATTATCTTGGCATATCGACATTGGTGAGTTACCCTGGGCCTTGGAGCCTTCTAAACATTGGGATTCCCTAACTACAATTGAAAAAATGGGCACAGGAAAACATAAATGACCGGTATGAAAATGTATGAAAATATGTTCAAGCAACTGCTAATCAAACACATGGAAATTAAAAATACAAGGGGTGGCATTTTTTATTACTAGCAAATATTTTTAAAATAATAATATTGATGAATGTATAAAAAAGGGGTTCTGAAATACCAAAGAAATATAAAATGGTGCAATCTTCTGGAGAGCAATCTGGTAATACACATCAATAACTTTAAAAATGTGCATTTCCTCTGACCTAACAATTTCATGTTTTCTAATAAATAACCAGACAAGGGAACAAATACTAATGTACAAGGATCTTCATCATAGTATTGTTTACACTGGAAATTCTTGGAGACAGCTTAAATTTTGCCAAATAGGAAACTGAGTAAATTACATTATTATCCCCCACCTATCTCTTCAGAATGATCCCTACTGGGTCTTTTCCAATAGCATTTAACATGCTCTATTTGATCCCAGCTTTAAAAACAAAATAAAAACAAAAAACAAAAAAACCCCTCCAAATTAGGTAGTTATCAAATACTGAAATATACTCCAAAACAATATGTAACCAGTGGTATTAAAACAGCTTGGTACTGGCATCAAATATACAGACAGATCAATGAAATAAAATAAAGTTAAAATAGTCCTGTATCTATACGGAAATTTAGTATATGATAAAGGTGACATTTTCAAACCTACAGAGCAAAGACAGATTTTTTTGTGTTTTTGTTTTTTTAAAATATGGAACGCGTCACGATTTTGCGTGTCATCCTAGCTCAGGAGCCATGCTAATCTTCTCTGCGCTGTTCCAATTTTAGTACATGCACTGCGGAAGCGAGCACGAAAAGATGGATGTTTTAATGTTGAAACAACTGACTACTCATTCCAGGGATAAAATTGTATTCCCACCCAATTCTAATTCCATATGGACCACATATTTAAAGGAAAAAAAATAAGGAAAATAACATGAAGGATTTTTTAAAAATAATCTTGGCGTACAGAAGATCTTTCTCTCTAAGCATGAAAGAATATCTGGAAATCAAAAATTAACAAACATATCTGTATAAAAATTTAAAACTTCTATTTAACAAAAAACACAAAAACAAAATCAAGGGACAGATGACTGAAAACCATACAAAGCATATATAACAGAAAAATGCTAATTTCCTTAGTATATAAAACCTAGGCAAAAGTTTCTTATAGACCAAAAGTGAAAAAGCAAACAATCTAATAGAAAAATGGGCAAAAAATAGAAACAGTTCACAAGGAAAGAAATGCAAATGGCTATAAAAGTATGAAAAAAATGACAAACTCAAGAAATGCAAATTACAAGGAGACATAATTTTTGACTAACAAAAGAATAAGATGTTTTATAATATACAGTTTTGGCCAGAAATGTAAATTAACACAACTTCTTTGAAAGGCAATTTGACAACACTTACCAAATTTTTAATTCACAATCACTGACTCAGCAATTTCAATTCCAGGAATTAATCTTACAAATGTATGGGAACAAGCTTACAATGAAGTATAAAAATGGTTGCTGCAGCATTTTTTGAAATAGCAAAAACTAAATAAATACCACCTAAATGTGCAGCTTTAAGATACAGTCATACATACACATTATATATATGTTCTTATATGCACAAAAGTTTCCTGAAAAATATCTAAGAAACTGCTATCAGTGGATACCACTAGGGAGTAAGACTGGGAAATAGAAGAAAATTCAACTTTTTATCATACACCTTTTGTACAGTTTATTTTTACCATATGCATTCATATGAATATTTACATTTGAGACTTTTTTAACAGTTGATAATTTCAATACTAATTTTTTTAAAAAACCTTCTCAGAATACATAGTAGTTCAAAATGAACTTTGGCTCTGGCCAGGTAGCTCAGTTGGCTAGAGCGTCATCCTGACAAGCTTAGGTTACAGGTTCAATCCCCAGTCAGGGCACAAACAAGAAGCAACCAATGAATGCATGGATGGGTGGAACAACAAATCAATGTGTCTCTTTCTCATTTTCTCTTTCTCTCTCTCTCAACTCAATAAGTAAAAAGAAAAAGAATTTTTAAGTAAGAAATCAAGCTATGGGGATGTAGCCAAAGGTCACACAGTAAGTGTGTGGTAGAGTTGGAATCCAAACTAACTGCAGAGCTCTTGCTGTTAACCACTACTTCATGTTTTTGCCCACTGTCCTATTCCACGTGAGGGCTAGGATTTGGTTCCAGCCACTGTTCCCAAAGATATGTTAGGTACCCTTTTAGACAAAATTATTACAGAATGTTAGAGAGTCAATTAAAGCAGGCAGACTACACCAGGAAATAAATGCTTACCTGCAGAACAGATGGGATTCTCTCCTGAAGTTCTGAATCTAAAAAAAGGGAGAGCATATGCAGAATACAATCAGATACCCACTACTCACTTGCCCAATTATCCAAACTTGTAAAATCCTCATTAAGGATAAGTCAATGTGAACAACAATTAAAAAAAAAAGGATAAGTCAATGCTAGAAATGTCCTTATTCCCTCCCTTTCGCAAATATTTTAAGTACCTATTGTACTATGTGCCAGACAGTGTGTTAGGTCTTGAGGATACAAAACTAAGTAACTGTCTTTATCAGTGGTCTAGTTGGGAGAGAGATACTGTATGGAAACAAATTCGAGCCACAGTATAGTACTGGTCCAGAGCAAAAACAGGTACAAGATTTGGTGGAACACAAAGGAAAGTGTGATCATTTTCACCAGGGAGCTGAAACTGTCTGAGTTGAGCTTTAAAAATGAACTGCTCTCAGTTATTCACCCTTACAGGTAAAGCATTCTAGGCAGAGGGATAAAAGCGGTATGTTTGGGGAACAGCAAATAGCTGATGTAAAGGGAACTCAAGCAGCAGGAAAGGATACAGGGTGAAAGAGGTAATCAGGAGCCAGGTTATGAAGAAACTTGTATACTATGCTAAGCAGTTTGGTCTTAACTCTGTGTAGGCAGTGGGAAGCTCCTGGCAGAGTTTAACCACAGGAGTGATATAGTCAAGTTTAAGTTTTGGAAGGTTGCCCTGGCTGGGTAGTTCAGTTGGTTAGAGCATCGTCCCAATATGCCAGGGATGTGGGTTCAATCTCTGGTCAGGGTACAAGCAAGAATCAACCAATGAATGCACAAATAGTGGAAGAGCAGATTGATGTTTCTTTCTCTCTCGCTCTTCCTCTCTCTCTAAAATCAACAAATAAAATAAGTTTTGGAAAGTTAACCCTGGAAGTAGGTGAGAAATGAATGCGAAGAGGTGAGGCAAGAGAACCAGTGAGGTGGTTCTTGCAGTAGCCTTGCATTATTAGAATAAGCTTACAGAGGATGGAGAAGAAGGGACAACAATGAGAGTCAGATGGGATACAGAAGCCAGAGAGCATGGAGGAAGATAAAATGGTTCTGTTCGGCCTGCTTAGTAATCAGAGTATTTTAGTTAAGCATCCTGCAAAGCTTTGACACTATACTGTGGAACAAGTTAGAGACAAGTAGACCTGTGATTAAATGCTGACTCTACCATTTCTAAACTGTGACCTTAAGCAAGTTGTCTTATATCTCTGTAACTTAGTTATCTCACCTTTAAAATGCAGATAATAATAGTATAATCTCATGGGACTGAAAATCTATCTTAAACTTTCTGAGCCAGCTTCTTCTTTGTAAAATAACAATATTTATATCTCTCCTGTAGTGTTTTTTGTTGATTAGAGAGAACATGTAAAATGCCTAACATGGTGCCATAGTAAGTGCATATTGAATAGCTGACTGATTAATGGAAAAACAGATAAGATGGAAGGGGAATAACAGGGAAAAGGTGTCAATAAATGTAAAGGATTAAAGAAATCATCCAGGCTCACAAGCGTCACGTGGTCCAGGAAGATATTCAGTTCATTGTTTTATATTGTGTGGCTGCCACACATAAGCCACTCAGTGGCTATCTGCTGAATAGAGAAATAAACAAACTGCCAAAAGCTCTTCATTACCATCTAGAGAAAAACCCATGGAGAAGCAGCATACTGTATATGCAGAAGAGTGAAAAAACAACTTGGGTTTGAATCCTAACTCCAACTCATATTAGCTATGACATCTTAGAGCTATCAATGAACCATTCTGAACCTCAGTTATTTATGCAAAAAAATTAGATAACATCATCTGTTTCACCAGATCACTATGGAGAGCTATCAATTCAATAAAATTATTTATTAAATGCCCACTAGGTGTCAAGACACCATTCTAGGTGCTAGGGATATAGCAGTAAACAAAACTAGAATATCTTTATCCATATGATGCTGATATTCTAGTAGGCAGGGTGAGGAAGATAGATAATTTAAATATACATACACATACATATATAAAAAATGTGTCAGGTGGTGATACCTGCTATGAAAAATAAAGCAAGGTAAGGAGATAGAGATTGACGGAGGGGTAGTCAGGGAAGGCCTCTCTAATGAGATGACATTTGGGCACAAACCTGAATGAAGTCAGAGGGCAAACCATGTGGATGTCTGAGGGGAGAACAAGCAAAGATCCTCAGGTGGGAGGGTGCTTAGATCATCCAGGAATAGAAAGGGAGCCAGTGTGGCTAAAGCTGAGTAAGTAGTAGTACACAATGAGGAAACAGGTTATATAAAGACTTGAAAGCCATGATAAGGACTGTAGCTCTTATTTTGATGGGAGAGTTCTGAGAGAGAAGTGATATGAGCTAACTTGATTTTAAAGGAATTATTCTGATTTTAGTGCTAAGGATAGAAGACAAAAGTAAAAGCAGGAAGACCAATTAGAAGGAAGGATAATGGTAGTTAAAAAGATAAGAAAGCGGCCCTGGCCAGGTGGCTCAGTTGGTTGGAGCATCATCCCATTCACCAAAAGCTTCCAGGTTCAATCCTGGGTCAGGGCACATACCTAGGTTGCAGGTTTGATTCCTGGTCAGGGTGCATATGGGAGGCAACTGATCAGTATTTCTCTCTTACATCAATGTTTCTCTCTCTCTTTCTTCCTCACCTTTCCTCCCTCTCTAAAATCAGTAAACATATCCTTGGGTAAGGATAAAGAAAATTCTCATACATCAAAAAAAGTGTTTTTTTTTTTTAAAAGGATAAGGAGCTGGTCCCCAGTAGTTTAGCAAAACAGAAAGTATGAGACCTGAAACTGGAGGTGAGAAATGGTGTAAGTCTGTAATATTTCAAAAGGTGAGCCAACAGGATTGGTTAAAGAATTGGATGTAGAGTGAGAGAAATAAAAATGTCAAGGCTGACTCCAAGGATGTTGGCCCAAGCAACTAGATGAATGGAGCTGTCATTCTCTGAGAATGGGGAAAGAGCAAGATGGCAGGGGAGTTCACACTCGAGATAGTGGGCAGGTGTGCAAGTGGAGATGATGAAGGAAAAATGCTGTGTGAACTCCTAGCGGAATGCAAATATTAACTATATTTAAGTACTCTTATTAATATACTTACCTTAAGAGGGGAAAGGCTTGCTTAAAAATGGTATCTTTCTTCAAACACAGCACCTACAGCAAAACAGCCATGTTAGGAAAATCTTAGAAACATACACTTCCAAGTGCCTCTTCACAGAGAAGCTAGAAACCCACGAACACAAACAAAAGGACCGAAAGGCTCTTGTCTAGCAAAGAGGCTGTCCCATAGTTAATACCAAACGTGCAGGCAAACCACGGTCATCATCTTTTTCTTATTCTATCCACTACAGAAAATGCTTAAAAAACAAAAGACCCCCACTTCCATGCTGCCTTCTTAAAAAAAAACCAACCTTATTTCCCCTTTCCAATTTGTTCCACTGTTTTCTAACATCAGTAAACAACTATTATGCTTCTGCCAAGCACAGGCACCATGCGACAAACTTTATTAACTTCTTCCTTCATTCTCAAAACACTGCAAAGCAATTTTATAGGTGAGAGAAGTAAGGCCCATGGAGGTAATAGTCCAAGAAACTATAGTCAGTAAGTAGCTAAGAGAACCATTTTACTCCAAAGGCTATTTGCTCTATTACAACACACTGTCTCTCTCAATAGTAATAATAGTGTTACAACATCAACAAAACAATAATAATGAGAGAGATGGTAGCAATAGAAGCTTTTCTCCCTGAGGGTTCCCCCTGCCCAGTTATTTCAATCTCAGTCTGGCCTGTTGGGCACCCACTCAAAAGATCACAAGTATAGCTTTACTATAGCTTTACTAAGCTAAAGCTTTACCTTAGTAAAGCTATAGTTTTTTAAAGTAAAGCTTTACCTTAGTAAAGCTATAGTTTTTTAAAGTAAAGCCTAAAGCTATACTTCTTTATTTTTTTTTAACTCTTTTTTTTTTTTTAAGGCTTTGGGGGTTTCTGGTGTTTTTTTTATTTTATTATTTTTACATTTTTTATTTATTTATCTTTAGAGGGGAAGGGAAGGAGAGAGGGAGAGAGGGAGAGAAATATCAATGTATGGCTGCCTCTCGTGTGTCCCTTGCCGGGAACTGGCCCGCAACCCAGGCATGTGCCCTGACTGTGAATCGAACCGCGATACCTTGGTTCACAGGCCTGTGCTCAATCCACTGAGCTACACCAGCCAGGGCTAAAGCTATAGTTTTTTAAAATAAAGCCTAAAGCTATACTTTACCAGTACAGCTTTACAGAGAGGAAGTCTATTTTTATAAAGTAACTAGATAATAAATACTAAATGTCCTTAGGTCCCATAACATAAAGAGAAAGTCCTGTCCACTGTAACAATTTCAGTTCCTTCAACATGTATGTGTTAAAAGCGTTCTATACAAAAACAAAGTCTGAGAAACTGTCACAAACAACAGGCACCTAAGGAGACCTGACAACTAAATGTAACATAATAACCTGGATGGGACTCTGGAAAAGAAAGGGGACATTAGTTTAAAAAAAGAAAGAAATATGAATAAAGAATGGATTTTAATTAATAATAATATATCAACACTAGTTCATTAATTATGAAAAATGTACCATACTAATGTCAGATAATAGGGAAAACTAGATGTGAGGTATATGGGAATTCTCTGTACCATCTCTGCGACTTTTCTATATTTCTAAAACTATTCTAAAATAAAGTTTATTTTTAAAAAGACTATTATGTGCCAACTACTGTGCTGAATATTAAAGGGAATATAAAAACGAAAATGTGAAAACATGGATAAACTGTGAAAACACTATGCTAAGTGAAAGAAATTAGTCACAAGGGCCAAATATATGCCTACATTTATACGAAATACTGGGAATAGGCAAATCTAAAGGGAAAGAAAGTAGATCAGTGGTTGGCTGGTACCGAGGGTTTGAGGAGCTGGGTATGACAGCCAAGAGATACAAGGTTCCTTTTTGGAGGATGAATGTTCTAAAACTGATTGTAGTGATGGCTGCATAACTCTGACTATATTAAAAGCCACTGAACTGTACACTTCAAATGGGTGAATTGTGTGGTACTTGAATTATATCTCAATAAAGCTGTTACAAAATGTAATAAGCACAATCCTTAATTTCTAATTCAAAAGACTGGAGATACAGGTATACATTTCTGTCAAAGAGGTAAGCAATAGTATAAGCATTATATGATTAAGTCACAATAAATGGTACGAACAACCAGCACTTCTGGCAGGAAATGCAGGTGAAGATGGCCAGAAGTTCTTAGCTTTTGGGCTGTTACAGACATTGCTGAGAATCTGCTCAAGGTCATGAACCTTCTCCCCAGACAAACACACAGAGGCATGGATATACAAAAGTTTGCATGCTACCTCAGAAGATTGACTGGAACTCTTAACATCACCCATAGACCACTATGCTAAACCAAGAGATCCTCAGGGGCAAGGATCATGTCGTGTTCCTCCCAGGCACTGTAGACATTCAATCAAGGTTTGCTTTGCTGAATAAATAAATGATTAGAAAGAAGTGAATGAGTGATAATCGATGCTACCCCCTGCTATGCACCCACATCTTTTTATTTTAAGATTTTATTTATTTACTTTTAGAGAGAGGAGAAGGGGGAGAGAGAGGGAGAGAAACATTGATGTGTAAGAGATACATCTGTCGGGGTTGCCTCTTGCACGCCCCCAATCAGGGACCAGGCCCACAGTTCAGGCATGTGCCCTGACTGGGAATCAAATCCACCATCTTTCAGCCTATGGAATGACGCCCAGCCCACTGAGCCACACCAGTTAGGGCACACCCACATCTTTTGTTGAGTACCTACCACATGTCTAAATCATAATTTCCTTATAGGTTAAGTATTATTATCCCATTTTGCAGTTGAGGAAACTGAGATTAAGTAATTTACCCAAAAGCAAACAGCTACTATGAGAACTAGCAAATGATCTTAGGTTTCTCTGACTTCAAAGCAAATAACTTTCTAACTATTTTACACCTTTCTCTTGTAAATGAATGTGTTGATGCGTAGGAAATGATTACATTTAGGAAAAGTCTCCCAGAGAATATGAGGTCATGAAGATTGGGAAGGATATAAATAGGAGGAAGGAAGGGCAAAGTATATAGACAATCCTAAAAATCACAATTCAATCAGATACTAAAAGACTGTAAAGTATGTATGTGTATAAAGTGCTTAACCTAACATAAGATAAAGAGTAGACAACTGTGTTCTCCAGGAGATAGGAACTCCAGCTGGCTCCCCCACCACTGACCACCATACTGTGGACCTTGAGAAGGAAAATAACTGCAGAGGACTCCTCGTGTTTAACTGGGCCCAAATTCCTGCCACCCGTGAAAGAGGCCTCTGATGCCCTCCACACTCAGGGAAAAGGCATAGACTGAGCTGCCAGCCTCTGGCACTGTGTTCCTGACTTTCTAATCAACCCTTTTTTTTGTTTGTTTTGTTTCTTTAATATATTTTATTGATTATGCTATTACAGTTGTCCCATTCCCCCCTTCATTCCCCTCCACCCTGCACATCCCCTCCCATCCATATTCCCCCACTTTAGTTCATGTTCATGTGTCATAAGATCTTTAGCTTCTACATTTCCCACACTATTCTTGCCCTCCCCCTGTCTATTTTCTACCCACCGTCTGTGCTACTTATTCTCTGCACCTTCCCCCCCTTTCCTCCTTCCACTCCCCTGTTGCTAACCCTCCATGTGATCTCCATTTCTGTGGTTCTGTTCCTGTTCTAGTGTTTGCTTAGTTTGCTTTTGTTTTAGGTGTGGCTGTTAATAACTGTGAATTTACTATCTTTTTAGTGTTCATATTCTTTATCTTCTTTTTCTTAGATAAGTCCCTTTAACATTTCATATAATAAGGGCTTGGTGATGATGAACTCCTTTAACTTGACCTTATCTGAGAAGCACTTTATCTTCCCTTCCATTCTAAATGAAAGCTTTTCTGAATAGAGCAATCTTGGATGTAGGTCCTTGACTTTCATGACTTGGAATACTTCTTTCTAGCCCCTTCTTGCCTGTAAGGTCTCTTTTGAGAAATCAGCTGACAGTCTGATGGGGACTCCTTTGTAGGTGACTGTCGCCTTATCCCTTGCTACTTCTAGAATTCTCTCCTTCATTTTAATCTTGGGTCATGTAATTATGATGTGCCTTGGTGTGTTCCTCCTTGGATCCAACTTCTTTGGGACTCTCTGAGCTTCCTGGACTTCCTGAAGTCATTTTTTTTTTTTTTTTTGCCAGATTGGGGAAGTTCTCTTTTATTAATTGTTCAAATAAGTTTTCCACTCATTGCTCTTCCTCTTCCTCTTCTGGTACCCCTATAATTCGGATGTTGGAGTGTTTAAACATATCCTGGAGGTTCCTAAGCCTCTC
This sequence comes from Anoura caudifer, assembly GCA_004027475.1. Lineage (NCBI taxonomy): Eukaryota > Metazoa > Chordata > Mammalia > Chiroptera > Phyllostomidae > Anoura > Anoura caudifer. The sequence continues at coordinate 163,474 of PVKU01000336.1, read as the reverse complement.
CTCATGTTTTTGAATTCTTGTTTCTTCATTCTTTTCTGTTTGGTTGTTTCTTTCTTCTTTCTGGTCCACTCCATTGATTTGAGTCCCAGTTTTCTTCCCATCACTATTGGTTCCATGTGCATTTTCCTTCATTTCACTTATTGTAGCCTTCATTTGTTCATTTAATTTGCGACCAAAATCAACCAATTCTCTGAGTATCCTGATCACCAGGGCTTTGAACTGTGCATCTAATAGGTTGGCTATCTCTTGGTCGCTTAGATGTATTTGCTCTGGGGCTTTGATCTGTTCTTCCATTTGGGCCATTTCTTTCTTTCTCTTTCTTTCTCTCTCTCTCTCTCTCTCTCTCTCTCTCTCTCTCTTTCTTTCTCTCTCTCTCTTTCTCTCTTTCTTTCTTTCTTTCTTTCTTTCTTTCTTTCTTTCTTTCTTTCTTTCTTTCTTTCTCGTCTCATTGTGCCTGTTATGTATGAGGGGTGGAGCCTTAGGTGTTCACCAGGGCGGATCAACCCAGTCTGTGGGTTGTGATGCTGCATGTGGGGGTGGGGTCAGAGAGGGAACAGTGGCAATTGCTCCACTCTCTCTCAGGTTTCAGTCCCTTCCCACAAGCAAATTGGGCCCTTCTGGAGGCTGATTTCCGTGTGGGTGGGCTTGTTCACATTCTAGGACCCTGTGGGTCTCTCCAACAAACTCTCCTGTGAGGCTGGGAGTCTCTCCCAGCACCTCAACCCCCACAAGTGTTTTTCAATCGTTGTTTTGAGGCTTTATTTCCCAGTGCTGGGGCCCTGGGTTGCTCGGTCTGTCTCGTTCCCCGTTTTTGCCTGGTCTATCTGCACGCAAATGTGTGTCCTCAGTCAGCCAGCTGCCTTGCACACCTCACTGGGTTTGCCCATTGCCACCCCGCACCCAGGACCACCAACCACCACTTTTTCCTGTCAGGAGCCCTCTCCACTGGCTGCTGACTCCACCCCTAGTAACAGTCTGGATGAATGGTTGTCGGACTTCCATACAGTTCAATTTTCTGTCAGATCTGGGTGATTTTTTTTGTTTCTAAATTTTTGCTGTCCTTAATTTTGGTTGTGCGAGGAGGCACAGTGTGTCTACTTACTCCTCCATTTTGGCTGGCAGTCCCAATCAACCCTTATAAAGGAGTGCCTGTACTGTATTTTGACCAATGGGCCAAGACCTACCTCATCCAATCAGAACTGCACAACTATATCCTCATTTGCATATTTACGGACCAATCTGAACACAGGATTTTAACTGGTCGGGACAAGCTATTTGGGCCAATCAGACTGTGGGAATTTTGGAGTCCTTATTTGCATAAAAGAGGACCAACCAGGGATCAGGGCATGGACTTTTTTTTTTAAAGATTTTATTTATTTATTTTTGTAGATAGGGGAAGGAAAGGAGAAAGATAGGGAGAGAAACATCAGTGTGTAGTTGCCTCACGCACCCGCTATGGGGGACCTGGCCTGCAACCCAGGCATGTCCCCTGACTGAAATCGAACTGGCAACCCTTTGGTTCACAGGCCTGTGTTCAATCCACTCAGCTACACCAGCCAGGGTAGACTTTTTTTTAATCTTCACCTAAGGACTTTTTTTTCTAATGCTTTGAGAGAGAGAGAGACATCGATATGAGAAAGAAACATTCATTGGTTGCCTCTGGGAACCAAACCCAAGACCTTTTGGTGCACAGGATGATGCGCCAATCAAGCCACACCAGCCAGGGCAGGACCGGGACTTTTTTTATATAAATGGGCTTCTCCTTTATGTTCATGGAGCATACTTTCAGTTTCCATCAGAGACTGTGTATCCTGGGTTTGCAAACTGTTCATGTGAATAAGCTGTCTGCTCTTCGACATGCCTCAAACTGGGGACTCCTATTGGCGTTGGATTGGTGGCAGCAACCTTTTGTTAACAATACCTTGGCTGGTACTTCCCATCTCTGGAATTAGAGCAAGTGACTCTAAGGGTCCTCCAGGCCCAGATCTATAGACCAACCGTGACAAGCAGAAGAGAAATCCAGTGTACATCCCTAAGTGGTATGACTCAGTGAGATGGGCATCTTCCCTCAAGCCAAAGGGTTGCCAGTTTGATTCCCAGTCAGAGCACATGTCTGGGTTGGGGCATGCAAGAGACAACCTATGGATGTTTCTCTCACACATGGATGTTTCCCTCCCTTCTCTTTCTCCTCCCTTCCCCTCTCTCTAAAAAATAAATAAAATTGAAAAAATAAAAAGAAAACCAGTGAATAGAATATATTCTTAAATGGGTCACTTCAAACAGAGGAAGTACTGGGTGGGAAGAAAGATCTAGATGAGACTAATTTTTCCTCACTTTAATTGTTCAGATTTTTGAGTCTCTACAATAGCAAAGTATTTAATTATCTAAAAGCCAGGCTTAAAGGTTGACAGCTTTCTGGAAGACATTCAAACTGTGGTGTGAACACTCCCTTTCAGCTCTGGGAAATGTGCTTCCTCTCCCTGCAATGCTCAGCAGTATTTATCAGGACCAAAGGAATCTATTTTGGGACTGTACCCACAAACACCCCCTCCTTCCAGTCAGCAAAGGAAGAACAGCTCCAGCTCTGGAGCAAATGGAAGAGGAGGGCCGTGACGCTAGTGAATGAATGAATGAGGACACAGCTGCTACAATGGGTTACAAAAGTACTTGTCCCAGGAACTTGGGAGCCAAGCACCGGGAAAGGACTCCACAGCTACTGAAGCTAAGTCACGGGGCAAAACCTACAGTTCCTGAGTAGCTTCAGACACCAGAGCTCCAGAGTGGGGGCTGCCAGCGGTGGGTTAGGAGCCCATAAGGCAAGCAACTGAGAGCTGTTTTATGAAGGTTAACAGAATATATTTGTATACTAACAATTATTATTTAAGATGCTTTTTTACTATTATTTATGAGTACATCCTTTGTGCTAAGCACTTTACACATACTATTTCAATTAATCCTTACACCAATCCTTTGATACAGCATTACTGACATAATTGCCTCTGTTTTATAGAGGAAAATACAGAGGCTTAGGTAAATTGCCCGAAGTTACAGGCTTGGTAAGAGGTGCCTAGAATTCTAACCCAAGTCTGACTGAATACAAAGCCCACATTTTCCATTCTGCCACACTACCTCTTGAAAGAGTAATACCAGTTTATAATAGTGAAATTCATATGCTAATAATAGCCTAAATAATCCTACTGTTTGTTGAGCACCTGTTATTTACCAAACATCATTTTCTTTAATGCTCACAACCATTCTGTTAGGTAAATATTTTTGCTCCCATTTTACTGTGAGGAAACCAAAGCTCAGAAAGGTGAATTATTTGTCCAATGCACATAGCTAGTAGATGTGTTCTAGCTGATCTTTTCTTAAGTTCTTTCAAAACTGCTTTTGTTTATAGTTTTCCTTTAGTCATTCTCTTCTGAAGATGTTTAATACATTGACTTTCAAAGTCTGTCTTTGGCCCTGGCTGGTGTAATTCAGCAGATTAAGTGCCGGCCTGTGAATCAAGGGGTCATCGGTTCGATTCCCAGTCAGGGCACACATGTGGGTTGTGGGCCAGGTCCCCAGCAGGGGGTACGTGAGGGGCAACCATACATTGATGTTTCTCTTCCTCTCTTTCTCTCTCCCTTCCCCTCTCTAAAAATAAATAAATAAAATCCTTTAAAAAAATCTGTCTTTGCACTGAGTCTTTATGGCAGTTAGGAGCACAGGTTAAAGATCTCCAGAGATGTGGGTGTGAATATCAGCACTTGCATTTTACTACCTGTATGATCTTTGGTGAGTCAGTTAAGGAATACCTGACCTCAGATACTGTATGACTTCATTTATATGAAATGACCAGAACAGACAATTCCACAGAGACAGAAAGTAGATTAGTGGCTACTAGAGGGTAGACATGGAGATTGGGGAATAAGTGACTTGTTATGGGTACAGGGTTTCTTTTCTGAGTGATGAAAATGTTCTGGAATTAAGATAGTGGAAATGGCTGTACAACTTTGTGAATATACTGAAACCTTCCACTTTTAAAGGGTGAATATTATGGCATGTGAATTATATCTCAATATTTTTTGTTTATTTATTTTTACTTTTTTTAGAGAGAGGGGAAGGGATGAAGAGAGGGAGAGAAACATCAATGTGCAGTTGCCTCTGGTGCTGGCCTGCAACCCAGGCTTGTGCCCTGACTTGGAATCGAACTGGCAACCCTTTGGTTCACAGGCTGGCACTCAATCCACTGAGCCACACCAGCCAGGGCAATATCTCTGTTTTTTTAAAAAAAGAAATATCTGGTCTTACCTCTTAACCTCTACATAGCACTTCTAGGCCACAGCTGAGCTCTGTTGAACCCAATTCCCTAACTTCATCCTGGACTAAATTCAGTTTCAAAATACTTGTGGTCATCTTCTGAAATGTAAGTCCATTGTCCTACTATCACCCCAACTCTCATCTCGATACTTCCCTGCACACTCTTCCTTGATCCAAGCCCCAGTTTCCTCTGGGCCTTCCGAAACTCCCAGTGTGTTCTCATTTCGGGGGTTTTGCACATCCTATCCCTGTCTAAATGCTATCATTCTTTAAGTCTTAGTCATGTAACAACCTCAAGAATACTTTTCTGACTATGCAGACTTGCTTGGACTCTGCTGTTACACATTCATACAGCACTCAGAAACTTTCTTTTGTGGCATTTATCACAATGAGTTATAATTAGTCTGTCTCTTTTGCTAGGAATACAAGTTCCATGAAAACAGAAAAACTACTGCATCCCAGCATCTAGCACACTCTCTAAACGTATCAAGTGCTCAATAATTATTTATTGATTGAATTAATAAATGCCTTCAAACCTTATTTCCTTATCTCTATGGAAGTTATAAAAATATTTACTTCAGAGTTGTTGACATGAATAAATTAAATAATATATAAAAAAGGGCTTAGCAAGTGCAAGGCACACTGTTAAAGGTCAAATAGATAGTAGTAATGGTGGTGGTGGTGATGGTTCAGCTCCTCATTCATTAAACAATATATACATTAGTGTGTGACAGTTGCTGAAGACAAAACCATGAACAAAATAGAAAAATGTCCTTGTCCTCCTCTTAAAGTCTAGTAATGACCAGGACACAGTCAACTTTTTGACAGTTTTACTGGGATTGTGGACTCCCTGCCCGCCTAGGCACTGTAAATTTGTTTCCCATTTCCATCCTCTTATGTCCTGCTAATTCATATCTGTTGGTCTGTCACTTGTTCATATGAACTCTGCTCCATGTTAGTTTTCACTTGAACTATGAGATCTGTCCCTGGAGTTGCTCTTTCTGGGCTGTCATCTTGATCGGTCAATATGTTTTCTGGGGTTTGATGAAAATTAGCATTAGTGTCTTAGTTGGCTCTACCCTGCTCTACTACTTCTGTTGACCCAAAGAGGCACATGATTCCATCCAGTTTTATTCCAGTAAAGCAGGGCTTCTCACTCACCTAAAATCTGAGATGATTATAAGCTAAAAACATCTTAGGGTCCCAAAGAAAGAGAACTAAAAGTTTGAAGTATTAGTATCAGCTCTACCATGTACATACCATGTAATGTCAACATTTGTTCATTCACTTATTCATTAAATATTTATCAGGTACCTACTTTAAGTCAAGTACACTGTAGATTGAGTACATGCAGATGTGAAGAAAATACAATTGACTATCCCCATATATTTCTAGTGAGGACAGTAGATGTGCAAATTACTTATTATACTGCAATGTGAGAGCAGTATGATGGACTGTATAGGTCACAAAAAGAGGAAGAACTGACACCCTGGCTGAGAGGCTCAGTTGGTTGGAGCATTGTCCCATACACCAAAAGGTTGCAGGTTCGATCCCTGGTCAGGGCACATACCTAGGTTGAGGCTTTGATCCCTGACCAGTGCGCATACAGGAGGCAGCGGATCAATGTTTCTCTCTCTCTCTCTCTCTCTCTTTCCCTCTTCATGTCTCTAAAATCAATAAACATACCCTGGGGTGAAGATAGATAAATAAATAAATAAACAGGTCAAGGAAGCATTTCATTCTTCATTTCACAAACGAAGAAAACCAAGATTATGATCAAATTACGGAGATGTGAAATACTCAGAAAAGGAAAGGCAGTGATGTCTTAGAGGGGCAGGAAATCTAGGCTCTAGTGTCAGCACTACCATTTAAGAGGCTATTGCCTTATAAACAAGGCGTTCATTCATTCAAGCACTGAGGAGAACATTTGAAAACCTATTGGGTACCAGACACTGCCAGTAGCTTCCATTTCCTCATCTTGAATCTGCTAGGATCATTTCAGAATATCATGAAGATCAAATTAAATTATGCAAATGAAGCATTTTATTAATTATAGAATATCAATATTCTCATATGTATAGTCCTTCATACTTTACAAAGTACTCTTACATTGTCTTCTATAATCTTTTAAAGTATAAACAACAATTTCATATAGTGAGCATCATGATCTGCATTTTACAGATGAGAAACTGAAGCAGAGAGAGGTCAAATAACCTGCCTATGGTCATATAGGTAGCAAGAGATAGAACCTAGGTCTGATGCAAATACCACTGCTTTTCCTTATAATTGTAAAGTACTAACACTTCCAGAAAGGCAGAGACAAGGATGACCATAAGATGGCACATTATTAGGTACCAAAACATAATACCAGTTGGAAGTTCAGAAAATAAACAGACACGTTAGCTGGAGTAGTCAGGAACATTTTCTGGAAAAGATGAGATGAGCTAGGCCTTGAAGGAAGGAGCATTTGGATAAGTGGTGAGAAGGGTGAGGGCACTCCAAGTGAAAAGACTGCACAAGATCTAGAATCAGGAAGTCAGCATTTGGAAAATAAATGAGAAACTATCTAGACAAAGCAGCAGAACAATGGAAGAGTAGTCTGCAAAGGAGTCTAGAAGGGGAAAATGACATCAGACTTAGAAGGGCCCTATCTGCCTTTATATCTTCAGGTAATAGCCTAATGACATATTTCTCTGGGCTCTCCTGGAGTGTGGAATGGTTAAACAAAAAAGCATTCCTTGAAAAATGATCCTTCCTTTCAGCATTCCTCAGGATCAAGGCAAATAAAGCAGGAGTGTGGAGTCACCAATCTGACTATCTTTATCAATAGATTTTTGAAACTTGCTGATTTTTTTCCTATTATTCTTTCACCAGATCTGGCCCAACTCTCAAAATTTGGCTAAGGTGAACAACAGTGAGTTATTTCATACAGAATGATAGGAAGTTTGGGGCCTTAAGGAAACAAAGCTATAGAAATTCAGGGGCTGCCAGAAGATAACTACTAGTAGATTATGAGCATGCTAATCTATGCATCATGGAGATAGAGTCTCTACAATTAATGCATAAAATAAAATTTTAACATAAATTGCTAAAAATAAGTCATTAACTTACCAAGCAGCATAATACAACTGAAAGAGCACAAATGAAATCTGTTCAATCTGTTAGGAGGACAAGGGAAGGCCAAGGAATGCATTTATGGTGGTTAAAAACTGTATAGTTTTACTGCAGTCATTTAAAAAAGGTTTTATAAGTAAAATGTATTTTATCACCACTCTTTCCTCATCGCCAAGTAGCCTCACATCACAATCAGTTCAGCAAGTCAAAACAGTATTCTTGGGGCGGGGGGGGGGGGGGGGGGGGGGGGGGGGCGGGGATCGAAATTGATGAGTTAACGCAAAAATCAAGTGACCTGCTCAAGGTCATACTGGGACCTCTCCTGGTGTCGTGACTCCCATAGTGGGAATCTTCTATTTCCAGGCCAATAGGCGAGGAGGGTGGCTAGCAGCAGGTGCGTGGCACGCGGGAATGTGAGGCTGAGCGCGCCCGGAGTGGAGAGGAAGGAGCACAACCTTTTGATTACAAGGCGCCGCAAGTGCTGCCGGAAAGAGCCAGGTTCTCTCCAGTGTCTACATCCGGATGTCTGCACAGGCGGCGATGGCCCGGGCCATCTCCCAGTTCTGCTCTGCACACCAAACCCTTGCGCCTGGCGTGCGTAGAACCCACGTTACCTTTCCCAGAACTCCATTCATCCTTTCCTGCGGCGGCCTGTTATTGTGTAAGCTGAAGATCCCTGCAAGCAGCTGCACTCCCGGGTCGGCTGACAATACGAGAAGGACGGCCTTGGTCGGGTCCAGTAACAATATCCGACCGAGACTCACTCCACTCCCGCAGCACCTTGGTTCCGGCAGTTTCTGAGACTCATTGTCCAGAAATCCCCCGCAGACTCCGCCCTCACTACAGCTCAAGTGTCACCCTCACGGCTTTCTTCAGGCAAATCAATTGCCATCTCTTGTTGCCCAGACACCTGGCACGCAATTCTGCTGTTTCATGTACCATACTATATATTGTTACTATCTCTTTCCCGTATTTAACTGTGAGTTCCTCAAGGACTGAGATCCTGTCTGATTAATTCATTCTAGCGTCCAGCACAGAACATGGAAATCCGACTTCTAACCACTATTTAAAAACTGAATGGATAGGAAGGGAAGCTGATTGATCCTAAGTGAACTTTTCTGACATTCAGTTGCTCCATAATAATCTGTAGTGCAATGACCACTGTGTGCAATGCATTATGCTCAGAGCATCACTTAACTGTGAATTTGTCTCTTTAGATGGTGTCGTAGCAACTCTGCACCGATTTACCTACATAGCCCTTTGTGGCGGCTTGGAACTTCATCACAGGAAGGATTGATAAAACAATAGGCTAAAAAAATCTTGGCAAGGTTTCTGACAATAAAACAAACTCCCTATCTCTGAAGCCCATTCATATTTACCAATTTTTACACCTTTTCCTGCTAAAAACAACAACAATAATAACAAAAAACAGTAACAGTAGCAGCAATAATAATAATAATAACTGCATATATGTTATTTCACTTGATGTTGACTTCATGTGACCAGGTACTCCCTTCACACACGGAGTCTTTGTACCTCTGCAATTGGAATTCCCCATTGCTTTATAGTTGTCTGTTTATGATTTTGTCTCCCCGTTAATTTCTGTGAGCCACTTTCCAAACATGTATATATTTAAGGTTTACAATATGATGATTTGATATACATACTGGAATGATTGCTACAGTCAAGCTAGTTAACATATTTTCTTCTCACATAGTTACCTTTTTTGTGTGTGATGAGAGCATATAAAAATCTACTGTCTTTGCATGTTTCCATTATTCAATACGGTATTTTATTTTATTTTTTAAAATATATTTTATTGATTATGCTATTACAGTTGTCCTATTTCTCCCCCATCATTCCCCTCCACCCTGCACACCCCCTCCCACCCACATTCTCCCCTTTAGTTCGTGTCCGTGTGTCATAAGTTCTTTAGCTTTTACATTTCCCACACTATTCTTGCTCTCCCCCTGTCTATTTTCTACCCACCATCTATGCTACTTATTCTCTGTACCTTTTCCCTCTCTCTCCTCCTCCCACTCCCCTGTTGCTAACCCTCCCTGTGATCTCCATTTTTGTGGTTCTGTTCCTGTTCTAGTGTTTGCCTAGTTTGCTTTTGTTTTAGGTGTGGTTGTTAATATCTGTGAGTTTGCTGTCTTTTTACTGTCCTATTTTTTATCTTCTTTTTCTTAGATAAGTCCCTTTAACATTTCATATAATAAGGGCTTGGTGATGATGAACTCCTTTAACTTGACCTTATCTGAGAAGTGCTTTATCTGCCCTTCCATTCTAAATGAAAGCTTTGCTAGATAGAGTAATCTTGGATGTAGGTCCTTGACTTTCATGACTTGGAATACTTCTTTCTAGCCCCTTCTTGCCTGTAAGGTCTCTTTTGAGAAATCAGCTGACAGTCTGATGGGAACTCCTTTTCAGGTGACTGTCCCCTTATCCCTTGCTACTTCTAGAATTCTCTCCTTCATTTTAATCTTGGCTAATGTAATTATGATGTGCCTTGGTGTGTTCCTCCTTGGGTCCAACTTCTTTGGGACTCTCTGAGCTTCCTGGACTTCCTGGAGGTCCATTTCCTTTTCCAGATTGAGGAAGTTCTCCTTTATTATTTGTTCAAATAAGTTTTCCACTTGTTGCTCTTCTTCTTCCCCTTCTGGTACCCCTATAATTTGGATGTTTGGACATTTAAAGATGTCCTGGAGGTTCCTAAGCCTCTCCTCACTTTTTTGAATCCTTGTTTCTTCATTCTTTTCTGTTTGGTTGTTTCTTTCTTCCTCCTGGTCCACTCCATTGATTTGAGTCTCAGTTTTCCTCCCATCTCTGTTGGTTCCCTGAGCATTTTCCTTCATTTCACTTATTGTAGCCTTCATTTGTTCATCTAATTTGTGAGCAAAATCAACCAATTCTGTGAGCATCCTGATCACCAGAGCTTTGAACTGTGCATCTGATAGGTTGGCTATCTCTTGGTCGCTTAGATGAATTGGCTCTGGGGCTTTGATTTGTTCTCCTGTTTGAGCCATTTTGGTTTTTTTGTTTGTTTGTTTGTTTGTTTAGGGTTTTTTTTTTTTTTTTGGTCTTGTCGTGGCTGTTACATAATGTAGTAAGGGGCGGAGACTTAGGTGTTCCCCAGGGTGAGGCAGCCCAGTTGCTGGGTAGTGACGCTGTATGTGGGGGTGGGGTCCGAGAGGGAACAATGGCACTTGCTCCACTCTCTCTGGGATTTCAGTCCCTTCCACCACTTCCTCTTCTCCTGGATTATCTGCACGTGAATGTGGGACCACCTGGTCAGCCAGCTGCCTTGAGTGGCCTTACTGGGTCTGCACCATTGCCACCCCGTGCCCAGGGTCCACTAGCCGCCACCTGTGTACCTGGGGTCCGCCAGCTGCTGCTGCCTGCGTGCCCAGATCCACCAACCTCCACTTTTTCCTGCCGCAACTCTGCCCCTTTTATCGGTCTGGATGAATGGTTGTTGGACTTCTGTACAGTTCAATTTTCTATCAGTTCTGGTTGTTTTCTTGTTTCTAAATCTTTGTTGTCCTTAATTTTGGTTGTGAGAGGAGGCACAGTGTGTCCACCTATGCCTCCATCTTAGCCGGAAATCAATTTGGTATTTTAAATTACAGACATCACATTGTACATTAGGTCTCTAAACTTATTCACCCTGGATAACTGGTACTTTGTCCCCTTTGAACATCTCCCATTCTCCCCTCCCACACCCCCCACCCCAAGCCCTGTTGACTACCATTCTATACTCTGCCTCTGTGTGACTATATTACACTCTACACATAGGTGAAATCATGGAGTATTTGTCTTTCCGTGCATGGCTTATTTCATTTAGCATAATGTGCTCAGGTTCATCCATGTTGTCCCAAATGACCCTTCTTTTTAAAGGCTGGTGTAATCTACCATTGTTTATACGTACTGTTTATACTGTTTTCCTTAATAGCTGTACAAATTTACATTCCCACCAATAGTGTGCAAGGGTTCTCTTTTCTCCACATCCTTGCCAACATTTATAAATGTTACATTTTCTTCCTTTTTATTTATTTATTTATTTATTTATTGACAGAGCGGAAGGGTGGGAGAAAGAGAGGGAGAGAAACATCAGTGTGTGGTTGCCTCTCACACATCCCCTAGTAGGGACCTGGCCTGCAACCCAGGCATGTGCCCTGACTGGGAATCGAACCAGCAACCCCTCAGTTCACACACAGGCCGGCACTCAATCCACTGAGCCACACCAGCCAGGGCTAAATGTTACCTTTTGTATTTAGCCTCTTACACCCACTTCACAGGAATGGTGTGGTGTAGTCCCTCTGCTGTTACCTGCACAGCCCATTATTCATGCTCTTAACGCGGTGTTTTGTAACTATTTGTTTACATGAACCTTATGAAACTTTATCAAAAGATGGATGATAGGTATGTTTTCTCACTTTGTAGTTGAAGGGAAGAAGATAGATGGCTTCCTTAAGCTTAAATGACTTGTACATGACCAGGGTAAGGGCAATAGATTTTTCACTCTAGAAGTCTCTTCTTATGGTCAACAATACCAAAAGCAAACTAGAATCTTTGGTATCCTTCCATTGCCAACTCTAAATCTCAAATCAGTGAATTGGCATTTACACAGCACACATGAGTTTGGGCCACTAGCAATTTTAATGAGAAAACTGACAACAAAATCAGCCTTTCCTAGATAAGAATGGAAGCTTAATGCACTGAAGCACCAACTTCTTTTTCAATCCTGTAAATTTCTCCTCCATTTCCAGACAGATATCTCCCAATCTTTGCTTATTTTAGACTTAGTCCTGGTAGCATATGCTTAAAGGAGTATTCTTCCTGTCCTAGCCCAGTAGATCAGTAGGTTAGAGCATCATCCCCATACCCCAAGGCTGCTGGTTCAATCTTTGGCCAGGATACATACAAGAATCAATTAATAAATGCATAAATAAGTGGAACAAATCTCACTCTCACTCTCTCTCCTCTCCCTCCCTTCCTCTTGGTAATATCAATAAATAAATTTTGAAAAAGGAGTATTCTTCCTTTTTCTTTGTATTCCCAGCATTTGGCACAGGTAATAGAACACAACGGGGCTCCAATAAACATTGAATGGGCCCTGGCCTGGTAGCTCAGCTGGTTAGAGCATCGGCCCAATATGCCAAAGTTGTAGGTTCTATGTCAGGTCACAGGGCACACACAGGAGCAATGAATAAATGCATAAATAAATGGAACGATAAATCAATATTTCTCTCTCTCTGCCTCCCTCTCTCTATCAAGTCAGTAAAAAATAAAATAAATAAATATTGAATGAAATAATGAGTGAATATTTAAAAGTTCCTCGATGTCATTATGGATATTAGATTTTCCAAGATCTTGAACCACAGATAAAAGAATGGAGGAGCTCTGCCTTTCTGGCTTTATTTTGCAGCCCGCTTTCTTTAAAAAGCTTTAAAAAAAAAAAAACAAAAAAACCTGCTTCAGTTTTCAGCAGAACCACATCAAAGAAAGCTTTAGGAAACAATATGTTTGATCCCAGGTTAAACTTCCTTTAAAGTAATCCTTCTATGGTACATATTATATTATAAAAAGTTTGCCAAGGGTGACACAATAGCTCTAATTTATGGCTCAGGCGAAAATATATGTGTTAAACTAATTCAAGTTGAAAACTATTTTAGCTTCAGTAGGACATCTCTGCTTCTATGTTTTCCTGTGGTTTTAATACAAAGAAAATCATACTTAAAAAACAAAACAAAACAAAAAACAAAACAACAACAACAACAACAAAAAGGCCATAGGCGCAGAGCTGGTTACCTAGGAAAAATCAGAAAGGTGCTGACTCCCCAGCCTGTAGTTTACCAGGAGTTTTTTGCTTGTGCAGGCCTAGGCTGGGTGAGTGGGGATTACCTAACATGGGAGAGAGGGAGAAAGGATGATGAAAGAGGCTGCAAGAGAGAAGCTCAAGTGGTTGGTGAGATCACAGGAGCCTGTAGGAAGGGAGGGAGAAACTGTACAAAGAACCACTCATCAAGCAGCAGCATGTGCAACTCTGCTGAGAATCTTTCTAGAAGCCCAGAACCTGTGTTCAGGTTACTGGGAGAGCACCTGCTGCACAGAGGTCCTCCAGCACAGGGGTACTGGAATAGTTGGACACCTTAGAGGCTATCCTCTCCCTCTTCTTCCCATCCCTTTTAAAGAGTTTTTGTTAATTTTAGAGAGACAGAAGAAGGGAGTGAGAAATATTGATTTGCTGTTCCACATGTTTATGCATTTATTGGCTGTCTCCTGTATGTGCCCTGACCAGGGATTGAACCCACAACCAGACAGGACAACCATATCAGAACAACACCCTACCCAGCTACTCAGTCAAGGCCCCATCCCTTCTATAGCTTACACCACCTTTTATAGCTTACACCATGATTTGACATAAGAAAAACTTTTCTAATAAACTAGGAAGAATCTTTTGTAGTTGCTGCTATCTGAGCCGCAGATATCACATGCGTACTGAAAAAAATAAAAACAGAAAAACCATAATTTCACTCTAAAAAACTAGTGGAGTTATCCTGCCTGGCAGTCTGAGATAAGGAGGCACAGATGCAGATTTTACAAAATCATGATGGGGAGGCCAATTTTGAAATAAATTCCATAGGAGATGGTAATACCTCCTTGACCTACTGAAATAAGAGCTTCATCTCCAACTATTCTCTCTGTCTCCATTTGAATGCCTCCTCCTCTTTACTTTCAAATCTACTTCTCAAGTCCACTTTCACTGCCTCTCACCTGAACTATTGTGCTAGCTACTATTTGATCTACCAGCCTTCAGTCTCACCCACATTCCAGTTTATTTCCAAAGGCAGGCTTCCTGAAGCACATATCATGAAGGTCATGATTTCAAAAACAATATAGACCGAAACAAAGTGACCTTCAATAGCTACATACAGCCCTCCAATTTAACTACACAGTCTTCACCTCGGCATTCACAGGTTTTATGACCCACCTCCAATTTACCATTCCAGCTACTGCTATTCACATACCCTTGGCTTCTACCACACTGATAATGCTGTTCAATGTATTTTCTTATCCCTCCCTTCTGGAATTTATCATTTGTATTATAGTTATTTACAGATGTTTTTTTCTGATCACCAGGCCACTCTCCTTGATTTTAGAATCCCTGTGATTCAGCACTGTGTTTCTCTCAGCATCCCTACAGCTGGCACACACGGGAGGCACCAGAGTATCTGTGGGTGAACGCTGGGGCTGCTGAAGAACACTAGCACTTCTGAGCCCAAGGATTGCTAATCAAAATACAAATGGTCCTCATGAGAAGCTACTCCTATTTGAGAATCTCAGAGCCTTTCCTTAAAAAAAAAAAAAAAAAAAAAGGAACATAGTTACTATAAAATATGTAGAAAAGGCAGAAAAGTAAAACAAAACAAAAAATCCACACCACCCAAAGACAGCCAAGATATTAACATTTCATTATATTTCTCCATTTTCCATATCTTTTAAAAATAGTTGCAATATAGTCTGCACCAAATTTTAGAGGCATTTTTGTTTTCAGTATATTATGACATAAACTATTCCCTAGTTTATTAAAACTCATGGCAAATATAATTTTGTACCTGCACAATATTGTGTTGTAAAGATGTATCATTGGATCCTAAGTCTTTTTACTTTCAACATTACAGGTTATACTAAATTTTAATGTTCATATTACTTTGTTATGATAGCTAGCATGAGAAATAGAGTTAGTTCTATATAGATTAATTTTGAGGCTGTTGGTATATTTTGCCAAATTGCTATAACTTTATTTCTATTTCTTGTTTTACCACACCTTCATAATGATTGAATATTAATATATTTGAAAATTTTCCACATGTAGTAAGTAAAAAGTTGCATGTCAAGAATCTCTGCAAATTTGGTAGTTGATAAGTTGAAGAATTTTCATTTTCTGTTGTTAATATGATTGAACCTTTCCCCATTTTTTGTTATCCAATTATATTTCCTTTGTGAATTGCCTGATCATGTCCACTACCTATGTATACCTTTGGATTCTTAATACTTTTTATTCCTGACAATTTCAGCCTTTTATACACACTCTGATTATGTTTTAAGAAGCAGCTTATATTCAGAGAAACTACATCATACTGGGGTTTAAGAAATCTGGGCTCAAGTCCACCACTACCACTATGTGACATGGATGACTTGATGGATGACTTGATAAAGTCACTTTTTCTCTTCAGACCTCAGCATGCAAATCTGTACAATTAGGGGGTGATGGACTGGGAGCTCTCAGATCAAGGGAAAGGCCAAGTGGACCAGGCTATCATCCAGAACTTCTGCCTTCTGCTTTAAAAAAAAAAAAATATATATATATATATACACACACACACACACACACACACACACACACATATATATATATAATTTCTAGGCCCTTTCATCTCTAATGATCTTGGATGCCACTATTCTGCCACAAATAGGCAGTAAAACCCAATTAACTAACATTTCTATTGTTGTTATTTCCATTTATGAATGGAAACTAAGGCTCAACCCAAATGAACACATTATTCTTCAAGTCTGAGTAAAAGGAAGACAGACCTTCCAACTCTGTTGTGGCCCAGAGCTCCTCCTTGAACCCCAAACCACCTTCCCTTCTTGAGTCCTCTCACTGAAACTGGGCTGCTCAGCATTTCCGGTCCTCCAGTACATATAATCCCAACAACAAAATGCTCAACAAATGTCCACCCTAAATCATTCGAGAACTCTCTTCCTTCCAAGCCAAAGAGGCAAATTCTTCCAAATAAAACAGAAGTTACCTGAGTCAATAATGCTATCATGGCATAAGAAGCGGTCATATAGGTCTAGGAAAGTTACTATACCACTTGATTTTTGCCAAATCTCCTCTCTCAGTTATATAAATTATAATGATTCTTTAAAAGTTTCAAAACATTCTTTTGAAAAATTTTATGCCATCCAATAACAAAATACAGTGCCTTCTTTTTTCTAAAACACATCAATAAACATTTTCTCCATTGCTCTTCATGACAGTCTTTGAAGTAAGCAAAGAAAGACTTGATTTCCTCATCTTATGATGAGGAAATTAAAGCTCAGAGAGTTAAAGTGACTTGTGCAACATCACACTATTAGAAAGTGGACCCAGGTTTTAGCCTAGCCCAGTGCTCTTTTCATCCAACTTCCACTCCACACCACCTCACTTGAACATTGTTAGTTGGACGCACACATTTAGGCCAATTTTTCATTATTACAAAATCCCTGAGCAATCATCCCTCTCCTTCCATGGTTTCATGGAAGGGATCAAAAGAGACCAAAATTTATTTCTATCCTAGCAAATAAATAAATGAATAAATCCATATAAAACTCACTCTTCCCTCTCCTGCTTATTTACTTAATTATGGTGGTTCAAGATACAAAGTATTTAGATATCTAGTTCCTAGTGAAAAAGAATTTGGGGCTGGAAGTCCCAATTTATTTCTTTACCAGTCTGTGAAGACTTGTTAGAGCCATTTTGATACAGGAGAGAGACTGAGTACAGCTGATAAGAGTTGACATTCTAGGTGTAAAGTACTCAACTGTTGAAAAAGTTGTGATTGTTAGCTACACCTACATTTGGTGAAAGTTTGGACTTGTTTCTTTAGAGGTCCTTACAACCCTCACGATATTATGATTATGAGTTTTTCAAGATTGTACTCTAGAACCCTAATACTGTAAAGTCTATAAAGGCTCTAAAATCTTGTAGTTCTTGTAGAACAACTTTAGAAAGGGAGGATGAAGTTGTGGACTAGCCAGTTCTTACCTGTCTCTCCTACTCTACCTACCCCACCCCCAATCAGCTATTCACTTAACGTTCCAAGTGCTTAAATACCCATTGGTTTGGGGGTGGGGAGGAAGAACAAAAAAAGACCCACTGGGAAAATATGATGTAATGGCACATTCATCTATGGAATACTTTATACTATGCATATAATTAAAATAACAAGGAAAAAATATGTAGTATATAACAAACAATACACGACTTTTTTACAGCATTGTCCTAGTTGTGTTAAACAGACAGAAGAAAAAAATAAAAGCAACAACGACCAAAGATTGCTTATGGTTGACAAGAAGATAATAAGCAATTTTTTATTTCATTTTAACATTAATGCTTTTCTCAATTTCCCAATCTTCTACATTATGCATTTGTTTTGTAATAAAGACAAGTTCAAACGTGTCACGACAACCTGACGCCGCCAGTTCACCTCCGAGTTGGGAGGTAGACTATCGTCTCAAAGGAGGGGCAGGGACAGCTGGGCTCTGACAAGGGCTTTGAAGGGTGCACTGGAAGACCTGGACAGGGTGGGGACTAATCTGCTCCGCCAGAGTTCACCCCGGAAGTGCTGACGGTGGCACCCCACCGGGCAAAATCCAGCCGCAAAAAACGGGGAATTACGTGGCAGCTTCCACGACCCCACAAGGCCAGCCTGGTCCAAGTCACCCGCAACGCCCTTTGGCTGCTGGGCCTCCTCCAAGTTTCCACCCCTTGTCTCTCCCCATTGGTCCGCGGAACCAAGGTCGGTTACGAGGGACCGCCCCCACTCTCGCAGTTCCAAAGGGGCGGCTCGACCTCCGCCCCCGCTTTGAGGGGGCTGGCCTCGCTGTGCGAGAGCGTGGGGTCGTTTGCTCTCCCCGCCTCGCCTGTACCCTTCCAGTGTCTCCTTACTCGCGAACTTTCAGGCTCAGGTAGAGAACGGTTTGCCACTAGGAAGCTGGGCGTTTGTGCGAAGTGACGTCTGCTGCGCTGCCTCCAGTTCCCTGGAGGCCCAGTTTTCCAGAGGTGATGTCATCACAAAAACCTTTACATGGTCCTAATGCCCGTGGTTAGGATCTTAGTACCACTGAAAATCAGAGATCCTTAGACATGGGGTGACCATATAATTTATTGTTCAAACGAGGACAGCTTGGAGAGTTGATGGGGATGCCACTAATAATTAAGACGGGCACAACAATCATGAATGAGGACTATTGTGGGGCTCATAGCCACCCTACTTAGAAATCACCAGGTCCTGGGCCTAACTCAGTTACACTTTTTAAGTTATGGTAAAATGTATATAACATAAAATTTTCTATTTTAATCATTTTCAGTGTACAATTCAGTGGCATTAACTACTTTCATAATATTGTGTAATCATTACCATTATCATTTCCAAAAATTTTCATGATTTCAAACCAAAACTGTATGCATTAAGCAGTAACTCCCTTATTAACCCTCCTGCCATCCCCCGATAAACTCTAGCTAGTCAACTTCTGTCTCTTTAAATCTGCCTGTTCTAGATATTTCATGTAAGTGGAATCATTCAGTATTTGTCCTTTTTAAAAAAATTTTACTTAGAATGTTTTTAAGGTTCTTGTAGCATGTATCACCTTCCAGAACACTTCATTCCATTTTGTGGCTGAATAATATTTCATTGTATGGATATACCACAGTTTGTTTATTCATTTGTTGATAGACACTTGGATTTTCTACCTTTTGGCTTTGTGAACAATGATACTATGAACATTCCTATACGAGTACAGGGTGGAGGCAAAAGTAGATTGACAGTGGTGAGTACGTGAAACACAGTTTATTCTTGCATTATTATTTATTAATTACCATATGGTTTTTCATATGAACAACTGTACATCTACTTTTGCCCCAGCCTGTATTTGTCAGTCTCTGATTTCAGTTATTTCGAGTATATACTTAAGAGTGGAACTGCTGGGCCATGTAATTCTGTATTTTAACTCTTTGATTGTAGCTGCATCCTTTTACATTCCCACTAGCACTGTACAAGAGTTCCAGTTTCTTCACATCCTCACCAACACTTATTTTCTGATTTTTATTTTTATTTTTATAGCCATCCTAGTAGATGAGAAATGGTATCTCATAGTTTTGGTTTGTATTCCCCTTGTGACTAATGATGGTGAGCATCTTTTCTTGTGCTTGCTGGTCATTTTTATATAATCTCTGGAGAAATTTCTATTCAAGTCATTTGTCCATTTTTGAAATGTTGAGTTGTAGTAGTTCTTCACATATTCTGGATATTAAACCCTTACATATATATGATTAGCAAATATTTTCTCCTATTCTGTGGATTGTGTCCTTTGATACACCAAGTTTTTAATTTTAGCCAAGTCCAATTTGCCTATTATTTTTCTTCTGTTGCTTGTGGTTTTGGTGTCATATTTAAGAAAACATTACCAAATCTGAAGTCATGTGGCCCATCTCATTTTACAGGTGAAGAAAGGGAAGCCTATAGGGGAAAAGCCTGAAGGCTCAAGGTCACTGGAAGTTAGTGACAGCTGGGACTAAAATCCAGAGCTCTACTTACAACCCGTGGTTAGAAAATAATGATAATATACTTAAAAATATTATCAAGTGGAATTCTATTTTTAAGAATAAAAACAATATAGTAGAATAAGCCTTCAGAACAACTTTGCTCTTAGAATAAACAAAGAAGGTTGTATAAATAGTTCAAATTATTGTAAATACACAACTCAAATCAGTGATGTTGGGGTTAAAGTAACAAAGAAACGAATGAAAGTTGATGTCTTTGGTAAGAAAACATACAGAATCTTGCCTTACTCCAGATCATAAAGTTTATGGAGTGGCCTTTAATTCATGGCCTGGGATACTAGGATTTTAGAAATCTGAATCTTTTCTGGCTGAGTTACCCAGGCAACTCCTTGTTGAAACCAAGAGCCCAAATATCAATTTAACTTAAATTTTTTCACCAGTGTACATTGCTAGAAATCCTCTTGCAAAATTTGTTTTTTTAAAAAAATAGAGCACACATATATAAAGCTTAAAATTATTCAACAACTATCTATAGAGAACTTGAGTTTGTTAAGGTCTTTATTCTTACTTTATGCATTAATTTGTAAAGTAAATGTTAAGAATTTCTTTTCCTAACAGAAGACTGTATAAGAACAACAATTAAAATAAAATTTAATTAAAAAAAAAAGAAAAAAAAAAGAATTTCTTTTCCTGTGAGATGTCCATGAACACTCTGTTAGGGCCTGAACAAGGCTGGTCCTTGTATCAGGTATCCAGGTCCAGATGAATGTGCCGTATAAATAATGCCAGTGCTTCCCCATCCATTCATTTCTGGACATTTGTATTCTTACTATTTTTATTATTTAAAAATTTTTTATGGGTTGGCCAAAAAGTCTATTAAGTCTTTTCTGTAAAATAAAGATACATTTTTAAATTTTCACCAATGACTTTATTGATTTGGATATTTTGTGTATATCGGCTATCTCCAGTGTGGTAGAATGTTGATTGTTTTCAATTAATGTCTCAATTTGATCATTATCAACTTCAATTGGTCTGCCTGACCATGGAGCATCATCCAGCAAGAAATCTCCAGCATGAACCTTCACAAACCATTTTTGACACGTTCAGTCAGTCACAGCACCTTCTCCATAAATTTTTTTTGCGTTTCAGTTTCATTTTTACCTTTCTCAAAATAATAAAGCATAAAATGCTGAAAATATTGCATATTTTCCTCCATCTTCAAATTTTTTTTGCGTTTCAGTTTCATTTTTACCTTTCTCAAAATAATAAAGCATAAAATGCTGAAAATGTTGCATATTTTCCTCCATCTTCAATATTACAATGACTGCACAAAAATTCACCAATTTTGATAAGTTTTTTTAACTGCAGGCTGGTATGACAGCTGTCACAACACAATCTAACAAAATTGTTTCAAATGAAATGGAAAGCAACTAACTGCTACTAGAGCCACCTTACAGAAAAAGCCAAAGAATTTTTTAGCCAACCCAATAGTTTATTTGGGCCAAACTGATGACATATGCTAGGGAGGAAGATTTCAAATACTCCTGGACATTTTTAAATAGCATCATTTTTTTTTTCCCTTTAAGACTCTAAGGTTTAAGATAGAGAGCAATTAATTAGAAATCATAGGTTAAGAGGGAGGAGTTCTTAAGCCCTACCCTAACCGGAGTAGGTGGTAATGGCAGTGGGGTCATTCACATATTATGTTGTGCTTTTTAAAAGAATAGGGAAGCTTTTACTTTTGGAAGTTAAAAAAAAACTTTTATCCAAAATAGAAACTGAATTCACTAAGCATTTAATTTTGTAAGTGCAGAAATTGCCAATTATTTCTCCCTCTTTCAAATCTTTCCACCAACTTGCCTACCCCTTGAGCTAATCTATTAGAACTGTCTTTAAAAATAAACAAACCTGGAAAAAAGTGTATATAAAGATTTTTTGTATATACAGAGCATATCTCGTCTCAGGAACACAAAAAGGCTTAACAAATCTCTTGCTCCTTCCCAGAATTTCTGCAAAGAAGAACTACAATGAGTATTATACTTTATCCTCCCTATAAAAATCTGGCCATTCCAGAAATGCATTTTCTAGCTATGTGTCTTCTCTTTGCTGAACATGTTAGATCACTTTGTTCTAAAGCTGTTTTCAGATTGGGGTAGTCTCACTGCTAAGGAGAGAAGCCCTTAGTCTGTGGAGCTGCAAGATATGATTTTTTACTAATGAAAGGTTACTTATAATTGGAGTTGCCAGATCTAGGAAATAAAAATAAGGATGCCCAATTAAATTTTGATTACAAAGTCTGAACAGTTTAAATTGTGTACCTTGTACTTTACCTGGCAACCCAATCCGTAATACACCAATATTATGCATTTGTTATTTCAATTTAACATGTATTAATTGAACACCATTAGAATAAAACATTGGACTAGGCTTTGTAGGTCAATTGAAGGTAAAAATTTATGTCCTCAATAAGTGTGTGATTATTGGAAGATATAAAGCAAGACACTGAAATTATATGTAAATAAATGAAAACTGCATGTATAATAATATTACTACATGCAGCTGACTGCCAATCTCTATGTAGTTTGTTTCTTTGAATTTTGAGTCTTGATCCCTTCCAGGAATCTGTATTTATTTACAAGGACAACAGAATCCTTCCTCTGTAGTAAAGCTCTGTCTTGGAATCTGCGTGGCTTTGCCTGTTCATTACCACCAAAGCATAAACATATGCTATTAAACAGGATTGTCCAATATTTTAACTCTCTATACCACAGGTGGCAAACACAGGGCCCACGGGTCGAATCCGGCCCTCTACCTTGTTTTGTCTGGCCTGGCACCTTGTTTCTACCCGGCGGCAGTGCCAAGCTCTCACTTAACTGTTCAGGAGTAGTTACATTTATACAGTCCTAAAATTACATTTGGCCCTTTGAAGGCCCCCAGTGAAACTGAGTTTGACACCCCTGCTCTGTACAATAAAGTGAAAAATTAGAAAACTGGACACTTACATGGTCTTCATTATAATTTGAAACTTGCTTTATCTTGATTTGTGATTGATATTTAAAGAACAGTGTTTGTTATACTTTTGGTTTTTACCTTCTGGTAAAATCTTAATGAAATTCGATGATCCCTAAATAAACAGGAAGGTGCTACTTAAAGGAACCCTGTGACACCGTTGCAACTAACAAATTGTTTTGTAAAGTGAGTAATTTTATTCTCTAACTTATGAATTTGCAAGTAAAATTGTTTAGTAGTTCAGATACTAATGTTAAGTTTTCTATCAAATAATATAAAAGAAATAATATCCCAAGGGTGGTGGGAAGAACGACAACTGTACAAAAACTTTTTTATTTCACCTCTCTCCTTTCAATGATAGTGACTATTTCTTGAGTTCTTTTCTATGCAGGTACTGCGCTAAATGCTTTACGAACATCATTTAATTTAATTTTTATGGGGAAACCAAGTTTGTAGAGGTTAGAGATGTGGTCCTGTATTTTTAGAGGATTTCTGGTGACCTTATTAACACTAGTAATAGAAAATGCAACATATGTAACAATTTTTTTAAGAGTTTTAAAGACTCAGTTATGAAATTGAGATTGAATATTTAGGAAAACTTTGTGATATTGAAGAACTGGAACAGGAAGAGTGGAGAGATTTTCACTGTACATACTGAAGAATCACTTGATATTTATATGCCTAGCAGCTGGGAGAGATGAATAAGCCCTACAGATAGTCTCTGAACTCATTAGTTCTGGGAAAAGACATTTGCCTGGAGATCAAAAAGGGCATCTATATCTGCGATGTGTTGCTTTTTCTAGCTTCAACCCCACTCCCACCTATTTTGGAACCTTGTACTAAGCAATCTGCTTCAATTTCTACTTCTAAAACAAAGAGTAATAATTATCTACTTCTAGCTATATGGATTCTTCAAACAGAATATGTTTAAAATTGAACTCACAATCTTTCTCCTTTTCTTGACCTTATATGCTTCTTTAGTTGCTACATTTTTTTTTTGAATAAAAGAGTCTTCACTTCTTGCTTCCATTTCTTAAAAAAAAATAAGATTTTATTTATTTATTTTTAAAGAGAGGGGGATGGAGAAAGAGAGAGAGAGAGAAAATCAATTGACTGATTTTAGCGCATGCCCTAGACCAGGGACCAAACCTGCAACCCTGGCATGTGCCTGGACCTGAATTCAAACCAGCAACCTTTTGCTTTGCGGGACAACACCCAACCCAGCCACACTGGCCTTGCCTCCATTTCTTAATCTCCTATTTCTTTCTAAAATCAAATCTGGCTTCTGTCCTCACTCCATTGAAATTTCTTTAACTCAGGTCACCAATGACCTGTAAAAACACAAACACACCCTAATGAGGTATAATTTACATATGAGAAAACTCACTCATTTGAAGTGTTTAATTCTGTGATTTGAAGCAAATTTATAGAATTATACAACCACTGCCACAATCCAATTTTAGAACATGTTTATTGTCCCTTTGTAGTAAGTCGCTTTTTAAGCACATAATCAGTGCACAGTTTTCGGTTCACAACTTGATAACCACTCTAACACATTTAGCACTGCTAACCACTCCTTTCCTTTGGAACTTTCTCCTCCTTTCTTTCTGGGCACCACTCTCTCCTGGCTTCCCTCCTAACTTTCTAGTGTTTCTTCACAGGTTACTTTCTTTGCCTCAATTTAAATGTTGCTGTTCCATGAGGTTCTGTCCTGACCTCTCAGCCTGTGCTCTGGTTAGGTGATCGCATCCATCCTCCTGACCACAACTGCCACCTGTAAGCTGATGGCTCCTAAGTCTCTTATTTCCGGCTCAGACTTGTGCTCTGGGCCCCAGACTGGTAGAGTAGTAACAATACTTACTATCAACAATGGTTCGTCTCTTGAGTTCTGTCTATAATAAAATGCAAAAATAGAAAACTCACCAAATTAGGATATCAAAACCTGTTCTTCTTGAAGGAATTAAGATTTGCCTATATCTTATTAAACTTCAAGTGATGGATGATATCTGAAGTCTGTAGACAATAATATACTTTCTTAGTAGATCTTATAAGTTAGAGTTTTAATTTATTTGCATCTCTGTTATTTACCTTATTCTAATTTACTTAAAAAATTTTTTTTGTCTCACTGGGAGATTGATGTAAACTCAAGAGCAGGGACCAAATCTTTTCCTACTTTGTGTTTCCGTGGTGGGCAGTTAGGCAGATACCAGGAGAGCAAGGACCAGGGGCCAGGTACAAAAGGTCACCAGGGTAGAAAGCCAGGGGTGCCTAGCAACAGGCAAAACTGGGAAAACAAGGACCTTGCCCCCAGGGTGACCTTTCCTCCCGGAGATATCACTGGTCATTGCAGTTTAAAACCCCCAACCTTTCATGTCACTGGTCCTGAGTTTCAGACCTTCCCCTGATCTTTCCTCCCCTGGAATGTTGCTAATCATTCAGGTTAGACCCCCTTAGAGGGGGAACAGACAAGGGAACAGAATAGCCCTTAAGCATTAAGCCCCCAGGACAATGAGGTTCTGACCCACGTTGAATACAAGTAGGCCTCCGTTGTGATCTATTGAGATCCTCCCTAGGACCTCCCCTAAAATCCCCACACTTATGAGCCCTTAGGATAGAGGACCCAGTGTGCTCCCCCTCTCCAAAGCATGCCTGCAGCTTTCCTGACCCCCTTTTCCTGCCCCACCAGGCTTGTTACTTTCACCTTTCTCTCTCCTAAATTCCAAGGGCCCTTCTTTTGCCTCTGTAACTTGCAAGTGAATGCACTGGGTCAGAGCTTACATGAAACTGAATTGGTGTTGTTATAGTGAACATTGATGGTGGGCTGCTATCATTTTTGATATTTTCCTCTTCATAACAAAATTAGAATTTTATTATAATGATCCATCTTCCTCCACACAGCAGTATGCTTTTGTAATCCAGTGATAGTAATCCCATTTCTCTTGCCAGTGACAGATTTAGGACGAGTATATGAAGAACTTCTGGCCAAAGGTGTGTAATAGGGAGCCTTTGGGAGGAGTGCTGGAAGATGTTTTCCACTTACAAACAGAGATACCTATGACACATCTTTTTTCTTTGTACTTTATGATGTCTAGATGTGTCACCTTGAATAATGGCAGCCATCTTGTGATTATTGAGGGAGGTGGTATCTAAGAACAAAGTCAATACAAGGAGGAAAGCAGAGCAGAAAGACAGAAGCATCTGGTGTGTGCAGACATTGCTGAGTGGAAATGAACCAAGTGAAGCTGTCCTAGCTTGAGACTTCTTTAGGTAATTTGCCTATTGTTTAAACTATTTAGAGTTGGATTTTCTGTTTCTTTTTTTAAGCTGAAAAGTTCCTAAGTGATCATGTTAGTAAGTGGATAGCACAGCAAACAATTTACGCCTTTGTTTTCTCCCCATCGGAGGACGGTGGAGCTGGACAAAGGGCATGTGTCAGCCCTGCGGCTATCTGTGGCCTGCATCGGGCCACAGCTGCGGTGTAGATGTCCTGCGGTGCAAGCCTCTCCTGGGAGACCGTTTGCACACACTAACCTTGGTAGTCTCACATCTGGGCAACAAAAAACAACAATTAGCATGTCAGGCAAAGCCAGAAAGACAGATTTTTAAGATCAGTGATATAGAAACTACTTGCTTTTACCGATGAAACTAATGAGAATTTTCAGTCTGCCTCTATTATCCCAATGCTGACATTTCAACCCAAGGGGAGAGTCCTACTAGTAATTTTCAGGAGACTTAAAGATATACAAGCAGAAGTAAGGCCTGCTTGAGTATGGTTGGTAGGGTAATAATATGGGTATAATAATGTTTAGTTTTAATTGGAATATTTCACCTAAAATGGCATATAATGTGCTTGAGTGTGATATTGTTATGTTATAGAATTACATCCTTATGATCCTGTAATAAAAGATTTTGTAATAAAAAAGAGGTGTTACTCATGCCAGGTCCTGTATATTGACACTGGTTCTTTGTAGTTATTACAATATTTTATATAAGTTCCAATATTTTTACCTTTTTCTCTGCCTCTTTCAGCAACTCAAATTCTGTCAGCATGCCAAGAAACAGCTGAGATTTCACCCTTGTCATAAACACAGCACATTATAAAGTAACCTCTCTCTCCTCTAATCTCTTTCAACACTAATTATTTGACAATTGGTCATTCGGTGCTTTGTGAAATCTCTATTTATTGTTTTGAAATGTTGTTCAAATCTTTATTATTTAACTTTCATATGTCTTTCCTCTTCAACTACATTGTAAGCTTCTCCATGGCAGAGTATATGTCAAGGTATCCCCGAAAAGTACCTCATTGATTGAAAACCAAATTGCCAATTTATTAATTTATTCAATAAACAAATAATTGTTGGCTGTACATTTTTAATATACACTGTTAAGAGTGTTTAGAGGGAAGAAATTTAGCAAAGGAGTTGAAAATCTCATTAGAAATTTTCTTTGTATTTTGTTGCTGAGAGCAAAACAGATATTTGGGATTTCAAAAATATCCTTACTTTACTGCCTAAAGTGTATAGGAATTCAATGGTGATAGTATGGGAATTAAATAAGACAGTATTTGTTTAAGTGTTTATATGAAGTTGAACTCCCATAGTTTATTTTTTCTCCCCCTTCCTTGAAACAAAACACATTGCCTTGTGTTTCATTTGTCCATAACAAATGTTGAAACATATTAAACAATGTATAGAGTCTTGGGAATAGGTTCATGTGTATTTGTTGTACTGTTATTTTTTAATACTTTCTTTTTTAGAGCAGTTTTAAGTTCATAGCAGTTTTAAGGAAGGTATAGAGATTTCCCATATGCCTCTTGCCCCGATGCACATATAGCCTCCCTCGTTATCAATATCCTCCGCCAGAGTGCAATAATTCTTGTTATTGCCGAACTTACATTGGCACCTTATTGTTACCCAAAGACCATAGTTTGCTCTTGATGTGGTACATTTTATGGATATGGGCAGATGTATAATGATATGTATCTACCGTTAGCCCTAAAAATTACCTGTCCAACCTCCCTCTCTCTAAACCCCTGGCAACACTGATCCTTCTACTGTCTCCATAGTTTCTAGAAACATGAACATTCAACATAAACATCCAGTTTAACATGAACATTAAAATCTCTTTTTCACCCTATCAGGATGAAAATAATAAACCATACCTGTGACAATGTACATAACATGATACCTTGGTAGTTATTTATTTTTACTTTTTAAAAAATATTTTATTTATTTTTAGACAGAGGGGAGGGGAGGGAGAGAGAGAAGGAGAGAAGCATTGGTGTGTGGTTGCCTCTTCTGCTCCCCCTACTGGGGACCTGGCTACAACCCAGGCATGTGCCTGGACTAGGAATCCAACCGGCCACCTTTTGATTCGCAGGCCAGCACTCAATCCACTGAGCCACACCAGCCAGGGCTATTTTTACCTTTTTTTTTTTTTTTTTTGAGATATAATCCACATACCATAAAATTCACCCTTTTAAAGTGTACAATTCAGTGGGTTTTATTATAGTCGCAATGTTGTGCAACTATTGTGCAACTATAATCACTATCTAATTCCAGATAATTTCATCACCCCCAAATGGAAGGACTAATATGTGACCTTTTGTGTCTGGCTTCTTAGCATAATGTTTTGAAGTTTCATCTCTGTTATCTCATGTATCAGCACTTCATTCCTTTTTATGATTGAATAATATTCCATTGTATGGATATACTGGGTTTGGTTACCCATTCATAAGTTGAGGAATATTTGGGTTGTTTCCATTTTTTGGCTATTAGGAATAATGCTCCTGTGAACATTTCTGTACAAGGTTTTCTGTGGACATATGTTTTTAATTACCTTGGGTATATACCTAGAAGTAGAATTGCTGATAGTTTAACATTGTGAGGATGTGTCAAATTGATTTCCAAAGAGGCTGCACCATTTTATATTCCCAACAGCAATATATGATAGTTCAAAGTGCTCCACATCTATTCTGATACTTGTTTTCATCTATGTTTTTAATTATCAGCCATCCTAGTGAGTTTGAAGTAGTATCTCATTGTGGTTTTGACTTGTGTTTTCCCAGTGACTAATTATGTTGAGCATCTTTTCATTTGGTTATTGGTCACTTAATGTTTTCTTTGGAGAAATGTCTATTCAATCCTATTTCTGTTTTTAATTGGGTGGTTTTTCTTTTTATTGTTGAGTTGTAAAAGTTCTTTATATAATCTGTCCATGACTGGGTTGCTCAGTGGATTGGGTGTAGCTCTGCAAAACAAAATGCCGCCATTCAATACCAGGTCAGGGGACGTGCCTGGGTTGAAAGCCAGGTCCCCTGCTGGGGTGTGCAAGAGGCAGCCACCCAATGTTTCTTTCACACATTTATGTTTCTCTCCCTTTCTTCCTCTCTTAACCTCTCTCTGAAAAGTAAACAAATAAAATCTTTTCTAAAAGGTTGTTATATATTCTGGATACTAGACCCTTATCAGATTTACGATTCATAAATATTTTTTCACATTCTGACTGTTGTCTTTTCATTTCTTTACAGTATACTTTGGTGCGTAAAAGTTTTAATAATGCAGTTTGATTTATCGGTTTTCTTCATTACTTGTGTTTTTGTGTCATATCTAAGAGATCTAATCTAAGGTCACAAAGACTTACACTTGGGTTTTCTTCTAAGAGTTTTATAATTTTAGCTCTTATGTATTTTATTGATTTTAGAGAAAGAAATGAATGGAGAGAGAGAGAAACATCAGTTTGTTTCACTTATTTATGCATTCATTGCTTGTTTCTTGTACGTACCCTGACTGAGGATTGAACTGCAGCCTTGGTGTATTGGGACAAAGCTCTAACCAGTTGAGCTAGCTGGCCAGGGTGTCTTTGATCCATTTTGAGTTAACTTTTGTATATGATATAAGGTAGAGGGTCAAGATAATTATTTAGCAAGTGGACATCAGTTGTCAAAGCACCAATTACTGAAAAAGCTATGCTCTTTTCCTGTACGTTGTCTTGGCACCATGTTGAAAATCTATTGACCATAAGCGTATGGGTTTATTTTTGCAATATCAATTTTATTCCATTGATCTATATATGTGTCCTGATGGTACTACTACACTGTTTATTGTTTTGACTATTCTGGGTTCTTTGAATTTCCATATGAATTGCAGGAGTAGCTTGAAAATTTCTGCAGCTGATATTTGGCTAGGGAATGTGTTGAATCTGTAGATCAATTTGGAGAATACTTCAACCTATTTTTTGTTTGTTTTTATTTAT
This sequence comes from Anoura caudifer, assembly GCA_004027475.1. Lineage (NCBI taxonomy): Eukaryota > Metazoa > Chordata > Mammalia > Chiroptera > Phyllostomidae > Anoura > Anoura caudifer. Next base: position 133,458 of record PVKU01000336.1, on the reverse strand, counting down.
TTTTAGATAGAGGGAAAGGGAGGGAGAGCAGTATCAATGTGCAAGGTAAACATCCATCAGTTCCCTCTCCCTCACCCCAACCTAGGGACCTGGCCCGAAACTCAGGCATGTGCCCCGACTGGGAATCAAACCAGTGACCCTCCGTTTCACAGGCCAGCACTCAATCCACTGGGCCACACCAGCCAGGGCAGTCTTTCCATCTTAGTATTAAGTCTACCAATCAATGAACAAGGGATCTTTTTCCATTTAGTTAGGTTTTCTTTCATTTCTTTCAATGGTATTGTGTTGTTTTCAATGTAATTATCTTGTATTTCTTTTGTTAAATTTATTTTTAAATACTTTATTCTTTCTGATGTATTGTAAATACAATAGAATTGTTTCCTAATTCAGATTCTATTGTCATTACTAGTGAATAGAAGATTTTTCTATATATTTTTGTATTCTGCAACCTCAATGAACTAATTTATTATCAGCTCTGAAAGATTGTGTGTGTGCGCGTGTGCATGTAAGGACTGCATATGTTCGAGATCATGTCATCTGCAAATATAGTTATATTTTATATTTATTCCTTTCCAATCAGCATGCCTTTTATTTCTTTTTATTCCTTAACTGGCATGACTAGAACTTTGACTATGAGGTTGAATACAAGTGGTCAGAGTGGTTATTCTTGTTCCTGATCTTAGTTGGAAATCATTTCGTCTTTAAGCTCTAAGTATGATTTTAGGGTTTTTCATAGGCATGCTTTATGCAGTTGAGGAAATTCCCTTCTGTTACTAGTTTATTGAGTATTTTTCTTATGAAAGGGTGTTGGATTTTGTCAAATGATTATTCTGTGTCCATTGAGATTATCCTGTGTTTTTGTGCTTTATTCAATTCATATAATATATTACATTCATTGATTTTTCATATTTCAACACAGCAGATCTTGCCTTTCTGGGGTAAATCTTACTTGGTCGTGGTGCATACTCCTTTTTACATGCTGCTGGATTAGGTATGCTAGTGTTTTCTTGAGGAATGGTGTCTATATTCATAAGGAGTATTGTTCTGTAGTTTTCTTTTTCTTTTCATTAGAAGTCTTCATGTAGTTTTAATATCAGGTTAATACTGGCCTCATAGAATGAGTTGGGAAGTGTTACCTCATCACCTACATTTTGGAGCAATCTGTGAAGGATTTAGTACTAATTCAAATTTAAACGTTTGGCAGAACTCATCAGTGCAGACATCTGGTTCTTGGAACGTTTTTTGATTACTAATTTTATCTCTTTACTTGTTATAGCTGTATTCAGATTTCCTGTTGTGTCAGTTTTGGTAGTTGTGTCTTTCTTGGAATTTGATCTTCTCATCTAGATTATCTAATTTTTTTTCCAAACTATAATAAAAAAGTTTATTTAGAAAGTTGCAGAGGTAGTAGAAGTCAGCCAGCTGGGCTGAGCAGGCTCAGGAAAGAGGTTACAGAAAGAAAAGCAGGGCCCTTGGAGTTTAGGAGAAAGCAAAATAAGGCCCCTGGGGGGAGGGAAGGGGGAAAGGAAAGGCAAGGGTGTGCTCCCAGGAGGGGACTTCATCTAGGTTATCTACTTTGTGTGATCATTTTTATTTCTATAGTTTTGGTAATAATGTCTCCTCTTTACTCCTGATTTTAGTAATTTGAGTCTCCTCCTGTTTTTCTTGATTAGTCTAGCCAAAGGTTAATTTTGTTACTCTTTTCAAAGATTAACTTTTGACTTCATTGATTTTTCTCTATGGTTTTCTATTCTTATTTCACATATTTTCTGCTTTAATCAGTATTGTATCCTTCTTTCTGCTTCCTTGTGTGTCGTTTTTTTTTAGTTTCTTTTTTTTAAGATTTTATTTTTTAGAGAGCAGAAGGGAGAGAGAAAGAGAAGGAGAGAAATACCAATGTGTGGTTGCCTCTCACACACCCCCTACTGAGGACCTGGCCTGCAACCTAGGCATGTGCCCTGACTGGGAATCAAACCAGCAACCTTTGGTTCACAGGCCAGCACTCAATCCACTGGGCCACACCATCCAAGGCTTTTTTTAGTTTCTTAAGGTAGAAGGTTAAGCTATTATTTTGAGATCTGCCTTTTTTAAAAAATATGGGAATCTACAGCTATAAATTTCTAAGTACTGCTTTTGCTGCATCCCATGAGTTTTGGTATGTTGTGTTTCCTTTTTCATTTGTCTTAATGTATTTTCTAGTTTGCCCTGTGCTTTCTTCTTTGACTTGTTGTTCATTTAAAAGTGTGTTGTTTAATTTCCACATTTGTGTGGGTTTCCCAAACTTCCTTCTGTTATTGATTTCTGATTTCATTTCGTTGTGATTAAGGAACCTAGTTTGTATGATTTCAGTCCCTTTAAATGCGCTGTTCCTTGTTTTATGACCTAAGACATGGCCTATCCTGGAGAATATTCCATGTGCACTTGAGTTATTATACACACTTTGCTGTGATTGGATGTAGCATTCTACAGATGTCTGTTAGGGCTAGTTAGTGTAGAATGTTGTTCAACTCTCTCTTTTTTAATGATTAATCCTCCTGTCTCTGACAGCACCTCACCCTAGTACTGTAGTATACTTAGTTATCTGAATCCAGAGCTTCTTGCATTCAATTCCTCCACAGAGAGGGATTTTATAACTACTGTTTGTATAGTCTTTGATACAATTCCCTTATTTATTTTTTAAAAGATTTTATTTATTTTATCTTTAGAGAGGAAGGGAAGGAGAGAGGGAGAGAAATATCAATGTGTGGTTGCCTCTCGTGCATCCCCTGGCGGGAACTGGCCTGCAACCCAGGCATGTGCCCTGACTGGGAATCAAACCTCAATCCTTTGGTTCACAGGCCTGTGCTCAATCCACTGAGCTACACCAGCTAGGGTCAACTCCCTTATTTTTGACTCCTTTCCTTAGCTCTGCCTTTTGTGATACCTGGTGCTTCACATTCTCAAGCCTTTCTGGGATTCTGCTTGGCTGATTTGGTTGCTTCTTTTTACATTCCCCTTCAGTAAACATTTTGTATGCTCTGCTTAGTCAGTTACCACTGCTCTATCTTTGTCTTCCAACTTAAAATATTATGGTTCTGGGTTACAGATGTCAAAGACAGAGTTTCCATTTTTATTTTTTACTTTTGTTTTGGAATAATTTCAGAAAAGGAAAGAGGCAGAAACATCTTCAATCTACCATTCTAAAACTTGAAGTTTGCTGAATTTTTCTGAATAATGTGGTTTATTATCTCACTGGATAATAAACTACTGAAATAATTTTTATATCATTTGATTTTTATATAAAATAAAGTTTGCTTCACTTTATGCTGTCCAAAAATCTGAAGAAACATTCACAAAAGGATGGTTTCTCTTGGCATCTTAGAAAATGACCATTTGGCTGTACGGTCTGTTGGCACTTCGGGGCAGACAATATTGGGCTCACATTTCTGTCCTGAGATGCTCTGTTCTTTACACAAACAACAGTGACAGCAATTGTTCTCTTCTACTGAAGGAGTGATATCTCTTAGTAGGAGGTGGAGTGATTCACTCTTCTGTACATCTTCAGGGAGACTATTATTTGTCGGGGGGGGGGGAGAGTATGAAAGGAGAGCACCAGCAATGTGTCAGGTATTACACATTCTGGACTAGTATAAAAAGAAGCAACCTTTTCCCCCACCGCAATTTCAAAGCTTGGAAGTAACACCCCACATCTAAGGCTCTGAGAAATCACATTATTCATAAAAAGGAGCATGATTCACATGAACAGAACAAAATGGAATTATCAAAAAATAGATTCTGTAGATCAATCTGTAATAAAAATACCTTCTGACTTACCTTATAAATGGTCTATAATCAGAGGAAGGACCATTCCTTCTCCTCCTCCTTAACTAAATATACTTCTTCCCTGTAGGTCAAAGTATTTGGAAAATGGGTTTTGCCATAAGGCCTCCCCCATCTTTTTTCTTATAATCTTTCAAAAATAAGAGTTGCTTAAACATTCTGTAGTGCTCTTTTAGCTGGCCTTGAATTATTGAGCATTTGTCATTTTTATGCTTTGTATATTGACCCACCATTATTTTTAGTATCAATGATTATAATAACTTGCATAGTGGGTTAGAAGGGCTTCATATTTGACGGGATTTGAATTCTTGCCAAAGCTATTTTTGTTTATAATATGAGCAATATGATCTCATTCCTTTTACCTGGATAGTTTTTCTCCTTCTATTGATTTCTTACCTCTTCAAGAATGATAAATCTTTTTTAAGTAGTAAAAAGGCAATTCCAGTTTGATAAAGTTTACTGTATTACACACACATACACAGTATCAAGTGCCTAATGTGCGAGGAACTGTGCGAAGTATTTTAAGGGATTGAAAGATGAGAATGTCAGATGCTTTCTGCTGCAAATAACATGACAAAGATATATTCTGAAGATGTTATTAAATATAAAGACATTTATTACTTTGCTAAAAAGAAGTCCAGGGGAAGGCCAATTCCAGGGGTGGTACAGTGGCTCACCAATGCTTTTTAAAAGCTTTCTGCTTACCCATCATCAGTGGGTTGGCTTTTTCCTTCAGGATCACATATTAATGTTCATAAGATTTCTTAGCTCTCTCTATATAGCCTTATATAACCATATCCAATGGTAGAAAAATGGCAGTTTTTCCTCATGTATCCTTTTTAATCAGGGAAGAAAATTTATCTTAGAAGTCTCCGGGATACTTCCTCCATCTGCCAATGGCTCAGATCAAGGCAGGTGCCTGTAGCTTAGCTGAAGGGAACCTGAAAAGTATCTGTCATTCCCAATACATATTGTGGAAGTGTGTATGTGTGTATCGTTGGAGAGACAACCACTGTGTCTGCCACAGGAATACGATGAAATCTCAGTCCTCCTCCAAGAAGCTTTGTGTCTCTTGAGGCAGAAAGAAAAGCTGTAACATTACAATTTCTGTGTGGTAGCTTCCGGGACACACTAATGGGCTTCAAATTAACAATTCATTTTAAATTGATAAAAGAAATATGCTCTGGATACTTTCAATTTGGAGCTGTCAAAAGCTGTCCTCTCTCACCTGTGGTGGTAAATACACAATACAATACACAGATGATGTATTATATTGAATGGACCAAAAAGTCCATTTAGTTCCATAAAAGACACTTTTCATTTCCACCAATAACTTTATTGATTTGGATATTTTTAACTGTGTTGACTATCTCTCATGTGGTACGACATTGCTAGTTCTCAATTAATGTCTCAATTTGATCACTATGCACTTCAAATGGTCTACCCGACCGTGGAGCATCATCCAGCAAGAAATCTCCAGCATGGAACTTTGCAAACCACTTTTGACATGTTTGAGCAGTCACCTTCTCCATAAACTGCACAAATCTTTTTTTGCCTTTCAGTTGTGTTTTTACCTTTCTTGAAATAATAAAGCATAATATGCTGAAAATATTGTGTATTTTCTTCCATTTTGGGTATTAAAGTGGCTACGCAAAAATTCACTAATTTTGATAAGTTATTTTCAAACACATGCTGATCTGACAGCTGTCACAATACAAACGAACAAAATTGTTTGGAATGAAGTTAAAGACAGCAAAGTGCTACCAGATCCAACTTACAGAAAAAACCAAATGAACTTTTTGGCCAACCCAATAGAATTGTATACCTGAAACCTATATAATTTTATTAACCAATGTCATCCCAGTAAGTTCAATAAAAAAGTCAACAACAGCAACAACAAAACACTGTCCTCTCTCATCAATTTTAAGTGGTGTTCATTCTCTCCAAAGTGCCCTTGCCTTTCTATCTCCACATGCCTGAATTCCACTCAAACCTTTAAAGAAAGATAAAAATAATCCCTCTCATTTATTTCATTTATTCAGGAAATATCTGTTGCATGCTTACCATGTAGCAAGCATTCTGAAGTGTTTGGGATACAGGACCTGAACTCTGACCTCATGGAGCTCACAGTCAGGTGGGGTAGACTGACAACTGATAATGATTAAGTGATGGGGAAGAATAGGTACAATGGGAGGACATGCAGGGGTACTTACACTATTGCTTGGGATGGGAGAAGAAAGAGAAGTCTTCTTGAAGACTTTTTAAAGATGATGTCTGAAGGATGAGTAAGAATTGGGGAATGGAAGGGAAGGGAAAAGAAAACAAACTATGGAAGTACAGCTTCAGAAGAGAATGAGGCTGTTATGTGTCAATGCAAAATGCTATCTTAAAACTTTAAAACTTCTCAGATAAGGTGGATTATACCACACTTCTCTTCAAAATAATAGTAATAGCATCTCTTGTCTAGGTGACTACAGAGACCAAAGCAGCAGAGAGGAATTGATTCATAAAGTTCTGAAGGAAATAAAATGTAATTATAATTTCAATCCTCATATGTTACTTCAAAAGTTATTTCAGAGCTTCTGGCCAAGATGGAGGCATAGGTAGATATGCTTTTCTTCCTCACACAACCAAAAGAAGGATAACGACCAATTTAAAAATAAGAAAACAACCCAGAACTGCCTGAAAATCAAACTGTATGGAAGTCCAACAACTAAGGAGTTAAACGTTCATCCAGACTGGTAGGAGTGGCGGAGATGGGTGGGCAGCTGGGGTGGAGAGGATGCACTGTAGGGCAGTGGCGGGCAGACCAGGCAGTCTCACATTTGTGTGTGGATAAAGTGGGAGGAACAACTTGGGAGCAAGAAACTGCGCAACTCAGGGGTCCAGCATGGGAAAATAAAACGTCAAAACCTCTGGCTGTAAAAATCTGTGGGGGTTGTGGCATCAGGAGAAACTGTCAGTCTCACAGAAGAGTCTGTTGGTGGGGCCCACATGGTCCTAGAATGCACACAATCCCACCCACCTGGGAATCAGCACCAGGGCAGCACTTGAAAGGGCAGAATTCATTTGTGGGAAGTGGGGGAAGTGACTGAAAGGGGGGCAAGAGCCAAGCAAGCAGCATTATTCCCTCTCTGACGCCTCCCTCACACATAGTGCCACAACACAGCAAAGAGGGTTGCCCTTCCCTGGAGAATACCTAAGGCTCTGCCCCTTACAATGTAATGTGTGCATCGAGACAAAGAAAGATGGCCCAAATGAAAGGACAGATCAAAATTCCAGAAAGAGAACTAAGTGACAAGGAGATAAGCAACCTATTAAATGCAGAGTTATATACACTGGTAATCAGGATGCTTACAGAAACAACTAAGCACAGCCACAAAATAAAGGAAGAAGTGAAGGCTATATAAAGTGAAATAAAGAAAAATACACAGGGAATCAACAGTGATAGGAAGGAAACTGGAACTCAGATCAATGGTTTACAGCAGAAGGAAGAAAGAAACATTTAACCAGAGCAGAATGAGGAAACAAGAATTCAAGAAAATGATAAGAGGCTTAGGAACCTCCAGGACAACTTTAAATATTCCAACATCTGAATCATAGGGATGCTAGAAGGTGAAGAGGAAGAGCAAGAAACTGAAAACTCATTTGAAAAAAATTTTGAAGGAGAATTTCCCCAATCTAGCAAAGGAAATATACTTCCAGGAAGTCCAGGAAGCTCAGAGAGTCCCAAAGAAGGTGGACTCAAGGAGGAACACACCAAGACACATCATAATTACATTAGCCAAGATTAAAATGAAGGACAGAATTCTAGAAGCAGCAAGAGATAAGGAGACAGTTACCTACAAAGGAGTTCTCATCAGACTGTCAGTTGATTTCTCAAAAGAAACCTTGCAGGCAAGAAGGGGCTGGGAAGAAGTATTCAAAGTCATGAAAAGCAAGGACCTACATCCAAGATCACTCTATCCAGCAAAGCTATCATTTAGAATGGAAAGGAAGGTAAAGTGCTTCTCAGGTAAGGTCAAGTTAAAGGAGTTCATCATCACCAAGCCCTTATTGTATGAAATGTTAAAGAGACTTATCTAAGAAAAAGAAGAAGATCAAACCTATGAACAGTAAAATGACAACAAACTCACAACTATCAACAACTGAACCTATAAAAACAAAACAAAACAAACAAAGCATAGATCTAGAACAGGAACAGAATTACAGAAATGAAGATCACATGGAGGGTTATCAGAGGGGAGGAGGGAGAATGGAGAAAAAGGTACAGGGAATAAGAAGCATAATTGACAGGTACAAAATAGACAGGGGGAGGTTAGGAATAGTATAGAAAATGGAGAAGCCAAAGAACTTATATGTATGACCCATGGACATGAACTAAGGTTGAGGGGAATGCTGGAAGGAATAGGGATACCAGGCAGAAGAGGATAAAGGGGAGAAAAAAATGGGACAACTGTAATAGCATAATCAATTATTCTTAAAGTTATTTCATCTCTAGTTGGTGTGCCTCAGTGGACTGAACGCAGGCCTAGGAAAGGTTGCGGATTCGATTTATGGTCAGGCAGGATACTTGCCTGGGTTTCAGGCCAGGTCCCCAGTTGGGGGTGTGTGAGAGGCAACCAATCAATATTTCTCTTCCTTTCTTCTTCTTCCTTTTCCCTCTTTCCTTGCTCTCTAAACATAATAAATAAAATCTTTTAAAAAATTATTTCAGGAAACAATGGAAACCTGGTACCCAAGAGAGAGAGAGAGAGAGAAAAAAAAAAAAGCTATTCTTGTTTGCAAGAGCTTTTCTTTGTAAATAGTCTCTTGGCATTTATTGTTCTTTGTGTGCACCAGGCAGGGTTCTGGCTTATTGGTTAGGAAAGCCCTCCAAAACCTGACAAGCTACTTTTAAAAACAAATATTTTTAAAAAAATCTAATGTTCACTTGCCGTGGCATGGCATCTCAGTTAGAGCATCGTCCTGATGTGCCAAGGTTGTGGGTTGGATCCCCAGTCAGGGAACATACAAGAATCAACCAATGAATGTATCACTGAGTGGAACAACAAATCAATGTTTTTCTCTCTCTCACTCTCGAATCGATAAATAAAAAAATAAAATAAATCAAATGTGTATAGGACAACTCAGATTTTTATCATTTTATTTTGGATGCGTGTTCCAAATTCCTTCTTACACTTATCTGAGAGAAGATGGTTTGGGAATATAACTGTTGTCTTGATAGCCCAGAATAGATGACATTTTATGAACTCTGTTCCTCCCTTTAATTGATTCTAGTTCAGCAATTTATTCTTAGTTTGAGAAGGTACTTGTTTGATTCTGCCATTTCTATAGCCAAGTAACTAATAATCCCCAAGTAATGAGAAAATGTATATAAATGTACTTTGGATATGGTAAGACACTATCCACAAAAATAAGGACTTATTTTTTTATCCACTTGGAAAGTATTTTTGATACCTGTTTTTAAGTGTCCTCTTCAAGGGCAGAGATTACTTTTTTGGATGCTATCCCAGAGCATGGTGAGGTGAGGCTGGAGCATGGTGAGATGTGGATGCAAAATTCTCTAATTTGGTGATTCTTAACCATTTATTTATTCTTTTTATTAATAGGGTTTTTAAAAATATTTAATTATTTATTTTTAGAGAGGGGAAATGGGGGAGAAAGAGAGGGAGAGAAATACCAATATGTGGTTGCCCTTCACTTGGCCCCCACTGGGGACCTGGTCCACAACCCAGTCATGTGCTCTGACTGGGATTCAAACTGGTGACCCTTTGGTTCCTAACCCATGCACGCTCAACCTGCTGAGCTATACCAGCCAGGACTAGGGTTTGTTTTTTAAAAGTTTCAGATTTACAGAAAAATTGAGATGTTAACAGAAAGTTCCCATATACCTCTTCCCCAGGTTCTTCTATTACCTTACATTATTAATACATGTTAGTTAAATGAAACAATATTGTTAAATGGTTATTAACGCAAGTCCTTCTGTATTCAGATTTCCTTGTTTTTTTGCCTAATGTTCTTTTTCTATTCCAGGATCCCATTCAACTTAAAACTTATGTTCAGTTGTCATGTTATATCCACATTTCACTTAGTGGTCATGTCTCCTTAGGCTCCTTTTGGCTGTGACATGAACCTTCATATTTTGGGTCGTGAACCGGGTTGAAAATCTGCTGAAAACTATGGATTCTCTCCAAAGAAAAATGCACGTTTCAAATGTCTAATTTAAGGGAGGTCCACCCATAGCCAATTTAGAAGCCCTGCTTTAGGAGGATCGGATGATCTTTAAAACATCCCCTTCCCCCACATTTGGGCTCAATCAGGCTCTACCTATAATTTATTGCGTGACCTTTTTGCAAAGTTTTCCCCCCTCTATGTGGGCCTCAATTTCACCACCTGTGAAATGAAGGCTTTGTTTTAGTGATGGCACAGGAGAAGGTGTGAGCCTCCTGGAGTTGTCAATATTTGAAGAACAAAGACTAATAACATAAAACCAAGTCAGGTCAAGCCAGGGGAGTGATGGGCTTATTAATAAAGAGGTTGCAGTTTCATTGGGGCGGGGGGCGGGGTGGAGCAGACAAAACCTGGGCTCGACTTTGTCTTTGTGGACTAAGTCATTTCCTTCCTTTGAGCTTGTTTCCTCATCTGCAGAAGTGGGGAGGCCCCTGCTTCTGGTAGTTATGAAACTCCTGGGAGCAACAGCTGAGAATGTACCTAGCAAGATACCATGTGATATTTATGAGAAAACATGGAGAAGGTAGGTAGGTGTAAGGGTGAAGGGCAGATCTGAGAAATGTGAAGCAGGCTAAGAGATCCAGATAGAGGAATCTAGTACACATCTCAGCTCCCTGACCACACGTGTACTTTGCTAGGCACTTCTATTTCCATTCCCGCCCCGCCTCCGCCACACCTTCCGTCCCCTCCTTCAGGTTGTGACGCGCCACACTTCGCTGGGCAAACACCGTAGGAGGCTTTCCAGCGAGGAAGAGCCACGCGCGCTCTCGCGCCGCCACCTCACTCTTGTCCCGTCCCGCCTCTTCTCTCTCCCGATTGGCTCATCCCGTAAGTGACGTACTAGACCCCGTATTCCACTTCCTCCTCACTTCCCCCGGGTTGCGCCCCGCCTCCTCTCAGCTTCCACTGATGCAAATCGAAAGCAAACAAGTCCTCGTCCCAGCGGCAGGGGAGAGCCGGGAGAGCAGGCTAAAGCAGGAAGGCGCTGGCGGTGGCGCGCGCGCGCACGCACGCACGCCTGCACGCCTGCACGCACGCACGCCAATGGCCGGCGGGGCGGGAGGCTCGCGCCCGGGCTCGCCCTGTGCCGCGCCAGAGGCACGCGCACTCAGCAGATTGGGCTGCGGCGGCAGCGGCGGGTGCTGTGGGAGCTGAAGCGCTGCGTGTCAAAGGTCCCAGACGTCTGCAGCTCCGGCTCCGCCACCCTCAGCCTCTCGCCCCAGTATCCGTGCCGGGTGCTGAGAACGCAAGGGCGCTAGCCTTGGGAATCCAGAGCATACTGCTTGGCTTCTTCCGACACCGCCCTCCTTCCCGACCCAGCCGTGGGCCTCGTTCTATGCTAGGCGACTCCACGGGGAGGCGGCGGCGACAGTTGCTTGTCTGTGGAGAGCAGTCCTGTCCCCCAGCCTTGCTCCGCCGCCGGGCCCTGCAGGGGCCGAGAAAGCTCGGTGCCCGTCCTTCTTCTCTCCCTTTTCATCAGCCGGTTGGAGCAGCGTCGGTCCGGGAGGTCTCTGGACTGAGGCGGCGGTAGCTCCTCCGGTTCCATCATGTCCGCGGGCGGAGACTTCGGGAATCCGCTGAGGAAATTCAAGCTGGTGTTCCTCGGAGAGCAGAGCGGTGAGTGAGTGGTTCCCCCACTCCTGGCAGCTGGCCGCGGCTTCCCCGCACCGCCCCCAGTGCGGCTGTTCTGTCCGCGGAGGCTCCTGCCGGCCTCGCCTTTGCTCTCGGTTCCACCCCCAGCCCTTCCCCGGGTTCGCCGACCCCTCTTAGCCACCGGATTCCCTTCGCCTTGATCGATCCGTCGGTCGGATTTTGACCTTTTCTTCCCGACTCCGGCGTCTCCTTTTCCCTCAGCTTGGCCCTTTTCCGTCGATCTGCCCTCGCGGGTCCCCACCCCGCCCCAGCCTCTTGTCCATCCCTTTCTTCCTCCTGTCTCCTTGGTCTCCCCCACCCCAACCCCCTTCCTTGAGCCCCACCCTTATTCCTTGCTCTTATCCCAGTTTGTTAGCGCTTTGAGGCCCACCGCGGCAAGTCCCTGTCCAGAGAACAGGGAGCCAGCCCTCTTTCAACCTTGGGCAAGGAGGGTGGGATCTGGGCGTTGTTTTCCCCGGAGGCTTGGCCCTGAGAAGTGGGAATCTAAGGAGGTGGGAGGTCGTATAAAATTTTTGAATGGTTTTCACCTGAGTGGGTATATATATCTGAATTGGAGGCGACTTGAGGATGGAGTGGTTGGGGGTGGGGGACGGGGGTGGCGGCGGCAGTGGCGATTTTTGCCCCTTGGTTTAGGCTCTGGCATGTTGGAAAACCTCATTTTCTCCACTTGACTTTCATCCCTGACAATTCTTTTGGCAGTGTTGATGGTTTCTCGATCTCTGCCAGATGCTATGTCATGATTGTTTTACTCGGAATTTTTCACATCTCACCTCTCCTTTCAATGTAAAGCAGTGTCTGATTCTCCTCACGGTGGTGCAAACAGGAATTACTGAGGAAATGTTAATTATTCCATTTCTTGAGTATTTTCCAATTGTATATTTATGATTCCTGTGAGAGAAGGCTTGAGAATAACGAACATCTTTGGAGTTAGAGAGTATTGGAATAGAGTAGGAATTGATTCAGCATCTAGTTTTCTAAATTAGATTTAAATATGTAATACTGTTTCAGCAAAATGACTTTTATGGTTAATATTTCATAGTATCTGATAAGTGAAATTGTTATCTCATTTACCTGGTCAGGCTTCTGCGGCCGCCTGTAGTTTGTATTAGATACAAGATCCTAATTTTGTGATGGCTGTCTCTAAAATTACTTCTTGTGGTAATTCCAGTTTTATGCTGTATTATGCAAGACTTGATACTTGTCAGTTTAGAGAGTGTCATCCTTTGTTTTTCTCACACTTTTCACGACCATTTAAAAATTGTCATTGAGAGATCAGTTTTTCCCAAGTCATCAAACATTGAGTTACCTACTATGTATCTCAGGTTAAGTTATAGCAAACATTTGTTATCTTTTGATAGGAAAGAAGATAACTGATACAAGTTCAGAGCTTGAACTACTTATATACTAACACTAACTAGGGTAATACTAGTTGCGAAATTACTTCCGGTTGGACCTGAGAAATTATTTTTCTCCTTTTATACATAATCTTTTCCCTCCCCCCAACCAAGGAAAAAATGTAGTCTTCTCTTTGCTTATGAATTTTCCTGAACTAAGTATACCCTTGTTTCTTTAACTTGGTGAGACCTATGTAACTGATCCTGGTTTAGGTATTTCATGGCAATTTCAGGACAGTGCCATATGTAAAATATAGTCTATTGATCATTATTGATCAATAGACTCTAAAGTGCATATTGTATGCTCTGGGGATGTTATTGCCTGCTTCATGTTGCCATACAGAGCTATTTAGTTTTCATGAAAAATCCATTAATATCTGTCCTAGAAAGATTTTAGTATGCATAGAGATTACACTAGTATCTGCAGGTTTGCTTTGAATTTCTTAAATATTTATGTTCTAATTCACATTACAGTGTTATGGCTTCTTCTTTCTTTCTTTCTTTCTTTTTTTTCTTTTCTTTTTTTAAGTCTTTAAGTCCTCTCCTTCCCCATTCCTGGAATCGCCTTAGATTTTTAAAAAATAGACTTTATTTTATAGAACAGTTTTAGATTTATAGAAAAATTGAGAAGATCATGCAGGGGGTTCCCATGTAGCCCCACCCAGTTTTCCCTATTATTAATATTTTACATTAGTATGGTACTTTTGTTACAATCAATGAACCAATATTAATACCTTATTAACTAAAGTCCATAGCTTATTCAGATACCTTTGTTTTTACCTTTTTCTGTTTCAGCATTCATTTTAGGATTACACATTACATTTAGTTGTCCTGTCTTCTTAGGCTCCTTTTAGAATTATTTTAGGATTGTTTACATGCTTTTTAACTCTGTGGAACTGTCAGGTTAAAATCTTTTGAGGCTACTATGTTGCTAAAAAATGCCATCCAATGGGTTTGACAATGAAAGTTTGATCTCTGTTTTTATGGGCAGTGTCTGTAGTTTTCTGTACATTAGCAAAGGTCTGTAGAATCCATGTCATCTTGATGTAACTCTTCATGAATTATTTATCTTCAGGTTTTAGAATTCCACAATTCAGCTTCAAAGACTAATATGTTTCAAAGCCTTATTTGTCTCCTTAATAGCATTTCTACATTTATAATTCTTATTTTTATGTGTCTGCTTTTGTCTATTTTCCAGAGCAGAATGCAAGTCCCATGAAAATTAAAAACTATTATTTTTTTGTTCATTGTATACCTAGTACCTAGAATAGCGCCAAGGTTGTAGTAGGTACTTAGAAATATTTGGTGAATGAATGGTGGTTGAATCTAAAACTAACTGAAGTTAGTAGCCTATATTAATCTTTGCTACAGAAAGGTCTACTTTTTTTTCCTTATGCAGTTAATAGTTTAACAATAACATTTTATGCTTACATTATTTGATTGTGTGCAGGGATACTGCAGATGCTCAGGGGTGCGGGGAACCCGATAATTTATAGCCTTCACCATTTCATTAAAAAAAAAAAAGGACTGGCCAAGATTTTGTACATTTTTAGAGTTGAGCAAAATTAGTTTTATTTTGTTAAAGCTATTGCTAAATTGTTTGTTACTAGGGTAGCACTGCATAATATGTCAAGTGATATATTAAAGCCATGTTCAGGGAACTGATATGAAGTAGACTGTTTTATTTAGCATAAAAATTTAAGGTTCAGCCATGACCGGTGTGGTTCATTTGCTTGGGCATCTTTCTGCAAAGTGGAAGGTCACCCAGGTTGGATTCCTAGTTGGGACACAGACCTGGGTTGCTGTTCCCCCAGTCTGGGCAAGGGTGAGAAACAACCAATCGGTATTTCTCTCCCTGTCTTTCTCCTTCCCTTCCCCCCTCTCTAAAAATAAGCAAAATCTTTTAAAAAATTTAAGGTTCTTTGCTCTGAAATTAAGATAAGTTGTTTTAGTACCTGAAGCTCCAGATTGAATCAGTGACATCAATCTTGGTAATCTTCTTATAAACTTATAATTTCTTTATACTTCAGTAGTTTACATAGTTTAATAAAGGAATTGTGTTGAAATACACAATTTGAATCTGAACTTTCTTTGAGGAATCTCTTTTTTTACTACCTGTCGCTATTTTCTTGAAATGCAGGGGTACTTTTAGGAATGTCATTTTGGTTTACAGTAGGTTATTACTACAAACAAATGTTATCACTTACAACTTAAGAAATGTTATCTCAGTGAGAAGGACATACCTGGCCTAGTACTCTAGTACTGCTTATTTTTTGTGGTATATAACTTTTTTTAATTCCAGAGAGAGGAGGAGGGAGGGAGGGAGGGAGGGAGGGAGGGAGGGAAAGACAGGAACATCCATGTGAGAGAAACTTAGATAGGTTGCCTCCTATAAGTTCCCAGACCAGAGACTGATCAGCAACCCAGGCATGTGCCCTGAACCTTTGACCTTTTTGTTTAGGCCACCATGCTCTAACCATCTGAGCCACACTGGCCAAGGCTACATCTGTTCTGTTAACTTGACCAGGAGTACTGAACAGTTTAGATTGGCTAGATCAGTGATCTTAAACCTTTTCTTAAGTGTTGGTTATGTGCTAACAAATTGTTGAGGCCTCTGTTGAGCTTTGTTTATGTGACTTACATCAATATTTACTGTAGTGAAAGTTAACTGAGAAAATTTTTAAATATTTCATTTACTTAAAAGTAATAGTATTTAGCCTATTACATGTTAATCTGATCATTTTTAATGAAAGAAAACTATTTCCAAACAAAATTAAGTGAGTAGCACTTTTTTTTTTTTTTTTTTACATATTTGCAAATTTCTTTAACGTCTGACTTAGTAGAAGATATTTGGATTCTTAAAGTTGTTTCTGCATTCAGTCTGTTGTAATATCACATGTCATGTAGACTCTGGGAAACTCCGCTGTATATTCATAAAAGAATGAGAGGGGGAAAGCTAAATAATACCTTAATAATTATGAAAATCGTTTTGACCACCCAGGAGGGAGTAGATCCTCTGAAGGTGTCTTGGGGGGTCAAAATTCATACTTTGAGAATTACTGGGTTAGATATACCAAGCCATTTGTATTGCTGTTTCATATTGCAAGTTAGGACAATCAAGGGGAATGTTTTCCATATTATTTTGAAGACTTTAAACAGTGGAGCTAGTGATTAATAGCACAGAGTCTGGTTTTCATATTTTAGCACTGGCCACTGGCCTTGGGCAAATTATTTGGCCTCTTTATGTTTCATCCTCTTTTTAAAAAAAAAATTGTATTTATTGATTTTTTTGGGGGTGGTGAGAGAGAGAGAGAGAACATTGGTTTGTTGTTCCACTTATTTTACACATTCATTGATTGATTCTTATATGTGCTCTGATGGGAGATGGAACCTGCAACCTTGGTGTAGAGGGATGACTCTCTAACCAACTGAACTACCTGGCCAGGGCCATGTTTCAATTTCTTTATCTAAAAATAAAGATAATAGGACCTATCGTGTAAATTTATTGTAAAGATTAAATTAGTTAATAAGTATAAAACATTATAAGAGTGCTTGGCATATGAGAAGTACTCAGCATGTATTTTAATTTAACAAATGTTAACTAAAAACTGTTCTTCTGTCAACATGTTTGGTAGAACCTACTCTAAAGAAATTTACATTTCATTGTGGGAAGAAATATGTAATACCTAATATAGAGAAATCATCTAATCCGTTTCTCATAAGGCTTTAAACTGGACTGCTTTTTCCCTCCTCCAACTTTGTTTTTAATGGGTAATTCAATCATATATTTCACAAATTAAAATTATATAAAAAGGTACACTCTGAGAAAACTTAGTATCACCCCTGTTCCTATGACCCCTTTTCTCATCCACCCTCTCCCTTTGTGTATATTCTGGGATGTCTTCATGCAGACAAAAGCCAGTGTGAATATAATTTCTTTTTCCCCTTACATAAGATGTATCGGACTTTATTCTGCACCTTGCTTTTTCCACATAACAATATACCCTAAGTGTCTTTTAATATTAGTACATAGAGAGCTTTCCCATTCTATTTTTTAATAAAATTTTTGTTATAGAATAGTTTTAGACTTACAGAAAAATTACAAAGGTAATATAGTTTCCATAAACACTACACCC
The DNA here is from genome assembly GCA_004027475.1 of Anoura caudifer. Classification (NCBI taxonomy): domain Eukaryota; kingdom Metazoa; phylum Chordata; class Mammalia; order Chiroptera; family Phyllostomidae; genus Anoura; species Anoura caudifer. Next base: position 116,222 of record PVKU01000336.1, on the reverse strand, counting down.
AGTTTCTTCCATAGTTAACATCTCACATGTACATTTTTTATAATTAATAAACCAATACTGATATATTATTAATCTAAGTCTATAATTTATTTATTTAGCATGCAAGCAAGGTTTTATTAGTAATACATTCTTGGAGAAGAGAATACATTCTCATCCACCCTAGCCGTGGCTCAGTCTCTTGGTTGTATTTTATTTAGATTTAAAAATTTTTATCTAATGTCTTTTTTCTGTTTTAGGATCCCATTTGGGATGCTGTATTTCATTTACGTGTTAGGTCTCCTTAGGCTGTTCTTGGCTGTGACAATTAAATTGAACTACACTTAAGTTTCTTCTTTCTAGACTTAGGTATCTCCAGGAGAACACATTTTGTAGTTTTTAATATCAAATGTCCCTTTTCTGAAATTCTCAAATCTATTCCTATGCTATATAGCATGAAGCTTTTTTTCTTGGGGAGGCAATATAGAAAAACAGCTCCAGAGACAATCAGGCTATGGTTCTAATCCTGACCCCAATGTTTACAGTGTGATCTTGGACAGTTTATTTAACTGTACTAAGCTTTTTTCATTTCTGATAAGATAATACTAACCTGGTAGTGTTGTTTTCCCCATCCTCTAAATATAGATTTCATACATTTAGGTTAGATTGGTATTTAATCTTTACATTATTATTAGGTAAATGGTATTCACAGCTGAGCCATGTAGTGTACTGATTAACTTATACTCTTGCATATTTTTTGTTTTCCTTTGTGTTACTATTTAACTTGCTTCTTTCCTTTGTTTAATTTATATGCATACCATTCATTCATTCTAAAATTCTACCAACACTATAAATCACCTTTCAGTGTAAGGAAGGCATCAGGTTTTCTCTTAGTTTGATTTCCTTAGGATATCTCTCCTGACTGTCTTTCTTTCTTTCATTCATTCAATTTTATTGATGTGAAAGAGAAGGGGTGGAGAGAGAGGGACGGAGGGAGGGAGAGGTAGAGGTAGAGATACCTATTTGTCATTCCACTTATTTATGCATTCGTTGGTTGATTCTTGATTGTGGCCCTGACCGGGGATTGAACCCACAACCTTGTGGGGTGATACTCTAACCAACTGAGCTGTTCAGCCAAGGTTGACTTTTTCTAGTTTATACAAGTTACCCTCTATGATTGGTGTAAGCTGTCAACTTGGGATCTACCTTTACCATCAGTTTGAAGATCTCCTTCTCTTTATGTTGGATGGCTTCCTTGTTTCTCAGATTACATTTTTTTCTTTGCTTACTTCCTCATTACATTGAACATATCCTGCACTAGTTTCCTAATGAAGGGGAGACAGGAGAAGGGGTTTTGTGTGTGTGTGTGTGTGTGTGTGTGTGTGTGTGTGTGTGTGTTTAAGATTTTATTTATTTATCTTTAGAGAGAGGGGAAGGGAAGGAGAAAGAGAGGGAGAGAAATATCAGTATGTGGTTGCCTCTCACATACCCCAATCTGAGGACCTGGCCCACAACCCAGCCATGTGTCCTGACTGGGCATCAAACTGGCAACCCTTTGGTTTTCAGGCCCAAGCTCAATCCAGGGAGCTACCAGCCAGGGAAGGAGGAAGTTTTTTGAGACCTTGTATATCTGAAAATGTATTTGTACAACCCTTACACTGGAAGTTTGGTAGAGTTTAGAATTAATGTATTGCCTTGTAGATTGTAGTATTGCCATTGTGACTCTTCATCTTTTCATCTTTTATAATGATGTGCCTGTTTTCATTTTATGTGATAAATAATAGGTATTTGTCCTTTCATACTGGAAAATAATATTCTTAAGTTTCAGGGAAGTTTCTTAACTAGAATGATATTCTATTCTTCATTTTCAGTTCTCTCAGAAATTTGTATTAGACTCCCTGGATTGATCCTCTAGTTTTATCTTTCATGTTGCCTCTTTTTTCATTTCTTTATTTTTCCGATTTAATTCTCAATAGATTTCCTGCCCTGACTGGTGTGGCTCAGTGGGTTGGGTGTCATTCTGCAAATCAAAAGGTAGCTGGTTCGATTCTTGGTCAGTGCACATGCCTGGGTTTCAACTCAGGTCCCCGGTTGAGGGCGTGCAGGAGGAAAGAGATTGATGTTTTTCTCCCTCTCTTTCTCGCTCCCTTCCCCTCTAAAAATATATAAATAAAATATTTTTTTGAAAAAGATTTCCTTAACTTTCCTCCATCCTGTTAAGTTTTATTTCTGCTATCATTTTAATTTCAAAGAGCTCCATGTTTTCTCATTGTTCTTGTCTGTAGCATCTTTTTTATTCCAGTTTCTTGTTATTTGAGGATATTAATGAAATATATGACTTTCTTTCCAATACTCATTTTTTTGTAAATTGCTTTATATCTCTTCTAGTTTCTCTATTTCTTGTTTGATACGGTCCTCAAAAAACTAGTAGTTCTTAGTTATCAGCTTCTATTTAAAAACTGAGCATTGTGCTCACTTTGGCAAAACGTATACTAAAATTGGAATAATACAGAGAAGATTAGTAGGGCCCCTGCACAAGAAAACAAAAGAGTTGAGCGCTAAAAATTTGATTTTAAGCTCTTGTGTGGGTTTATGGGACTTCTCTGTAGGACAGTGTAGCTGAGTTCTTTTTTGAGGCAGTCTCTAATGTAAGGTCTTTTATGTCTTTTTACTGGTCAGATTTCCTGCTGGAGAGTATAAGCTTCGTTGCCAGCTTTCTAGGAGCTGAATGGAGAGGGGGTTGGAAGATAACATAGAGTAAATAGATTAATTTCCTTGTTTTTAGTACTGTTTGTACTCTAGCCCCTGTACCTTATATTTATTTCCCAGTCCAGAAACCCTGTTTTCCTTTTTCATAGCATAATTCTCCAATATTCTGATGCAGTGGGAGAGGGATCTGGCTGTGTGGAATAGAGGAAGGGGATGTAACAGGGTGTCATCTACATTTTAAACAAACTTTCATCCAGTCCTGTTTTCAGTTCTTCCTTTACCCTTTTTTTCTAGATGCCCTTGGTGCCAAGAGTTTCTGAGCCATTTGTGGGTTCTCTGGCTTGAATCAGATTATTTCTTAGCTTTTCCTATTGTTAGTTTAAAACTGATTTTTATAGAATCTGTTAGGTCAATTATCATTTTTGCATTTGCTGTCTAACTTCTAAACTTAGATGATTTAGAGTTTCTGAAAACCAACACTTACATTTCAGACATTTAGAATTGCTTAGGGTTTTCAGTTTCCTTCTTTTTGAAAAGTACTTTTCATAAAATGAAAACTTGCTCATACCCATGTTTATAGTTGCATTATTCACAGTAACCCAAAGGTAGAAGCAACCCAAGTATTCATCAGTGGATGGATGGATAAGCAGAATGTGATATATATGTAGTTTATATAGTGGAATATTACTTAGCCATAAAAAGATTGAAATCTTGCCATCTGTGACAGCATAGATGGACCTAGAGGGTATTATACTAAGTGAAATAAGTCAGACAGAGGAAGATAAATATTGTATGCTTTCACTATGTGGACTCTAAAAAAGCAAAACAAATGAACAAAGAAAACAAATAGACTGAGGCCCTGGCCAGTGATTCAGTTGGTTGGGTGTCATCCTGCAAACCAAAAGGTTTGATTCCTGGTCAGGGCACATACCTAGGTTGTGGGTTCAATCCCTTGTCAATGTGCATACAGGAGGCAGCTGATCATTGTTTCTCTCTCTGTGTGTCCACCTCCACCTCACCCCCAAATCAATAAACATATTCTGAGGTAATGATTTAAAAAGGAAGGAAATTCTTATTTTCTTTATTTTTTTAAGGAATGAAATTCTGACACATGCTACAACATGGATGAACCTTGACATTATCCTAAATGCAATAATCCAGTCACAAAAGGCAAATATTGTATGATTTTCTAATTAAGTGATAATAAGCATCACTGGTATCCCATCCTGCTATTGTGAGATTTCATAAAACCTTGCCCAGATACCCCATGTAGACTTCATTAAGGTCTTACATGCTATACAAAACACATTTTTGCTTCTTAAAGCTTCTATTCTAAGAATTGTAGAATTTTATAGGTCATTTATTCATTTAATAGATGCCCATCGTGTACCAGGCATAGAACTATATCCCAGGTGATAGAGCTGTTAACAAATGAGATATAATGAGATATAATCTTTGTTCTCTTGCTTATAGCCTAGCAGGGAGCAATAAATTCTCTATTCTTGGATCTCCCCTCCCCAAATCCATTCTCTACTTGATGTCAGGGTGAATTTTATAAAAATGTAAATCAGAGTTACACAAAACATTGTGAATGTACTTAATGCCATGAAATTATATACTTCAAATTGTTGAAAAGGTAAATTTTATGGAAATGTAATTTAAATTTTCTTTGAGTTTTCTTTAAAACTCAAAAAACTCTTACCTTTGTAATTTTTTTTATCATTCTTTGAATAAAGTCTTAAAATCTTTTTAGAGGATCTATTGGGTAGGCCTAAAAGTTCATTTGTTTTTTTCCATAAGATGGCTCTAGTAGCACTTCATTTTCTTTCACTTAATTTGAAGCAATTTTGTTAGATTGTGTTGTGACAGCTGTTATATCAGCATGAATTTAAAAAAAAAACATCAAAATTGGTGAATTTTTGTGTAACCATTGTAATACTGAAGATGGAAGAAAATATGCAGCATTTTCAGCATATTATGCTTTATTATTTCCAGAAATGTAAAAACATAACTGAAATGCACAAAAAGATTTGTACAGTGTGTGGAGAAGGTGCTGTGACTGATAGAACATGTCAAAAGTAGTTTGCGAAGTTTCATGCTGGAGATTTCTTGTTGGATTGATGCTCCACAGTCAGGTAGACCCATTGCAATGGATAGCAATCAAATAGAGACATTAATTGAGAACAGTCAACATTCTGCCATGTGAGAGATAGCTGACATACTCAAAATATCAAAGTCAATAAAGTTATTGATAAAAATGAAAAATGGGCCTTTTATTTTACAGAAAAACCTAATGGACTTTTTGGCCGACCCAATATATGGCCCACACTGCATAATATGGCTCCTCTTGCCCATTCTTACCTTGAACACATCTCCCCCATCTCTTTTTCAGCCAAACTGGCCATTTTCCCCCATTTTTTAGCTCTTCACTAATCTCCATCTTGTTATATACTCCCTCTTTTCCTTTGCCTGGTTAACTCCAGTTTATCCTTTAGATTTCAGTTTCAAGTCAGTTCTTCAAAGAAGCCTTTGCTGAGTTCCTCAGAGTAGTTTAGGTTCCCAGAATTCTTTGTATTCTCAGCACCGTGTACTTCTTGCTGCCTTTAATACAGTTGTAATTCGTCTGTTAAAATTTTTGTTTCCCATTTCGTCTGTAAGTTCTACAAGGGTAGTGTTCATGAATTTCTTGTTCATTGCTGTATTTTAAGCACATTGCACGGTGATTGGAGCTCACTAAATATTTTTGAATAAGTAAATGATATATGATTTTTTACCCTACTTAGTTTCAGAAAGGTATGTCTTGAGGTTTCCCACAATAATAAATACACATAAAAGAGGATAATTAAAGGAAAAACAGAATAAAAGAAAATGGAAAACCTGGGAGGAAAAAGGTTTGATATGCTAAGTATCTGGGCTCAAGTTGAGGAAAATGATGCAGCAGAAAAGGTCATTTGATTTATCAAGAACAATAATTTTTTTAAAAATGGTTTCAGTAGAGTTTCAGAGAGTCAGGAAAGATTCAGAAGGCCCTGGCCAAGTAGCTCAGTTGGTTAGAACATTGTCCTGATACGTGGAGGTTGCAGGTTCCATTCCTAGTCAAGACACATACAAGAAGCAACCAATAAATGCATGAATGGGTGGAACAGGAAATTGACGTTTCTCTTTTCCCCATGCCCTCTAACTCCCTCTCACATCAATAATTTTTTAAAAAAGACTCAGAAGTAGGCAATAAGTATAAATGGCATATTTGAAAAGTGAATTTGTGGTTTAACCAAATATGCTTCTGGATTCTTAAAATACTATTTTAACCTCTTTATTATGGGAAATTTTAAGCATATAAGGAAGTACAGAGGATAGCATCATGAAACCCCATAAACTGTTAACTCAGCTTCAGTAATTATCAACCTACGACAGGTTTCATCTATTGCACATAATTTTACTCCCCACGCCCCCTCCCCTACCACCAAAGTGGTTTGAAGCAATCCCAAATACACTGGTTGTTGCAAGTATTTTGGTATGACTGCTAAAAGATGAGGGCCTTCTTATTGGTATATTTTTGACATTCATGTATATAGTTATCCACAGAGGCCTTTATTCTTGGGATACTTTTCACTGTGCAGTTTTGATATTTAGTATTTCAGGATCTCTAGATCATTGTTTTTCAATTGAACTTTCTGCAGTGGTGGAACTGTTCTGTATTTGTGCTGTTTAATATGTTGATGACTAGGGTAACCGAGGAACTGATTTATAAATTTTATTTCATTTTAATTTCAGTAGCCTCATGTGGCTAGTTAGCCCTTTATCTGGCCTTAACCCTTCTCTTAAAACTGAAGACTGTCTCTCAGAAATGTATGCATGGACACCTTAAATTATTTACATAATCAAGGTGAATTAAGTTGATTTTAATAGGGAAATAGAGAATGTGATACCTCACAGATTTAGACAGATTTTAGACCACGTCTGGACTATAGAAATTTTGATGTGTAGTATATAAGGCTGCACAAAATCTACTGTCAGGTCTTTTAGATCTCTGTGTTAGTGTCTAGCATAATGTCCCTCATATAGGTGACCATAAAGTGTTGACTCTGTTCAGTCTTTAGGAAGCTGGATAATGGTCTTTCTTCTTTAGGAAAGTGACAGAAGCATCATCATATTGATACTAAATAAATAGGCAAAAACTAGATGACTGCTCAAGTTACTACTTATTTGTAAACTTTTATATTTGTTTATCCTTATTTAATATGAAACATTTCTTTAGTTAGGAAAATTAAACTGTGGTCTTTGTGCTGCCACCTTATAAATTGTGTACCCTTAAAGACTCACTGTAACCTCTCTGTGCCTTAGTTTCCTCATGTGTAAAATAAGACTCTTTTTCCCCTTATAGTAATGGCCTGCATAGATGGTCCTCTGCAGGCTCCACCAAGTGACTGTCAGCACCCTCTCATATTTTCCTACCTATTTAATGTTCACAAAACTTCCAGAAATTCCAAGTAGTTCTCCTTTACAAAATGACCGAGTACATTTAGTTTTAAATAAAACATTCCTTTGTATTCTCAAAATTCTTTAGTTGAACTTACTTTGCTCTTCAAAATATTGTACATTTGTTTTCAAAATTTCTGATACTGCAATAATTGTAGTCTTGCTTGTAAAACAACCTAGTTATTTCAATCTCAGTTCTGGTTGATATTCTAAATACTGTGATAATTTAGTTTTATTTTTCAGGAATTTTACATTTGTGTTTTGTTGTATGTTGAGTTGTATCCTTCTCAAGTTCGTATTTTGAAGTGTAACCTCTAGTACCTCATATGCAGTTAAGATGAGGTCATACTGGGGTAGGATGGGCCTCTATATAGTATGGCTAGTGGGTGTCCTTACAAAAAGGAAGTTTGGACACAGATGTAAACAGAAAATGCCATGTGAAGATCAAGGCAAAGATGAGGGTGATGTTTCTGCACACCCAGGAATGTCAGAAGCTAGGGGGAAGAGGCTTGGAACAGTTTCTCCTCACAGCCCTTAGAAGGAACTAACTGCCAAAACCTTGATTTTGAATTTGTAGCCTCCAGAACTGTGAGACAATAAATTTCTGTTGTTTAAACCATTCAGTTTGTAGTACTTTATGATAGCAGCCCTAGGAAACAAATGCAGTGCTTAATACACTTTTGCAACCAAATATAAAACTCTGTACATATCTGGCAACTTAATGGACAATGTGTATTTCCTGTTTCAACTGAAATTTTTTAATAGACTATCATAATTTTGTGAGTAAATCCATGTTTCGTTGCTTTCTGACATTAGTATATTTGTTTGAATACATAATGATAGTATCATTGATTGACATTTGATTATTAGTACTTGCTATTTATCAGGTCTTGTAAGTACTTTACATTCTTAACTAATTTAATCCTTATAACAACTCTCTGAGTTCCTTGGAGAAGTGGTTGATTTCAGGGGTAGGATAGGGAAAGTACAAAATGAGCATAGAGTGATCTGGTGCTAGAAAGTAAGAAAGTATTTAAGAAAGGATGATGGCATGTTGAAAGGCCACAGGAGCCAATGGGAAAGAGCTCTCAATGGGGAACGTTAGAATAATTTGAACAACAAAATAAATAATGATGATATTGGATAACCCACAAAATTAAGGTATCCATGAATCGATACGCAGGTAGGTAGGTAGGTAGGTAGGACTGCTCTTCATTACAGAATAATTCCCTTTGGAATACTACAGTAATAATCACTGCATGCCTGCCCTGTCTGGTGTGGCTCAGCGGATTGACTGCTGGCCTGTGAACCAAAGGGTCGCTGGTTTGATTCCCAGTCTAGGGCACATGCCTGGGTTACCGGCCAAGTCCCCGGAAGGGGGTGCACGAGAAGCAACCACACATTGATGTCTCTCTCCATCTCTTTCTCCCTCCTTCCCTGCTCTCTAAAAATAAGTGAATAAAAATTTTAAAAAATAATCAGTACAGGACATTTGTCCACTTGACAAATGCCAAAATTAGTGAGCAAAAGTTTGAGAAGATATATAACATTTATATAGTCTCAAAATATCTCCCCAAGATATTTGTTATTTACAAAGTAAATGGTAAATAATAAAGCAGTTAACTTATGGTAGAGAAACAGTAGAGAACATAACCAAATGAAGAAGGTTAATATCACTAAGGTTAAGTCATGAATAGGACGTCATGGTCCTCCTGTGCACCCGAGAAAGACACTTCAGTCCTGTGGTAGTCTTGCCAAAAATATATGACATGAATCTAATGAGAAAAATGACAAACCTAAATTGAGAAACATTATGCAAAACAACTGACCTGTATTCTTCAAGTGTCAAGGCCATGAAAACAAGGAAAGACAGGAAATGTTACAGGAGACTAAGGAGGCATGACAACTAAATGCATTGTGGAATCCTGAGTTGGATTTTGGGACAGAAAATGGGAATTAGTAGAAAAACTGGTGAAACCCAACTAAGTTCTGTAGTTCAGTTAATAGCATTGTATCACTGTTAATTTTATAAGTTTGATAATTGTGTTATTGTTTTATAAGATATTATCATTTCCAAGTAAAAAGTAAAACAGTTCCTTAAAAATAGGTACTGCTGTTATTTCCATTTTACCATGAGGAAATTAAGTCATAGAGAGGTTAACTGGTCCCAGTTGGGTATGCGTAGTAAGTGGTCAGGCTGGGATTTCAGCTCAACTCTCTGGTTCTAGAGCTCCAGTGCTAAAACACTAAACTGCACTACCTTTCCTTGATAAATTTTGTGTGGGTGGAATATGTGCAGAAAGTACGGATACTTAGTTAGGTGTTCCTCAAACCATAAGAATGAAAAAAACAATCATCTATGGAAAGTTGAGGTGTATCAACTAAAACTGTTAGATAAAGTTAAGTGTTTGTCATGTATTTTGCAGTTCTGGACTTTTGTAATTTATACGACAGAATTCTCAATACACATAACTTACAATTAACAGAATAAGATGAGAAACAGTTTTTAGTAAACATCAGTGGCTTTGATAACATTTATTAATGATTGTGGTACTGACTCTGATACTGAGTTATCAGAATTATTTCAAAATGCTGTTTATACACAAGGAAAATCAGGTTTATTTTATCATGGAATTAAAATGTGATATTCAAATGAGAATTGTTCAGTCTAATCTAAAAGGCAAAAGTACAACTGAAAAAAGTCTTTAGATTTATAATGATATCTTACAGAAAAGGTAACAGTTACTTTGCAAGTCTAAGATCTGAACAAGAATACAAAGGCTTATGCTGAAATATGACCGAAAAGGTTGTAGAAATATTAAAATAAGTTATGAAATCACTTGGAGAATATTTCCTTTTTCAAATAGAGAACTGATTTCTTGGAAGATTTAGGAGTGCTCAGATAGAACCAGGAGTGTACCTACAATACTCAACAGATTCTATTTTGGGTTCTATAGAGTCGTATTTATTGATAATTACATATTCTTGTTTGCTAGTTTTAGGTGGCCTTACTTGCCTTAATATAAGCTTCCTTTTATCAGAACTTCTTGATGGATTTTATTTATTCTGTATTATACAAATAAATTTATTATATGGCATAGGTATACATAAGCTGTATGAGGCTGCTGCTGGTGTAACACAGCATTACTGTGTTACAGCAAACATTTTTAAAAATAAGTATAAAAAGTACAACTCTAAGGTAACAATAAAATTGTAGTATAATAAATATATAAACCAGTAACCTAGTTGTTTATTATCATTATCAGGTATTATGTACTGTACATAATTGTATGTGCTGTACTTTTCGGTGGATTTGTTACACCAGCATCATCACAAACACATGAGTAATAAAGTGATAGGAATTTTTTAGCTCCATTACAGTAATGTCCATCTGACCAAAATATGATTATATAATGTATGACTGTATTTGGATTTAAAATAAATCTACTGGCTTCTTAATATGCTTTATTGTGTCATGGATATTTCTTTCTCTTTTTATGTTATTCAAATTTTTAGTGTTTTAAAAAATACTCCATAGTTATTATTAATTGGGAAGTTATACATTTTTTCCTTTTATTTAGTGATTGATTACCCTAGAAGTTATGGCATGTAGCCATGATATGTAAAAGTCTACAATTGCCCTGACTGGTGTGGCTCAGTTGGTTGGGCATTGTCCTGCAAAGCAAAAGGTCACAGCTTAAATTCCCAGTCAAGACACGTGCCTAGGTTGCAGGTTTGGTCCCTGGTCAGGGTGCGTACGAGAGGCAACCAATTACTGTTTCTGTCTCCTTCTTTCTCCTTCCCTTTGCCTCTCTAAAAAAAAAAGAAAAAAATTTATGGTTAAAAAAAAGTCTAATATTAATTGATTTCTTTACCCTTCTGGACAATGTAAGGACCTTAGAACTCTACTTCTGCTTACCACTCCTCCTTCTGACTCTATGTGCTATATGTATTTTAATTTGTGTGTGTGTGTAAATCCTATAAGATGTTACTGTTTTGGACAATGATTTCAATTTTTTTATGAGGAAAACCTTCTTTAAACGTTTTATTCATTTTTAGAGAGATGGGAAAGGAGGGAGAAGGAGAGGGAGAGAAACATTGATGTGTGTGAGAAACATTGGTCAGTTGCCTCTCCCAACTTGGGAGGACCTGGCATATCCAGACTTGTGCCCTGACTGGGAATTGAACCCGTGACCTTTCTGTTCGAAAGCTGGCGCTCCATCCACTGAGCCACACCAGCTAGGGCAGGAAAACTTTTTACTGAAATACAATTTGATAATTTGATAGAAAAGCATATAAGTCATAAGTGTACAACTTGAATGAGAAAATTTCCTAGTCATATTTCTATCCTTATGAAAGTTATTTATTACTATAGATTAGTAAATTTGGCTTTCTGGTTTTAAAACCTCAATTTCCTGAACTTTATTATATGTATATTCCTATGAACTGTATCTACCATCATTTTTCCAAGAATGCAAGACTGTTTCAGGCTGTTTCCTTCTAGACTCTGGGCTGCCCTAGTAATGAAAGCTGTCTAGTTGGTGAAGTTTCTTTTCATTGATTAATTTATTCAGTGCTAGGCAGGAATCAAAACTGCTAGTATAGCCATGAACAAGATAGGTGAGGTTCTTATTCTGTATCTTATCCGTTGTAAGTTGGGGAGGTAAACTAGTAGAAAAATGTACCAACAAGATAATTTGAGATAAGTGTTATATTACCAATTTTTCTTACATTTCCCCATAAGAAAAAGTAGATCGTGCTTTTCCTTATATTAAATTTCTACACTTAGACATAAAGTTTTTGAATAAAGTTAATGATGGTAAAGTAAGTCTCATTCTAGTACTTATTTTGAACTTGCCACTGGACTGTTCTTTGAGGGTACAGATTATTTACAACTCATCTTTTTATCCTTGAGATACATTCATAGATGGATGTTGACTTTGTTGTAGGAATAAAGAAAAAACCCTGCTGCCATCTAAAATACTGGTAGAAATATAATCTTCGGCTGACAGTAATTTTGAAAGGTAATTTACTTTTTCATTCCTTCAGGGAGAACCTTATCTGATACTGAATTTATGAGTTCATAATGTAACCAGGATGGAAAAATTCCACAAAATTAGGTTACATGAGCAAAATCTCAGAGGCTTCAAAGTACATGTTACGCTTGAATAACTAATAGCCTTCCGTCACTGTCAGATGAAGTTTATGTTTAGTATGGATAGGAGATGAGACTGAAAGGCTAGGCTTAAGTGTGATTCAAGGACGTAAAGGTCCTTGAATTCCTGCTAAGGATTTTAAATTTTATTTTACAGATACTAGGGAACCTTGGAATGTTTTGAAATTAAGGAAGGATACACCTCTGGCAGTATAGCAGCTGGACGCTTTACACAGTTCTTTCTTCTCATGTTTATTCTTGTACATGTATATATTTGTCTCTTTCAGTGTATTGTAAACTCTGGTGGTCACGGCTTTCCTTAGTTGTAGTTGTTTTTCATAATCATCCCCCAAACCTCCATGATCCTTAGTGCTTAGTATTGTTTGTTTGTTTTTGTTTTTTTAAAGATTTTATTTCTTTTCAGAGAGAGGGGAAGGGGGGGAGAAAGGGAGAGAAACATCAGTGTGCCACAGAAACATGCCTCTTGCATTCCCAAAACTGGGTTTTAGCCTGCAACCCAAGCATGTGCCCTGACCAGGAATAGAACCCAGGACCTTTGTGTTTGCAGGATGATGCCCAGCCCACTGATCCAGGTTGGTTAGGGCCCTTAGCACTTAGTTTTGGAATGAAGTGAGAATAGTAGCCATCCAAGCATTAAAATATTTGTTTACTTGTTATTTATCTTTGTTAAGAGTAACCAGTGAATCTTTACCTTTATGTGAGCATCTTTTCTGTCTTTATCACACATGTAGATAAATACTTTCTGTTTTTACCTTGATGTCTCCATTTCATCATCTTGGAAACTTATAGTACTTAAGGTCTAATGCCTTTAACATAAATATTATTGTAAAGGAATAAAGAACCTTTATTAAAAAGAACTTTAGAGCCACAGATGTGAAGTTACTTATTTTAACAAATATTCTATGTAACCAAACTCATTCTCCCCATTTTTTAATATGACAGTACAAGTGTACTCATAGATTTTTCTTTTTAAACTTTAGGAGAAACAAAATCTTTATACAATTTAGGTCTTTAGAGATAGGCTACTAGGTTTATTGAATTTTAGTGTTGTTGACCAGGTTAGCTACATTGAAGTAGCATTAGCTTGGTTTAATTGATTCTGTGTTGCTATGGAATTGCATCACCTAAGTGAGACATCTTGGACAATGATATTGCAAGGATATGCTATTGCAAGGAGTTTTGCTTACACCTGAGCTTTTCTGCTGTAGTCCTTAGGTACCTTTTTCAGCTTCCTCATTACTATGATGGAGTAGTGACTACAGGTTGGGTTTTGTTTTGTTTTTTTCCTTAACTCTGTTACTAAAATTGTAGCATCTGATTTGAGCTACTATTATTATCATAGCATATTAATCTTATATACTGGCTTATTTTGTGGGAAAATATAAGTGTGTAGTTGGTCTGTTTTAGTATTATCTGCCCAGTATAACTGACCAAGAATTATGAAGCAATTGAGACTTTTTGTATATAACACTAGTCTTAATATTCTTTGAATAATACGTATATTATGTGAGAAATTACCACTTATGTAAATATCTTCTAAATTAGTCTTCTAGAGGCACAATAATTAGTCTCTCTAACCTTTAATAATCAACCCTTATTTTTAGCATTCCTTTTAGTTATCTTTGTTGTTCTAATATTAAATTAAAAAAAAAATCTTCCATGTCCCTGGCTGGTGTGTCTCAGTGGATGGAGTGATGGATTGCAAAGCAAAGGATCGCCAGTTCGATGCCCAGTTAGGGCACATGCCTGGGTTGCAGGCCAGGTCCCCCATAGGGGGCACCTGAGACAACCACACATTGATGTTTTTCTCCCTTTCTTTTTCCCTCTCTTCCCCTCTCTAAAAATAAATACATAAAATATATTTTTTAAAAATCCATCGTTTTTTAGTAGTGAGAGTTTTTTTAATGTGATAAAATGTACATAATGGGATTTACCATTTTAACTACTTCTGAGTGTACAGTTCAGTGGCATTAAGTACTTGCATGTTTTGTACAACCATCACCACCATAAACTTTTAGTAACAGCTATATATTGAGATAAAATCACATATAATACAATCCACCCATTTAAAGTATACAAGCCAGTAGTTTTTACTATAGTTACAGAGTTGTGCAACCATCACTGGACAGTTTTAGGATATTTTCATCACCTCCAAAAGAATCCCTATATCACTTAACCATCATAACCCAATTCCTCTATCCTCTCCCATCCTTAAGCAACCACTAACTTACTCTCTGTCTCTATATATTTGCCTAAACACGCCATATAAATGGAATTATATGTGGTCTTTTGCTGCTGACCTCTTTTACTTAGTGTAGTTTTTTCAAGACATCTTTATTGTGGCATATATCAGTATTTCATTTCTTTGTATGACTAATTAATATTGCTTGTTATGGGTATAACACATTTTGTTTATTCATTCCTAAGTTGAAGATCTGATACTAAGATGAGGTTTGGTTTTTTTTTTTGTTTGTTTGGTTGGTTGGTATTTATTTTAAGATTTTTATTTTCTTTTTAGAGAGAGGAGAGAAGGGAGGGAGAAACAGAAACATCAATGTATGAGAGAAACATCGTGCAAGAGAAGCATTAATTGATTGCCTCTTACGCATCCCTAAGTGGGGACCTGGCCTGCAATCCAGGCCTGTGCCCTGATTGGGAATCAAACCAGTGACCTTTCAGTTTGCAGGCTGGTGCTCAATCCGTTGAGCCACATCAGCCAAGGCTTGAGATGAGCTTTAAAGCAGTTTTCTGCCCTGGCTGGTGTAGCTCAGTGGATTGAGCATGGACTGTGAACCAGAGGGTCACCGGTTCAGTTCCTAATCAGGGCATATGCCTGGGTTGCGTGCCAGGTCCCCAGTGGGGGCCACATGAGAGTCAACCACACATTAATATTTCTCTCCCTCTCTTTCTCCCTCCCTTCCCCTCTCTCTAAGAATAAATAAAGTCTTTTAAAAAAAAAGTTTTCCATGTTACTCCTTTCTCACTCATAAACAGTTAGTTCTTGGAGCCCTCTTAGCTTTCCTAGGACTCTAGTCTTTATATTCCCAGGGATTATGCTTTGATTCATTGAATTAAGTAGAGCTGAACCTTAGTTTCCCCAGGTTACTGCCCAGGAAGTTAACTATAATTTCTTCATGGTCTAATTCTTCTTTTTGTTAGGACCCAAGTAAATATCTGTTTTTCTTTTTGTAAATTAGAGGTATCAACATAATTGATTTTTTTCTTCCATCTTTTCCCTCATTTTCCTCAACTCCTAACTAAAATACTCTTTACTTGTGATTTGAATTTGAGAAATTGTTATCTATTTAATTAAAGAAAGGCATTTCAATAAACTTGGGGCTCTGTGTTTTTTGTTTTTTGTTTTTTTCATTATTGTTAGTAGAACCTTTACCGATATTTCTCATTGAATTTAATTGCATTTTTTTGTGAAAGAATGCTTCAAGAACCTAACCAAGTGAATTTCTTTTTCCTTTTCTTTCAGTTGGGAAGACATCCTTGATTACCAGATTCATGTATGATAGTTTTGACAACACCTATCAGGTATTTTGTTTTCACCAGCTTACTAGTTGTATCTATTTCATGTTGTAAGTAATATTCAAGGTCTTTTTTAAAAGTTCACTTTTTATATGCAGTCATAGATATAAAAGCACTTTCTGTCATTTGTAAAAATCTATATAAATATGAAGTATAACTGATTTTGCTCATAGTCCTCAACTTCATTTGATTCTGTATCTCTTCCAAAGTCTATTGCAAGATTATCATTGGCGAGAAGTAGGAATGATTGTAAATAGTCTCTTACAGAGATTTTGTCTAAGTCTAGGATTCTATGACATTCTGATCTATACTTGTAGTTAAGAATAAGGAGATTAGGGAAGTTCACAAATATGTGGAAATTAATGCATTCCTAAATAATGGATGGGTCAAAGACAAAATCACAAGGGAAATAGAAAATACTTTGAGCCAAATGGAAAAGAAAACACAATATACCAAAACTTACGGGATTCAGCTAAAGCAGTGCTATAAGGAAAAGAAATACATGAAATCAATAGTTTAACCTTCTACTTTATATACTGCATATATTTCCTATATATCAATAATGAGCAAGTGGAATTTGAGATTGCAGCATAATACCATTTGCATTAGCACCCCCCAAAATGAAATTCTTAGGTATAAATGTAACAAAATATATACAAGATCTGCATGAGAAAGACTAAAAACTCTGATGAAAGATATCAAAGAAGAATTAAATGGAGAGTTAGTCTGTGTGCATAGACAGAAGACTCAGTATTGTCAATATGTCTGTTGCTCCCAATTTATAGATTTAATTGAATCCCAATTAAAATCCCAGCAAGTAATTTTGTGGATATTGACAAACTTTTTCTAAAGTTTATATGGAAAGGCAGAAGACCCAGAATAGCTAAGACAATATTGAAGGAGAAGAACAAAGTCAAAGGGTTGATGCTTCTTGACTTCAGGACTCACTATAAAGCTATAGTAATCAAGGCATTGTTGTTATTGGCAAAAGAATAAACAAAAAGATCAATGGAACAGGGTTTGAAAAAACTTCATTTCCCAAACCTGTGTTTCTCCTTTACTGTCAATACTATGACCACACTTACAGTACTTCTGATACCAGGAGTGTGGAGGTTTTCCTCATGCAAGCAATTCTGTTATACCAGCTGGGTGTCCTGCAGTTTAATTCAGTTCTGACACTGTCTACAAATATGGTGATAGCGTCATATCCTACAGATTAAGGCTCAATCCCGTGAGTCTGCCCCCCACTTCATTTTTATTTTATTTTTAAAAGATTTTATTTATTTTTAGAGAGAAAGGAAGAGAGGAGAAGAGAGGGTGAGAAATATCATTGTGTAACAAAAACATCTATTGGCCACCTCTTCCATGCCCCAAACCAGGGACCCAGCCGGCAACCCAGGCATGTGCCCTGACTTGAAATGGAACCTGTGACCTCTTGGTCTGCAGGAAGATGTCCAACCCACTGAGCCACACCAGTCAGGGCCTGCCCCCTACTTTGGCTGTTAGTCATAAGTAGTTGGTCCCCAGGTTATCTACAACTTTTGTCCTACATGCTACAAATCTGAGGTTCCATGACCTTCTCCCCCTTCAATTCTGTGATTTGCTAGAACAGCTCACAGAACTGAATGAAACACTTAACTTATGTTTACTGGTTTATTAAAGGATATAAAGGCAACAGATGAACAGCCTGATAAAGGTCTAGAAGTGCCCCAAATGAAAGAGCATCTATCCCTGTGGTGTTGGGGATGCATTACCCTCCTGGTTCATCGATGCATCCACCAATCTGGAAGTTCTCCAAACCCTGCACTTTTGGGATTTTTATGAAGGTTTCATCATGTAGACATGATCAAGCATTAACGCCATTTCCCGTCCCTCTCTCCCCTTTGGAGAGTGGAGGATGAGGCTGAAAATTCGAAACTTCTAATCATGTCTTGGTCTTTGTGGTAACTAGCTAGCTCCTTCCCCTTTGTCCCCAATCCAGGAGACACCCAGAGTTACCTCATTAGAGCAAAAGATGTTCTTACTAAGAATTTACAAGTGTTTTAGGAGCCCTACGTTAGGGACTGGGGTCAAAGACCAAGTATAGAATAAGAGATGCTCCTAGTGCTTTTACCATTTAGGAGTTTACAAGGATTTTAGGAGCCCTGTGTCGGGAACTAGGGACAGAGACTAATGTATGTCATTCTTAGTATTTCACAGAGTTCAGAAATGAAGTCACATGAATATAACCAACTGACCTTTGACAAAGGAGCAAAGGCAGTAATACAGTGGAGCCAAGATAGTCTCTTCAACAAATGGTGCTGGAACAACTGGGCATCTACATGCAAAGAAATGAATCTGGATGCAGAGGTTACACCCTTCACAAAGATTAACTCAAAATAGATCACAGACCTAATGTAAAACACAAAACTATAAAACCCTTAGAATATAACATTGGAGAAAACCTAGATAACTGTGGATATGGCTGCAGTTTTTTAAATATAGCACCAAAGGTATGATCTGTAAAAGAAATAATTGACAAAGCTGGACTTTATTAAAATTAAAAACTTCTCTTCTGAGAAAGACATTGTCAAGAGAATGAGAAGACAAACCACAGACGAGCACAAAATATTTGAAAAAGACATGTAAGGCAAAGGACTGTTATCCAAAAATATACAAAGGCCTCTTAAAATCAGATAGTACTAAAGAATTCTTTACATTCTGATAAATTTTGGCAGTGTATACCTATGAAACTATCACCATCATCAAGATTATTTCCATTATCCCAAATGGAGCTTGTTTTGTTTGTTTTTAAGATTTTGTTTATTTATCTTTAGAGGGGAAGGGAAGGAGCGAGGCAGACAAATATCAGTGTATGGTTGCCTCTCGTGTGTTCCCTGCTGGGAACTGGCCTGCAACCCAGGTATGTGCCCTGACTGAGAATCGAGCCATGATCCTTTGGTTAGCAGGCCTGCGCTCAGTCTACTGAGCTACACCAGCCAGGGCCTGGAATTTGTTTTTTATTAATAAGCCTTTTATTAAAACCATAAAGATCATAGAAATGAGATAATAAATCTGACATTTAAGGAAAGTCACTTCTTAAAGCAAATGAATATGTACTGTATATATTTTATTATCATTTTTTCAAATATTTCAGAAATGGCTTAGGCACCTCTAAAGACATGAAAAGAGTAAGGTTAGAAATGAAAATCAGTGAGAGTGCTTCAGTTTCTTCTGGACCCCTTTAGATAGATATCCCCAATTTTCTAGGTCTCTGTAACTACAGCTTATAGCCTTCACCAGCTGACCTTCTCTTGTATGTATCTTAGCCTTCTCTTGATTGTGAGCAGTGCATAGAAGCTACAAATACCAGTCTTAGGGACTGAAAAAGTATTGTTGTCGTTGAGCCATACGTGGAAGATTCCTGAGAATATAAGTGCAGATCTTTGGAAGTAGAATCTAATGCCATAGGCTAAAAAATGTGAATTGTGGTTAGAGTCTTAGGCTAAAGAATTAGGAGCTACATTCTATATTTAGAGTTCTCTAGGTGTTTCGAAAGTATTTTCTTATACCCAAGTTTTCTGTGAAATTAAGGAGATCTTTCAATTGTACCTGAAAGTGCTGTTGCTATTTTTTCATGTGCTAAAACTATTGTTGCTGTTAAGTCATATGTATGTAAGGGCAGTGATGTTAATGGGATGAGGTCATATAAAACTTTACAGTAAGGAAAGATTTTGATTCTTTATTAAAAAGTTGTTGCGAATGAAGCCAACATACTGTTGTCCTTAGGAGACACTAATTAACAATGTAAACTACAAGTTTTTTGTAAGAATTATACTCCTAGATACTATGTTAGCTATAACAAGAAAAATTGGATCATATAGCCACATCCTTACTTAGGGAAATATGTGTATGCTTGAGAGTATATCAGGTATTATCTTTGAATATGAAAACTTGACCGTATGTGATTAACTCTCAACTTACTTATCAGGTAAAGAGTTCTTCAGTAAATCATTTCAAGATTCCCTAACCCTGTGCTTATCACACACACAACAGAAAAACTTTTTTTCAAGATTTTATTTATTTTTAGAGATGGGAAGGGAGAAAGAGAGGAAGAGAAACACTGAGATGACAGAGAAACATCAATTCATTGCTTCTCTTACACACCCGAGCTGGGGACCAAACCCGCAACCCAGGCATGTGCCAGGGATCAAACAGGCAACCTTTCGCTTTGCAGGATGACACCCAAGCAACTGAGCCACACCGGTCAGGGCCAGGAATACTTCTTAAATGAATACTTAAAAAGAAGTCTCAATGCTAGAAATTTATTACTGGCCTTATGTGAGTCATATGTAAGATATATCTGAAACTTAGTTTAAGTGAAGTTCTTTTTCACAAAAAACAGGTACATTTTATGCAATTAATGATTTACGCTCTTGAGAAAGAGAGGAAGAGATATATCAGTAAGTTGCCTCTTGCACACCTACAACTGAGGACCCGGTCTGTAACCTAGGCATGTGCCCTGACCGGGAGTCCAACTGGCAACCTTTCAGTTTGCAGGCCAGCACTCAGTCCGCTGAGCCAGGGCAGATTGTTTTTCTGATCCAGTTTTTGATTTCTTATTTTTTAATTTTCTTTAATTTTTAATACTTTTTATTTGCGCCCTGGCTGGTATGGCTCAGTGGATTGAGTGTCAGCTTGGAAACAAAAGGGTCACTGGTTCAGTTCCCAATCAGGGCACATGCCTGGGTAGTGAGACAGGTCCCCAGTAGGCAGCACGTGAGAGGCAACCACACATTGATGTTTCGCTCCCTCTTTCTTCCTCCCTCCCTTCCCCTCTCTCTAAAAATAAATACATAGTTTTTTGTTGTTTTAGCTCCTCCCAGATCTATTGTCATTTTACTGGGGGGAGGGTTAACTGTGATAAGATCTTAACATAAGATCTACCTTCTTATCAGATTTTTAAGTGTAAACCATGCAGTATTGTTATTTATATGCACAGTGTTATGCAACAGATCTCTAGAAAACTTTTTCATCTTGCATAACTAAAATTTTGTGCCTGTATAATGGCTCATTTTTAAAATCCACAGACTACCTAGTCTATCCTCAGTAATGTGGCACAAGGATATCTAGAGGAAAAGTGTATGTGTATTTTTCACATTTATGTATATACACATTTATTAATGGAATGGATACCCTTCTGAAATGGAATCTGTAAAAGAACTTCTCTTCCTAGAATTCTTTTATTTAATTTTAGACTTTACTTTTCCACTTATTTCTTCCTTTATTCTAATCTTAGCCTGTTTGACTTCTATTATTTCTCAATTGTCTATGGCTAGGGAAGGTAGTAGCCAGGCAACAGAATTTTACATATGTTGGGACAACAAAAGGAAGCTGATTGTCATTGCTTGATATAGAGGGAAACTGGCTTTCCCTACCTAATCACTTCTGTATTGGAAAAATCATGTCCCTTTTGGAAAATTGTAATGTTTACGGGTCTTTGGCTCTCAGTGGCATGAAAATAGGTAACAAACCATTATTTAGGAAGTATAGCAGAATAGTAGTTTATAGAGGCATAGATTTATAAAACTCCTTTTGAGGCAAATAAGTACCATTCTGAGTAGAAAGCATCCAAATAAAAATATCTAAAGTTATTATCTTGACACTGATATATTTGGATAAGCCATTGTTTAATCCTGAATTGTGAGCTCCCATGGTAAAAGTACTCAGTTTAATTTGCTTTTTACAAAGTAGACCCCCCCTCCGCAAACCAATGAATTAGTTACCACTATAATAATTTGAAGGTACATGGGAGAATTCTTTAACCTTTGATTTTTTTCTACTGTTACTGTCTTTTCCATTTCCATGAAGGAGATGAACATGAGGCACCATGTTCAAATATCTCATCTGTCTTTTATCAAAATAAAGGTGTGAATCAGTTCCATGTCAGTAGCATTCAAGATGCTGGAATAGGTGGTAATGTTTATTTTCCCTGGAATTTTTTCTGTGCTTTCTGCTGTTGGCTGATTGACTTCTTTGCTATAATGGCTCTGCTTTGTATAACATTAACTGAAAAGAAAAGCAGCAACAAGTTTGTTTTTCAGGTTAATTTTGATCTTTAAGAGTTCAGTGGTGTAAATGATGTTCCCAAACAAGGATGATGTAGTGGAAAGAGGGACAATTGTACATTTTATCATAAAGTCTGGATTTGTACTAGTTTTTATTAATTTAAAAAACATGTATCTGCTGTGAAATCTGAAAATGACAATTTCTGTTTATAGCCATTAAAATTATTTTTTGCTATTTTTAAAACATTTTATTTATTTATCTTTAGAGGGGAGGGGAAGGAGAGAGGGAGAGAAATATCAGTGTATGGTTGCCTCTCGTGCATCCCTTGCCAGAAACTGGCCTGCAACCCAGGCATGTGCCCTGACTGGGAATTGAATTGCGATCCTTTGGTTCACAGGCCTGCGCTCAATCCACTGAGCTACACCATCCAGGGCAATTTTTTGCTATTTTTAACAAGCACAGTAACATTAATAAGTTACCGAAGAATTTTTTTTAGTGAAAAAGCATTTTTTAGTGAAGTAGCTGGACAGAGAGAAGGCTACTCCATAGGCAGAGCAGCTGAGAATTCATGTAAAAGAATTCTAGGCATAGGGTAGGTCAAGGGTTGTGTGGCAGCTCCATTGGCAGCTGAGACCAGGAGCCCTTCTAACTTCATGTTTAAACAGATCTAATATATGACTTCCATATGGATACTGAATGGCTCTCGGACTTCTGATATCCATAGTCCAGACAGGAAGAAGGAGAAATAGGACAAAACCAAGGGTGCACGTCCCAACTCAGACAGCCCCATTTATTTAAAACCCAAAGAAGGGTAGAAAAAATGTAATTAAGTATGGACTTAAAAAATGTTTGTGTTATAAGGAAGAAAGAGGAGATGAATATTTGTGCAGGCAATTAGCTACTTCTACCACAGTGAGTAAATGAGTTTCTGCTGATGAGATTTCTTAAATGTAGCTATATATCATTGCTGTACATTCCTCAGATTTGTCAGGTAGATGCTCTTGCACGGTGATTCAAGTTTATCCCACCCTACATACATTCTCAGATGGATGAAAATCTCTTCCCTTTCAAAGGTGATTTTAGTTTTGGGGAAAAGCCAGAAGTCACGGGGTGTCAAGTCTGGGCTGTAGGAGGGTTGAGTTACCTGGGTGATTTGCTGTTTCTCCAAAAAACTGCCCAAGATGTAGTGCATTAACAGGTGTGTTGTTGTGATGAAGCTGTCAATCACCAATTGCCATAGCTGCAGCCCTCTGAATCATGTGAATAGTTTCCATGGAGGAATGTTCAAGTTTAATGCAAAATTTGATGCAGATTTGTTGCTCTGCTCGCTCAGTCATTTTGAATGCCATTGCCACACAGTACACATACTCACTCAATGGCACCTACCCCCCCCCCACTGACTAGTACAGTGGAGTTGTCATTGTTCACGCATACACATTCCAGTGCACACTACTTTGTTGCCAGGTTAGATGTTGCACAAACCATTCTTTTGTTATGTTAACAGTGGCTGGACTTTTCCCAGAAATCAACATAGTCACATAGTTGGAGGTAAAGGAGGAAGCTACTTTTTTTGTTTTCAAGTTTTTGATAAAAGTCTCTTTGTAACATCTACAGAACACAGCTCAAAATACTAAAGAGCTAAATAAATGAAGAAACATCCCAGGTAAATGGGTTAGAAGACTTAGTAGTATTAAGATGTTGATAGTAATTACCCAAAGCAATCTACAGATTCAGTGCAATTCCCATCAAAATTTTTGCCACCATTTTTGTATAAATAAAAGAGCCAATCCTAATTTGCATAAGCCAAATAGCTTGAAAAGGAAAAATAAAGTGGGAGAACTTATACTTCAAGATTTTAAAACTTAACACAAAGTACAGTAACCAAATGTGTGGTACAGGATAGACATACTGACCAATGGAATAGAATTCAAAATCCGCAAATAAATGCATGTATCTATTGACATTGGATTTTTTTTTTAAGATTTTATTTATTTATTTTTTTAGAGGGGGAAGGGAGAGAGAAAGAGGGAGGGAAACATCAATGTGTGGTTGCCTCTCACATGTCCCTTGCTGGGGACCTGGCCTGCAACCCAGGCATGTGTCCTGACTGGGAATCGAACTGGCGATCCTTTGATTGGCAGGCCAGCACTCAACCACTGAGCCACACCAGCCAGGGCTGACAATGGATTTTTAATAAAGGTGTGCCAGGCCCAACCTATAGAATGTGTGGAAATATTTGACAGTTTTATGTCAATAGGTATTTGATATCCAGAATACTATAATAAAGAACTCCTACAAGTCACAACAAAGATGACAAACTCAATTTAAATGTAAAAAGGACATGAATTGACATTTTTTCAGAGAGGATATATGGAAAGATAGTAAGCACATGGAAAGATGCTCACATCAGTAGTTATTAGAGAACTGTAGATCAAAACCACAGTAAGATTCCACTTCACACCTACTAAGACAGAATTTAAAACAGTGCAGCCACTGTAGAAAAGTCTGGCTTTTCCTCACAAAGTTAAATACAATTACCATGTAGCCCAGCAATTCCATTTCTAGATATAGACCAATAATAATTGAGAATAGGAACTCACTGTAGCTAAAAAAGTAGAAACAACCCAAGTGTACATCAGTAGATGAATGGATAAATCAATCATGGTATATCCATAAATTATAATATGTTAGTGTTTAATGGGTATGGAGTTTCTGTTTTGGCGTGACGGAAAGATTTGGAAATACTGTTTACAGTTGTACATCATTGTGAATGTAATTAATGTCATTGAATGGTGCACTTAAAAAGTGGTTAATATGTCAAATTTTGTGATACATATATTTTGCCACTATTTAAAATAAAACCTATATTAAAAATATATCACTGTGAATGTAGGTTCATTAGTTATAACAAAGGTACCACGCTGGCAGGGGAATGGTGATAATAGGAGATGCTGTGCATGTGTAGGGGTAAGGGACAGGTGGGAAATCTCTGTATCATCTTCTCAGTTTTGCTGTGAACCTAAAAATACCCTTAAAAATGTCTTCTTAAAGAATGGTTAAGATATATATCCAATAAGTGTATATTGGAAAGAGTTCTACTCCCAACTCCACAGCAGAAACTTTTTGTGTCCTTAGATAGTAATTTAATTTCTCTGAACTCCAAGTATTGTTATCTATATACAATGACAAAAGTAGGACTGCCATGGCTGGTGTGGCTCAATGGATTGAGCACTAGCCTGTGAACCAAAGAGTCCCTCTATTTCCCTCCTTTCCCCTCTCTCTAAAAATAAATAAATAAAATCTTTTAAAAAGGGAACGGAGGGAGGAAAGGAAAGGAAAGAAAGGAAAAAACAGGGCTGATAATAGCTATCTTGCAGAGATGAATGAGTATTAGAGATGATCATGTGAAGGGCCTAAAAGAATCCCCAATATCCCCAATACACAGCAAGTGCTCAGTTGATGGAATCCATTATCACTGAAAATTTTGTTCATTTTTACTTGACTTTGATGTGTTTATGTTTATTCATTATTTCTCTCACAACCATAATTCCCATTTGAACCCTAAACTGCCAACCACCATTAAACTATTACTATTTAACTTTGTTTTGTTTTGGTTTACAGGCAACAATTGGTATTGACTTTTTATCAAAAACAATGTACTTGGAGGATCGAACAGTGAGTAATGCTTTCTGTGTGTTATTTTCTGCAACATTCCACGATGAAAAATTATGATCAAAGACATAATCAATTAGTGTCACCATAAGAATTAGGTAGCAAACTTGCCAGAGTTAATTTGCTGGCCTTGAGAAAAACTTATTACAGAGTGAGTAGTCCTTAGCACTCTGACTTTTTAAGTCCAAGTGAAATCCAAAAAGGAGGGAAAGCCAATTTATTTATAAAATCCTGAAGGCCCTAGGCCAGGGGTGTCAAACTCATTTTCACTGGGGCCACATCAGCCTTGCGGTTGCCTTCAAAGGGCTGAATGTAATTTTAGGATTATATAAGTGTAACTACTCCTTAACTAGGGGTGCCAGGCCGGATAAAACAAGGTGGAGAGCTGGATTTGGCCTGCGGGCCTTGTGTTTGCCACCTGTGCCCTAGGCTTTGTTAAATAAAATTTGTCATCTTGATTAGAAAAAATAACAAATATAGCATTGAGATAATTAAAGCTGCTTAAGACCTTTTGAATGCCACTCTTGAGGTATTCAGAGAGATTTCATTTGAATTTGACACAATTTGCAAACTTCTGGGTTTTAAATGTCAGAATATGATATATACCAAAATGAGTGTGATTAGAAAGAATGTGTCTTTATTTGTTGGATTTTTGTCTTCCATGTTTAGGAATGTTCCCATTAAGTGCAGTGTAAAGTCTGTATTCTAGTCCCTTGAAGAGATTTCTATCATCTAGACAGTGACTATCTTAAATGCAGTATTTTGGGACCTACACCCCAAAACATTTTATATCTAATGCTGTTTCTTATAAGTGTGTGTTTCCTTTTGAGGTTCTCTTTTATGTTTTAATATATAGAATGACATTTCTTAAAATTTGAAAGCTTAGAAACAGCTTTCTAATGATAAAAGAACTTAATGCTTGTTTTCCAGCTTTTCTTCCTCAAATGTGAAAAAGTAAGAAAGTAAAATCTTAGGGTTGCAAGAAGATATTCTTACTTTTTGTTAGATTATTATATACAGTGTTCTGGGAAGAAGTGTGTGGGAGAAATATACGCACAGAAGTCAAAGACCCAATTTCAAAGGTTTTTGGACCCCATGGAAAAGACACATTTTAGCTTTGGAGAGGGTTTCAGAGAAGCATTAATTCCTTTACTCTGATAGCCTGGGCTGCTCATTGACTTTTACCTTTCTTTTTCCTTTTATGCTTTATTTGAACATCAACAAAGTCTCCTTTTTGCTATCCAGAAGGCATAGGATTCAGAGAGTGGTTATAGAGAGGAAAAATGGAAGCTGTATTTCTGATTCTGTGAAATCTTTCCCATTGCCATTTTTAAGTCATGTACCTTCAGGGCAAGCAAATTTTTATATTATTCCCTTTTGAAAAAGTAAAGTTTTATGTGTTCATTCCTCATATCCCTGCAGCCTTTTGCATGAGTCTCCTTTTTACCTCCTTCCTGTCTTCCCCCTTTAAAAAATACTATTTCCTTTTTCTTTTCAGTATGAGTTTGGTTTTTTGTTTTTTGGTGAAATTTTTTTGTTTGTTTTTTTTGTTTTGTTTTGTTTTGTTTTTTTTTTTTATTCATTTTTTCCCATCCCACAGATCAGGCTGCAGTTGTGGGATACTGCGGGTCAGGAACGTTTCCGCAGCCTCATTCCCAGTTACATCCGTGATTCTGCTGCAGCCGTAGTAGTTTACGATATCACAAGTAGGTATTTTGCAACGGGTTGACCTTCTTGCTTGTTTGACTGATTTTGTTGTTAGGTACGATTGCAATTATGGGACACAGCAGGTCAAGAGCGGTTCAGGAGCTTGATTCCTAGCTACATTCGTGACTCCACTGTGGCAGTTGTTGTTTATGATATCACAAGTGAGTGGGGGGAATTATGCATTTCTAATCTTCTTTTCGATCTTTAGCTTAGCTGCATGCATGTTCTTGTCTTGTGCTTGTTTTCCATACTGGCATGTAAAAATGAATTTTGTCATAGCAAACCTTATCACAGACTGACTAGGTCAGAATACTTGCTTTGGTGTTCGTACCAATGTACTTTATTTCTACTATGCCAGGTTTTTTGCCCTGGAAATTTTCCTTCAGGTTCAGTTTGTGAACCCTCTCCAGGGCTTTCTTAGTATCCTGTTATCCCTAAGCCATATCATAATTATGGTTGGAAAAACATCTCCTTTTTAGGTGAACTTGATCTCAGATTTCTCTAAAATAAAATAATCTGCATTTAAGCCTCTTGCCAAGTTTTCCAAATACTCCAAGGCATCTGTTCAGGTTATTAAAAACTTCTGCTAGCCAACTTTTCTCTGCTTTCCTTTTCTAGCCATTCTCTCTCTGTAGAGGAAGGCAGAGAAAACACAGTATGCAGTCTTCTATTAATCATTTTCATTTGAATCACATCTGGATTCTGTGACTGACTGACTGACTGACTTGCTTTGTTGTTAACAAATTACACATTCATTTCTCTCCAGGAAAAAAATTTCAAATGGGAGACTAAAGTAATGGTCTTCCTTTTTCTTTTCCCTAGAGACTGAATAATGCCTTTGGCATTCTAAGTGACTTGAAATTTTCCATGGAGCATTGACTGACAGGGAAATGCTCTCTGATTAAAACTGTCTTTATAAATTAGTTTATGATATATATTGGGCGATATTAAGCATCATTCCATCTCATGGCCCATAATTTATGGAAAGACCAGGATAGTACCACCTCTTAGACTTCTTCAAAAGAATATCAACAAACTATTGGTTTGAGCAAGTAATGCTATTATTACACATTTCTGCATATCTGCTCAACCGGAAGTCATATCTACTTAACCATAATTCAGTAATTGCAATAGTAGAAATGAGAGTTACGAGTTTGCATTCAGAGACTTTTTTTTTTGGTTAGGTACTATATGCCATCATTTCTTGAAGCTTTACTTTGGGTTGCTACTTGTTTAAAACAATGTATGTTCATTCTTGTGCAGTGACAAGTTTTGCAGCTTTAAAATGTTTGTGCTTACTTTAACCAAATCAAGTGAAACCTGGTGTATTTTTCTTCAAAAGTTGTACACATGTGGTTAAAATATTAGTATACTGTTTTTTTAGCTGCTATAATAATAATAAAGTATTGTACATAGAATCTAGTGCTAGAAAAGATGGATTTTTTTTACAAGTGATTCTGGTGCATTAAACTAATAAACTTCAAGTTAAAGTGATCACAAACTGAATAAGCAATGCAAACAGAGTGGTGTTGAAAGCTATTTAAAGGCTTTCTAAATTTTCTGGATGTGTTGGGTCGTATGGGCTGACATACTTTTGGAGATGCTTTCTTTGTCATGTTTGGTAATTTGTAAGTAATCAAAAAAATATTATGGCAATGTAACTCCATATTATCTGCCATAGCTGTCTTTACATTAAAACAAAATATTTTTTTCAATTACGTATAGCACATAGCTCTCGTTTGGTTGTATCCAAAAATTTTAAACCACTGAAATAAACCTTAAGGATTTTATTCTTGTGATTTGTTTAGACCACACTGACAGTTATACTCAGATAAAATGGAGTTATGTTACGGGCACATTAAAAGTGGGTCCTGATGTGCCAACCCCCTTCCAATTTCCAGGGCCTTTTCTTTCTTTTCTTTTCTTTTTCTTTTTTCTTTTGGTTCATCATGTGGGGACGCATTTGCAATAACACTAATCTCTCTGTTCACCCTTCTCTGCCAGATGTTAACTCATTCCAGCAAACTACAAAATGGATTGATGATGTTAGAACAGAAAGAGGAAGTGATGTCATCATCATGCTAGTAGGAAATAAAACAGATCTTGCTGATAAGAGGTATGGAGTGATTTTGTATGTATATGTATGAAATGTTTGATTGTTAAGAAGCCTGTCCTTTTTAATGCTACTGAAGAATTGTTTTGAAAATAGACATGTTAAATCCTTAAGTATTTACCCCCTTTTTCTTTAGTATGGGAACCTGAAATATAAAACATTAACCTCTGTCCTTAAATAAAAATGAGGTTTTTTTTGTTCTGTGTAAGCCCATTAATAAATAACTCTTGTGCAAGATTGTTTACACCAAAGGTAAATTTTTGCATTTTTTAGGCTTCATAAACATGAGCAGTGTTCTGTTAAAGAACAAAATGTTTTTAAAAAAACAAATGCTATCTTCATGAATTGTTCATAATGATTGAATACACTTTTGGTAGTCTTAAAAATATTCATTATAATTCAGTGGTGTGGTTTTTTCTTTTCTTCTTTTTTAAATTGTATGGTTGAGCCAAACTGTGTAGTTGAACTGAATAGCTTGATTGTGATACCTTAGTCAAATGAGGAAAGCCAAATTCAAGTCACAGGATGCAAAATGTATTAACATTCACTGTAGAACTCATGGCATCAATATCTGCCTTCAGCATTCCTAACTGATCTACTGCAGTATTTCTGTTTTAAATAGTCTTCACCATTTTACTTAATAGTAGAAGCTTTTACTATTCTTATTTGTTCATGAGTTGGATATTGACATTCAGGTAATAAACTTTGCTATTAATTAAAATTTTTTCCGAGAAATGCACTACATTGAAAGGCTTATGGAAATCTTAAGCCCATTTCTGTCCATACCTTATTTAGAATTGGTAACAGTGACATAAAATCTTAATTAATTTTAAAGTAAATTCACTTTTCACAAAAATGGTGCCAAAAACAAAGAAGAAGGCCTCTGCCCTTCCCAAAGCTGAAGCCAAAGCAAAGGCTTTGGAAGGCAAAGAAAGCAGTGCTGAAAGGCATCCACAGCCACACAAAAATGACCTGTACGTTATCTGCCTTATGAGGGCCCAACATACCTCAACTCCGAAGGCAGCCTAAATACCCTCAGAAGAGTACCTCCAGAAGAAACTAGTTTGACTGCTTTGCCATCATCATGTTCCCCCTGACTACCGAGTTAGTCATGAAGAAGATAGAATACAAAAATACACTTGTGCTCATTGTGGATTCGAGGCCAACAAGCACCAGGTCAAACTACTTCTGTGAAGAAGCCCTGTGACATTGACATGGCCAGGGTCAACAACCTGATCAGGCCTGATGGAGAGAAGAAGGCATATGTTTGAATGTCTCCTGTGATGCTTTAGATGTCGCTAACAGAATTGGAATCACCTAAACTGAGTCTAGCTGGATAATTCTAAATATAAAAGTTTTAAAGTGTGGTTCTGGCTGGTGTGGCTCAGTGGACTGAGTGCCAGCCTGTGAACCAAAGGGTCGCTTGTTCGATTCCAGTCGGGGCACATGTCTGGGTTGTGGGCCAGATCTCCCGTGGGGGCCACGTGAGAGGCATCCACACCTTGATGTTTCTCTCTCTTTCTCCCTCCCTTCCCTTCTAACTAAAATAAATAAATGAAAATCCCTTTAAAAATTTTTACAGTGTAAAAAATTTAATTTCAGGTATGATTTTCATCTTTATGAAAATTATTTTTTAGACATCAATTACCATCATATAAATTTTCAGTATTTCTTTTCAATATGAGAATTTGAAGATCATGTAGGTATATAGTCTTCTAGTAGAGAGTCTCTTAAGTACCTTCATTTTTAAATTTTTGCCTAGACTGTCACCCTTCAGCTATTCACATTTAAAAGAATTAGAGCCTTGTTCACTTCACTAAAATAATTTTAAAATAAGTAAAAGATTTAAATGCTTTTTTAAAAAAACATTAAAAGAAATTCTTTTGGCCCTGGCTGGGGTAGCTCAGTGGATTGAGTGCTGGCCTGCGAACCAAAGAGTCGCTGATTTGATTCCCAGTGAGGGCACGTGCCTGGGTTGCAGACCAGGTCCCCGGAAGGGGGTGTGTGAGAGGCAACCACACGTTGATGTTTCCCTCCCTCTCTCCTCCCTTCCCCTCGGTCTAAAAATAAAATAAAATAAAAAGGTGAAAACACGAGTGAAATGCAAAAAAATTTGTGCGGAATATGGAGAAGGTGCTGTGACTGATCGAATGTGTCAAAAGTGGTTTGCAGAATTCTTGGTACTATTGACATTTTGGTCAAATAATTCTTTGCTGTGGGGCTATCTTCTGCATTGAAAGACGTTTAGCAGCATCCCTGGTGCAGCATCCTTCTACCCAGTAGAAGCCAATAGCAAGAGATAGCCGACATACTCAAAATATCCAAATCAATAAAATTATTGGTGAAAATGAAAAATGTGTCTTATGAAAAAAACTAAACACTTTTAAAAAGGCCAACTCAATGCATCACAAAATGCCTCTAAAATAAGTATTAAAATATACTGTATGCCAAAAGACTCAATTTTTAATTACAGGAATTCACAAAATAAGGAATTCACTACATAAGGAAATGATCCACAAAATATTAAGCACAAAGATGTTTATATAGCAACATTTTTTATATTAGTGTAGAATTTGAAAACAACTTATATTTCAAATAGTTTGGGAATGATTACAGAAGTTACAGTAGCAAATTGACATTATCTAACCATAAAAAATTATTTTACATAGTTTTTAATCACAAGATTAAATACTTAGGATCTAATATAAACAGAAAATTTATACTAAGGCTATTAAGTTTTTCAAAATGAAAAAGTTACAGGATGACCTCAGCCAAGTAAAAGCAAATAACTTTTAAAAACATTAGTTGTATGTAGAATACACATACAAGTGCACAAATTGTAAGTGTACTGCAGCTTGAATTTTAAAACTAGTCTTGTCTGTGTAACCAGCACCTATATCAAGAAAAGTTATTTTCAGAACTTTGTTTAAAATCTTTTTTAAAAGATTTTATTTATTTATTTATTTTCAGAGAGAGGAGAAGGGAGGGAGACATAGAGGGAGAGAAAGAAACATTGATGGGTTGCCTCTCACACACCCCCAGATGGGGACCTGGCCAGCAACCCAGGCATGTGCCCAGACTGGGAGTCAAACCAGTGACCTTTCAGTTCGCAGGCTGTTGCTCAACCACTGAACCATACCAGCCAGGTTTGTTTATAACCTTTATAATACATCTTTTAAAATGAAAAAAAAATTTTTTTTTACAGGCAAGTGTCAATTGAGGAGGGAGAGAGGAAAGCCAAAGAGCTGAATGTTATGTTTATTGAAACTAGTGCAAAAGCAGGATACAATGTAAAGCAGGTAAGTGTTCTTTGAGTATAGGTTGATGTTATCAAATTGCAAAACATTATGAAATAATTGTGTGAGTATGCTATTCTCTAGTGTAAGATTTTCTTCCAGTAGCAGCATGACGCCTCATGAACTAGTGTATTAAACAGTGAAAAAATATAAGTGTGGCATAGTTTTTGGAAAAAGAGAAAAGACTTGCCAAACTTTTCAGATTGTGCACAGTATAAGTACTTCATTATGATTGCAAGTGTGTGATTGCAAGGTCATAAACTCACCATACTCTGACCACTTCCCTGCTGCATTGTTTCATTGTGATATTTCTTATTTTAGAGTTTGGTAAGATTATGATAAAAGAAAGCAAATACCAGGAATGGTATTTTGCTTGTTGTGGTGGAAGTACATTCTGGTTAATTTATCCTTAGCAAACTGCTGGTATGTTAACAGTGATTATAAAAGGAGTGTTTCAGGGAAGGGGTGGGAAAGTATGTAGAGACCTCACATTAGCAAACTTTTCTAAAAGATGAACTAGCCAAAAACTCACCTGCTTAATTCTTCTGCTTAATTCTACATATTATTTAGAGTAGTAAGCCCAGATTTATAATATTTACAGGCCAATAAATTATTATTTTTTATTCTAGGTGATGAATAGAGTGTTAGAATAAAATCCTTTAAAATGAATTAGAGCTTTATTAAAAATTCTCTAAATTGTTTTCATTTTTGGCATTTTATTTCCCAGATTTCCTTGCTTTAAAACATGTGTAATATTGAATTATCACTAATTACCTCTTCATAGCATACTATTACATGGTGGCTCCCTATCTTTGTTTATGTTGCTACTCTCTTAGAATACTCATTTTCTTCTTTATGACTGATACCTACTCATCCTTTTAAGTTGCAGTGTAGGTGTCAACTCTTCAGAGACATTTTCTAGGAAATTATCTACCATACCTCCATGCTATTTTAGTGATGAACAACTCTCTTCTGTGTTTTTACAGATGCCTAAACCCTATGAAACCACTGTCACAGTACTTACCACATTATATTGAAATTATCTCTTCCATCAAATTATATATCCCTAGAACCTACCAATGTGTATGGAATTTTGAACATAATAAATACCTGAACCTATAGGAACTATAGACAGTTCAATAATTTGAGTAATAGAAGTTGTCACAACATGTCATTATTCTAGGACAAAGCAGTGGGTAGCTTCATCTAGCTTTCTCTATTATAGGCATTTTAATAAGAATGTGAGCTAGTTTCTTGTATGTCAAAGTATGGCATTTCTATGGAACACATATTGGTCTGGGTTAATGTGTAAAGCAAGGGTTACTGTATCCCCTAGTCCTGAACCTAAGTAGTCTCATAGTTTGGAAGCTCTAAAACAGCAGTCCCAACCTTTTTGGCACCAGGGACTGGTTTCATGGAAGACAGTTTTTCCACGGACCAGGGTGGGAGGGGTGGTTTTGGGATGATTCAGGTGCATTACATTCAGACTCACCTCCTGCTGTGCAGCCCTGTGCATAACAGGCCTAGACCAGTACCAGTCTGAGGCCTGGAGGTAGGGACCCCTGCTCTAAAATCATCAGCATACAGTGGGCACTATTGATAGCTAGTATCTTCATGACATTTAATTCCTTCCAAGTTGAGATAATTCCTACTATGTTGAGAAGATGGGATATATCATTCATTTGCTATTTTATAAACATAATTTTTAACAGCTCTATTTAAGTATAATTTACCTTCCATATAATTGACTTGTTTTCAATGTTTCAAATTGTGCAGCCATCAGCACAATTTGATTTTAGAACATTTTTATCACTAGGTGCATGATTTTTTCCAGTAGACAAGAGAGACTTTTACAAAACAATCTGGTTTTTGTTAAATTTTATTTTATTTTAATTGCTGTTCAAGTACAGTTTTCTGCCTTTTACCCCCATCCCAGCCCACCCTCACAGCTCCCCCTCCCATTTTTACCCCCCCACCCCCTTGTTATTGTCCATGTGTCCTTTATACTTGTTCCTGAAAACCCTTCCCCTTTTC